>JAKSZU010000009.1:118768899-119341128 GCA_026018925.1 Tupaia tana
ATATATATATAGTAATATCTTTGTCTTGACTGATATGCATGGTATATGTGCTGGAAAAAGAAATGTTGTACACTATAAAGACATGTGATTAAATGTAAATAAATAAATAAGAAAACAAAATAAATAACTCCCTTCAAAAAAAATAAAAGCTACAGTAATGACAGCTACATAGTACTGGCAAAAACAAACAAACAAAAAACAGACACATAGACCAATGGAACAGAATAGAGAACCCAGAAATTAATACACACATATATGCAGCCAGCTACTTTTTGAAAAAGTGGTAAGAATTTTTGGTCCACATGGTTCCTGCGAACAAGGTATTTCAGAGGACAGGAGAAATGAAGATTTTCTACCGATAATTCAGCCTCCAGCAAACGAGCTAGTGACGGATCTAAGAGCACTGTAGCTAAACATCCAAATACTAATAGGGTTAAAATATTCCTCAATATCTACTGAATCTGCTGCACCAGTGATCACAACAGAACGGCAAAGAGATTCTAGATCACCTCTGTCTGCTTGCTCCTGAACATTCAGACTGAACTTCAAGAATTTGAAAGAAACACACCATCCATCAGATGACAAGAAATCACCGCCGGATCATGAGAAATATGGGAAAATGAGAAAATACCTCTCCTCCAAGGAAAAAGAGTAACTCTTCTTCATCCACAAGCAGTTCGGTGAAAATGATGGAAATGTCTGATAAGGAATTTAGAGCATTCATAATGTCGAAGCTAACAGAAATGGAAGAGAAGAGAGACAATGAACTGCTAAAGAGAAAGGAGAAAGAAGTTGATGAGTTCCAGGAGATGAGGAAATTCTTGTAAGATCTAAAATAGGAACTACACACTTTACAAAAGCTTCAAACGGAACTGTTAGAGATGAAGTCTATAATACAGGAAGTCAAAATTTCCCTTGAAAGTATTAAAAGCAGACTAGATCATTTAGAAAATAGAATCTCAGATTTAGAAGAGAAAATGGCTGGCCTAGAAAAATCCACCACAAAGACTGAGGAAATGGCCCAAAAATTTGAAAATAATATGCGAGAAGTACTGGATACCATCAATCGTCTAAACATATGGGTAATTGGCATTCCAGAAGGTGAAGAGACTCATAAGGGCATTGATAATCTATTCCATGAAATCCTGCAAGAAAACTTTACAAACCTAGAGAGGCATTTGAAGATACAGTCCCAGGAAATACAAAGGACCTGAAATAGAATCAACCCAAGAAGATCTTCTCCAAGACACATTATAGCCAGTTTGACCAAAGCCACAGACAAAGACAAGATACTAAGATTGGCAAGAGAAAAACATCAAGTTACCTACAAAGGACATCCCATCAGGCTAACAGCAGATCTCTCATCGGAAACAATATGAGCGAGGAAAGAATGGGAAAATATATTCAAAGTGTTAAGACAGAAGCAATTTCAGCCAAGAATACTGTACCCGGCAAGATTATCTTTCAGGTGGGAAGAAAAGACAAGAACATTCTCAGATAAACAAAACCTGAAAGAATTTACCAGCACCAGAACAGATCTCCAAGAAGTTCTCAAGGGTGTGCTATGTCAGGAAAATTAAATACAGATACACGGAAATAAGAGTTCAAAAACTAAGAGAGTGGCCAACTTAATTGTAGGGACAAGTCTGGAGTTGAATATTATATCTCAGAATTTAATCAGGAAAGTTAAACCAGAACAGATGATAAAGTACATGAGCCTGATAGGTTCATGCACCTACCATTTGAACAGAATCCTAACCTGTTTCCTGGCTTTAAGCAAAGTTCCTTGGCATTTCTTTTATTTAAGTCAAAACTGGTTTTCTTAGAAGTAATGAGTGAATTCACCATTGAAAGTAGTTAGATTATGTAAGAAATTGTGTGATCAATACAATGTGGGTGGGAAAGGAATGGAAGACAATTGTAGACACCAGAGATAGTGTGAGAAGAGGGTGGGAAAGGACAGAGGGTCAGAAAGAGGGGTAAAAATAATTCTAGGAAGTAGAAATGGAAATTTTTTGATAATAATATGCATGATTAAGTCACTATGCAGTATATACTGGATGGGAAATCACATTTTGTATGCTGTGATGATGCGTAGGAAAACAATATAAATTAAGTAAAAAGTTTCAGGAAAAAAAATATCTATTCAATGACTGCAGTAGGATATGTAGCCCCAGCTAGGTGCTACTTTATAGTATGCGGAAAGTTATACTTGTGTTCATGGAAATGTATATATCAGCTGTGTTTGCTATGAAAATATTTAGATTAATTAAGGTCTTTAGTAATTCAATAAAATGTTGGGGGAAAACAGTATAGAAAGTAAACAAAGATATCAGAGACAGGGTGGGAAGAGAGTGGGAGATGGCAGAGGGTAAGAGATAGGGAATCAAGGACGGGGGAAAAAAAGCAAAACATACAGAAAACAAGAAATGGAAAATTATTTGCTGACAATAACATGTTTGTTGATGTGCTTGATTGAGTCAATATACAGTGTACTCTGGATTGAAAATCTCATTTTGTATGCTGTAATGATGTACAGTGAATGAATGCAAATAAATAAATTGAAATAAAAAAAATTTCTGATGGGGAAAAGTCAGTCTCTTCCATAAATATTACTAGGAAAAGTGGACATTCATTTACAGAAGGTTGAATCTAAACCCCCATTTCACCATATTAAAAAAATGTCAAAATGTATTAAATACTTAACTGGTATTCACCCTCCTCCTTCTTCAGGGTCGTCTGGAGATAACAGTGTTACAACTCTTCAGAGTCTTCAGGGTCATCTCTGTCGTCTTCCTAGTCATCTGGAGACGGTGCAGTGTCAGCTCTTCAGGGTCTTCCAGGTCGTCTGCCATTTGTGGGCTAGGCATCATGGTTATATACATGCTGGTGGGCCGTGATTGGTTGAATGAAGGATTGTAAAAGGTGGGCTATGATTGGTTGCTTCTGTGGACCAATCATGAGGTGCCGGATTATGCAAATCTGAGGGATTCTAAACTCACCAATTTGCTATGGGAAGTGGCCAATCAGAGCAAGGTTTAGCCAATCATGGCAATTGTTTGCTCTCTGAGAAACCTCGGCAGACTCGCTGGTGCGCAGACTCGCTGGTGCGCAGCCTCCCACACTTTTGCTGTGTAGAAAATTATCAATCTGATGTAATCCCCACTTGTGTATTTTTGGGATTATTGTCTATGCTTTGTAGGTTTTATTTAAGAAGTCTTTGCTGACTCCGATGTCTCCAAGTTTCCCCTGCATTTTCCATTAGCAGTTTTACAGTTAGAGCTCTTAGGTTTAGATCTTTGATTCATTTTGAGTTGATTTTCATAAATGGTGAGAGAAACGGTCCAGTTTTATCTTTCTACAGGTGGATACCCAGTTTTTCTGGCACCATTTGTTAAAGAGATATTCTTTTTCCCAAGGATTGACTGGTGCCTTTTGTCAAAAATCAGTTGGCTGTATGCTTTGGGTTTATTTCTGGGGTCTTTATTCTCATCCTTTGGTCCATGTGTCTGTTTTTGTGCCAGTACCATGATGTTTGTATTATCATAGTTTTGTAATATATTTTGAGATTGTGGGGTGAGATGCCTCCTACTCCACTTTTTTTTTTTTTTTTTTTGTGCAGGATTGCCTTGACAATATGGGGTCTTTTATAATTCCAGAGAAATTCTATGGCTTCTAGATCTGTGAAAAAATGTATCTGATATTTTGATTGGGATGGAGTTAAATATGTGGATTAATTTTGGTAGAATTGCCATTTTGATTATATTAATTCTTCCAATCCAGGAACATGGGATGTCCTTCCACTTTATTGTGTCATTTTCAATTTCTTTTTAGATTTTCATAGATTTTCTTGTAGAGGTCTTTTACTTCTTATGTTAGATTTATCCCGAGATATCTTGTACATTTTAAAAAAATTTTTAAGAGGATTTTGCTATAGGGTGCATGTGCTCGCCAGACAGACAGAGAGATAGAAAGCGAGAAATCACCCCCCGGGGGGATGGCCACACCGCAATCCCTTTCTCCTCCATTCTCCTCTCGGGATCTTGGGCACGCATGCACATGCACCCAGAGTGAGTTTAAGCCACCGGGTCCAGGATGCGAACCGCGGTCGACTACGTGGGAGTCCAGCGACGTAGCCATTATGCTAACTGCTGGTCCCTAGATATCTTGTACTTTTTGTGGTTATGGTAAATGGGTTTATTTTCTTCAGTTCTACTTCAATCTGCTTGTTATTGGTGTACAGAAATGCTATAGATTTGTGTATGTTGATTTTATATCCTGCCAATTTACTGTATTCATTTATCACTTCCAGGAGTTTTTTCATGGATACCTTTGGATCTTCTATGTATATAGTCATATCATTTACAGACAGAAATCATTCCACCTCCTTCCCTATTTGAATGTCTTTTATATTATTCTTTTTTATGATTGTATTGGCTAAGACTTCCAGCACCATATTGAAAAGAGTGGAGAAAGTGGAGAAACTTGTACTAGGTTTTAGCAGAAAGCTTTCAGCTTTCCCCCATTCAGTATAATTTTAGCTACAGGTTTTTTATATATGGCTTTCATTGTGTTCAGAAATGACCTTGCTGTGCTGATTGTGCTGAGAGTCTTAATAATGAAGGGATGTTGTATTTTGTTGAGTCCTCTCTGCATTGATTGATATGACCATATCATTTTTTCTTTCTGTTACTATGGCACATTACATTTATGGTTTTGTGTATGTTGAACTACCTTGCATCCCTGGAGTAAAGCCTACCTGGTCATGATGTATAATAATTTTATGTGTCATTGAATATTATTTACTAGTATCTTATTGAGTATTTTTGCATCTGTATTCATCATGTCTTTATCTGTTTGGGGGATGAAGATTATGGAGGTTTCATAAAATGAATTTGGGAGGTTTCCTTCCTTTTGGATATTTAGAAATATTTTGAGTAGAATCAGAGTTAGCTCTTCTTTTAAACGTTTTGTGGGATTCAGAAGTGAAGCCATTAAGACCTGGGCTTTTCTTTGCTGGGAAGTACTTATTACTGATTAAATCTCATTGCTTGTTATGGTCTATTCAGGATTTCTATGTCTTCCTGATTCAATCTTGATAGATTATATGTGCCCAGGAATTTGTCCATCTCATCCAGGTTTTCTTGTTTGTTGGTGCATAGCCATTCATAGTATTCTCTAATGATGTATTGTATTTCTATTATATCTGTTGTAATATTGCCTGTTTCATTGCATATTTATTTGGTTCCTTTTTCTCTTCTTAATTAGTCTAGCTAATGTGTCAATTTTGTTTATCTTTCAAAGAACCAGCTTTTGTTTTCTTTATTTTTGGTATGGTTCTCCTGGTTTTGTTTTGAAATTTTTAATTGCTTTTCCAATTCCCTGAGGCATGTTGTTAGGTTGTCTATTTGCCACCTTTTCATCTTTAAAAAAATTAATTAAATTTGTTAATTTATTTTTATATTACATCTAATAACATATATCTTTACATTGTATAGCATTTCTTTTTCCAGCATGGTTACCATGCATATCAGTCAAGACAAAGACACTACTGTACACATCATTATTAGCAAATAGCTTTTAATCATTATTTTCAGATTATTATTTTACTACTGTTTTTTAAACATTTGATCAGTATATATCATTTGGCTTGCTAAGATAATTTACCAAACATGAAACACTTCTCAGACCAGTCCAGTTGAGAATACTAGACATGTTATCATTAACATATAATAAATAATTTCTGTGTCCCACATTTCAAGCCTTTCTACTTTTTCTCCTGATTTCCTTCTCTATACACTTCTCATCTCTCCGCCTCCCCTTATTTTATACTGTCTTTTGCATCCATAACTATTTTCACTGCTTTTACATTCTTCAATATTTCAATCTCTACCACAAAGTGTGATAGTTGGTATATATTAAGGGGGTACATACAGAATCTTTCTTTCATAGCCTGGCTTGATTCTCTCAGTAGTAAATCTTCCATATTCAATCACTGTCTATGAACTACCAGGGTCTTGTTTTTTATGGCTGAATAGTATTCCATGAAGTATATGTGTCATATTTTTTCGATTGATTCTTCTGTTTGTAGACATTTAGGTTGGTTCCATGTCTTAGCAATCGTGAATAATGCCACAATAAACGTTGATGTGCAAGTGCTTTTCCGACTGAGCTTTCTCCTGTCCTTCAGGTAGATACTCAGGAGTGGAATTTCTGGATCATATGGTAGTTCTATTTGTAGATTTTTGAGGAACCTCCATATTTTTTCCACAGTGGCTGGGCTAATTTACATTCTCACCAACAGTGTAGGAGAGTTCCCCTTTCACCACAACCTCACCAACACTTATCATTTTTTGTATTTTTAATCTTCGTCATTCTGACAGAGGTTAGGTGGTATCTCACTGTGGTTTTAATCTGCATCTGCTTTATGATGAGGGATGTTGAGCACTTCATCATATGTTTTTTGACTGCTCATATGTCTTCTTTGGAGAGATTTTTGTTCATTTTTTCATTGTTTAATTGTGTTAACCATATTTTTTTTAGTAACCCACTTGATTTTCTTGTGTATTCTGGTTATCAGTTCCTTATCTGAGGCATAGTTTAAAAAAATATTCCCCCATTCCATGGGTTGTTTATTCACACTAATTACTGTGTCCTTTGTTGTGTAGAAACTTTTGAATCTGTATAGTCCCATTTGTCTATTTTAGGGATTATCACTCATGTTTTAAGAGTCTTATATAAGAAGTCTTTGCCTACTCCAATGTCTCCCAGAGTGTCCCCAGTGTTTTCCACCAGTAGTTTTATAGTTGGGGGTCTTAGGTTCAGATCTTTGATCCATTTTGAATTGATTTTTGTTAATGGTGAAAGATAGGGATTCGGTTACAACTTTCTGCAGGTGGATAGCCAGATTTTCCATTTGCTAAAGAGGTTTTTCTTTTCCACTGAATTGATGGTATCCTTTGTCAAAAATCAGTTGGTTGTATGTTTTGAGGTTTATTTCCAGGGTTTATATTCTATTCCTTTGGTCCACCTGTCTGTTTTTGTGTCAATACTATGTAGCTTGAATTATCACAGTTTCATAGTATATTTTGGAGTTAGGGAGTGAGATGTCGCCCACTCTGCTCTTCTTACGCAAGATTGCATTGGAATACGAGGTCTTTTATGATTCAATACAAATGCTATGATTGTCTCTTCTAGATCTGTAAAGAATATCTCTGGCATTTTGACTGAAATTGCGTTAAATATGTATATTGATTTAGGCAGAATTGCCATTTTGATTATATTAATTCTTCCAATTCAGGGACATGGGAGGTCCTTTCACTTTTTTGTGTCATTTTCAATATCTTTTTCATGATTTTCATAGTTTTCTTTGTAAAGGTCTTTGACTTCCTTAGTTAGGTTTATCCATAGGTATCCTACACATTTTGTGACTATAGTAAAAGTCGTTCCTTTTTTCAGATCTATCTCATTCAAGTTGTTGTTCATACATAGAAATAGATTTTTGGGTGTTGATTTTGTATCCTGACACTTTACTGTGTTCATTTATTACTTCGAGATGTTATTTCATGGAAACCTTTGGGTCTTGGTACACCATCATGTCATCTGCAAATAAGATATTTTCAACTCTTCTTTGCCTATTTGAATGCCTTTTATGTTATTCTCTTTTCTGATTGTGTTGGGTAAGGCTTCAAGCACTACGTTGAAAAGAAGTGGAGAAAGTGGGCAGCCTTGTCTAATACCAGTTCTTAGTGGAAAAGTTTTTATTTTTCCCCATTCAGTATAATGTAAGCTACAGGTTTTTCATATATAGCTTTTATTGTGTTGATAAATGACCCTTTTATACCAATCTTGCTAAGAGTCTTAATAATGAAGGGATGTTGTATTTTTTCAAATGCTTTCTCTGCATCAATTGAAATGGTCGTTTTTAAAAACATTTCTTTCTGTTAATATGGGGTATTATGTTTATGGTCTTGCCTATGTTGAGCCACCCTTGCATACCCTGATTAATAATCTTGTTGTTGTGATTAATAATCTTTTTTGATATGTTATTGTATATGATTTACAAGTACCTTGTTAAGACTTTTTGCATCTATATTCATCAGAGATATTGGTCTGTAGTTTTCCTTTTATATCATGTTTTTATCTGTTTTGGGGATGAGGATAAAGATGGCTTCATAAAATGAATTTTGAAGGTTTCCTTCCTTTTGGATCTTTAGAAATATTTTGAGTAAATAGGGGTTAACTCTTCCTTAAAAGTTTTGTAGAATTCAGAAGTGAAGTCCTTAGGACCTGGGCTTTTCTTTGTCAAGAGATTATTTATTACTGATTCAATCTCATGGCTGGTTATGGGATAGGTCTATTTAGGTTTTTGACATCTTCCTGGTTCAATCTCGGTAGATAATATGCATCCAGGAATTTGTACATCTCCTCCGTGTTTTCTTGTTTGTTGGCATATGGTTGCTCAGAGTATCCTCTAATGATGTTTTGTATTTCTATTGTGTCTGTTATAATGTTGACTGTTTCATTACTTATTTATGTGGTTTCTTTTGCTTTTTCTCTTTATCAGTCTAGCTAATGGTGTGTTGATCTTGTTAATCTTTTCAAAGAACCAGCTTTTGCTTTAATTTATTTTCTGTATAATTTATTTTCTATGTCATTTATTTCTGCTCGAATTTTTATTATTTCTTTCTGTCTGGCATTTTGTTGTTGTTTTAGTTGCTTTTATAATTCCTTGAGGCATGATGTTAGGTTGTGTATTTGTCAACTTTCCATCTTTTTCTTATGTGCACTACTTGCTATGCATTTCCCTCTTATGACTGCTTTCACAGTGTCCCATAGAATAAAGAAACTCATGTACTCATTATCATTTGTTTCCATAATTTTTTTTTAATTTCAGACTTTATTTCCTTGGTAGTTAAAAAGTCATTCAGAAATAGGTTGTTTAGTTTCCAGTGTTTGTTTATTATTGTTAATTTTTCTTGAAATTAATATCAAGTTTGTTTCCATCATGGTCAGAGAAGATGCTGGATATATTTTCTATGCTTTTGAATATGTAAAGGCTTGATTTATACCCTATCATATGGTCAATCATAGAAAAAGTTCCATGTGGGGATGAGAAAAATGTATATTTTGTGGTCTTAGGGTGAAAAGTTCTATAGATGTCTGTCAGGCCCATTTGATTTATAATATTATTTAGGTCCAGTATCTCTCTGCTTAATTTTTAGAAGATCTGTCTAAAGGACATAATGGGATATTGATATCCCTGACAATGATAGTGTTTCAAGCTATCTCTCCTTTTAGCTGTAGCAGTCTTTCCTTCATGCAACTAGATGTTCCTGAGTTGGGTGCATAGATATTTATAAGTGTTATGTCTTCTTGATTAATTAGCCCATTAACTACTATATCATTCCCTTCTTTGTATCTTCTTACAGTTTTTGTCTTAAAACCTATTTTGTCTGAAATCAGTATCACAACTCCAGCCCTTTTTTGTTTTCTGTTTGCATAGAATAACTTTTTCTAGCCCTTCATTTTAGTCTTTATCCAGAAGATGCATTTCTTTTTTTTTTTTCTTTTTTTTTCTTTTTTTTTCTTCTTTTTTTTTTTCGGAAGATGCATTTCTTGTAGGCAACAGATAGATGGTTTCTGGTTTTTTATCCATTCAACCAGTCTGTGTCTCTTGATTGAAGAACATAATCCATTAACTTTCAATGTTATTATCGATATTTCTGGATAGGTTCCTATCATTAGGGGAGCCATTTTCTTGGTTGTTTATTGTTCTATCTTATCTCTCTGTCTGATTTTTTAATTTTCGTGCTATAGCACTCCCTTCAGAACTTCTTGAGGAGCTGGTCTGGAGTTGGTATATTCTTTCAGGCTTTGTTTATTCGAGAATTTTTTTAATCTTTTTTTCCATATGAAATATAATCTTGCTGGATATGGTATTCTTGGTTGATATTGGGTTCACTTAACACTTTGACTATATTTCCCCATTTTTCCTTGCCTGAATTTTTTCAAATAAGAAGTCGGATGTTGAGACAAGAAGTTGATGTAATGGCTGTATCGTTGGACTCCTATGTAGTAGACCATGGTTAGAGTCCCAGGCCTGGTGGCTTAAACTCACACAGGGCACGTGTGCGTGTATGCCCAAGATCCCGAGAGGAGAATGGTAAAGAAGGGATTGCAGCGTGGCCACCCCCCCAGGGGGTGATTTATGGCTTTGTCTCTCTGATTCTCTCTGTCTTTCTGGCGAGCACACATGCCCTATACCAAAACCTCTCAAAAAATAAGAGAAAATGATGCAATTAAGAGTCTCAGTAAACACAAGATGTATGAGTCTGCTGCCAGCTAGCATGGCATGCTATTTTATTGCTTTTAGAAGTAGAAGTACCCTTTGAAAAACGTAGTTTAATAAACATGTAAACAATCAAAAGAAAGAGAAAGAAAGAAAGAAAGAAAGAAAGAAAGAAGAAAGAAAGAAAGAAAGAAAGAAAGAAAGAAAGAAAGAAAGAAAGAAGAAAGAGAGAAAGAAAGAAAGAAAGAAAGAAAGAAAGAAAGAGAGAGAGAAAGAAAGAAAGAGAAAGAAAGAAAAGAAAGAAAAAGGATTAGATGTTAACCTAATGGGATAACCTTGTAAGCAACTTGAAGTTTGTTCTTCCCAATTTTTGTATTTTGTCTTTGTCTGTGGTTTTGTCCAATCTGACTATGATGTGCTTTGGAGAGGATCATCTTGGGTTGATTCTATTTGGGGGTCCTATGTATTTCTTGGGTCTGGATATTTGAATCCCTCTCTAGGTTTGGAAAGTTTATTTCCAGAATTTTGTGGAATAAATTATCAGTGCCTTTATTATTTTCTTCCTCTTCTGGGATATAATTATCTAATTGGGACACTTAATGGTATCTAGTATTTCTCATATGTTATCTTCATTTTTCTTGGTCGTTTTCTCAGTCTTTTTGATAATTTTTTCTAGGTCAGAGGTTATGTCTTCTATATTCAAGATTTGATCTTTTGCGTTATCTAATCTACTTTTAATACTTTCAAGGGGAGGTTTTCATTTCCTGTATCACATTCTTCATCTCTAACAATTCTGTTTGTGGTGTCTATTTCTTCTTTCAAATTGTGAAATGAGGACATTTCATGGAGCACATTGAGTCTTTTCTCTTGTATCTCATTTAGTTTGGTCACTATAAATATTCTGTATTGTTTATCCGACATTTCCATGATTTCAATTGTGTTGTTTGTGGGTGATGAGGAATTGATGTTTTCCCTTGGAGGAAGAAATATTTTGTTGGTTGCTCATATTTCTTGTGCCTCTATGATGGTTTCTTGTTATCTGTTGATCTATATGTTCCTTCCTAAATTCTTCAAGGTACCTCTGAGCGTTCAAAGGCATGCTGGAGAGGCAATTGGCTATCTCTCTTCTGCTCTATCTCCCCATTGCTCACTAGCACCTTGCACTGTTGTCACTTGTTCTGGGAGACCCTAAGTCTTCCCTGTTTTTAGAGAACAGGTTCACCTGAAACTGAGTTGTTGAGCTTTAATTTAGGAACAAAGAAGAGATTGTGCAGTGCATGTTGCACTTTGATAGCTATAGAGAATGCCAAAGTCCTGAGAGTCCAAAGGTTAGTGGGGGAGGGGTTGAGCCATGGGTCCCAGCTGTATGGTCTTCCAGCCACAGGTGGCCTGCTGTACGGCAAGGTCCTTTGCTGGAACGGGTGTCCAGATGGGTCGAGGAGGTGCACAAGGTTGTCTCAAAGTCCCAAGCAACAAACCTAAGAGTCCATAGGCAAGTACAGGAGGGGATGAGCCATGGGTCCCAGCCTATAGAAAGGGCATCCAGATGGGGTAGGGAGGGGTGCAAGCCTTCGTCTTTTCTTATGTGCACTTATTACTATGAACGTCCTTCTTATGACTGCCTTTGCTGTGTCCATTTCATTTCATGTCCATTTCATTTATGATATAATTTAGATACTGTATCTCTTTGCTTATTTTTTGTCTAGATGATATGTCCAAAGGAGATAGTGGGGTGTTGAGATCCCCAGAAATTAGTATGTTGCATCTATATCACCTTGTAACTGTAGGAGTCTTTCCTTCATGTATTTGGGAGCTCCCAAGTTGGGTGCATAGATATTTATAAGTATTATATCTTCTTGATATATTAGCTCTTTAGTACTATGTAATGTCATTCTCTATCTCTTCTTGCAGCTTTGGTCTTAAAGCTTATTTAGTCTGAAATTAGTATCATGTGTCCAGCCCCTTCTTTGGTTTGAATTTGCGTGGAATATCTTTTTCCAGCCCTTCACTTTTATTTTATGTATGCCTTTACCCATGAGGTGTATTTCTTGTAGACAACAGATAGAGGCTTCCTTTTTTTTTTTTTTTTTTTTTTTTTTTTTTTCTCAATTAGGCCAGTCTGTGTCTCTTGATTGGAGAATTTAACCTGCTAACATTCAACATTATTACAGAAAATTAGGACTTATGTCTCTCATTCTGTTAGCCATTTTCTTGGTTGTTTTTAGTTCTGTCATTTTTGTTTGTCTCTCTTTAGTTTCCCTGGTGTATCGTCCCCTTCAGTATTTCTTGAAGAGCTGGTCTAATGTTGGTAAATTCTTTTAGGTTTTGTTTATCTGAAAATATTTTTATCTTTTCTTCCCATTTGAAGGATCATCTTGCCAAGTATAGTATTCTTGGTTGAAATTGTTTTTCTTCTAGTATTTTAAATATGTCTTCCCATTCTTTTCTTGCCTGCATTGTTTCTGATGAAAGGTGTGATGTTATTCTAATAGATTAACATTTGTACATAATTTGACATTTCTCTCTTGCCATTTTTTGAATCTGTTTCTTGTGATATTTACTGTTTTGGCTATGATGCAATATGGAGAGGATCATCTTATATTGATTCTACTTGGGGTCCTTTGTATTTCTTGAGTCTAGATGTCTGAATGCTTCTCCAGATTTGGAAAGTTTTCTGCAAGTATTTTATGAAATGGATCTTCTATGCTCCTGTCTGATTATTTACCTTCTGGAATACCTATTATTCAGATATTTGGGCATTTAATTATGTCTAGTATTGGCCATATATTATCCGCAGTTTTTAAATTATTTTTTCCATCCTTTTTGGTGTTTTTTTTTTTCAGATGGTTTGTGTCTCAGATCAGAGATTCTATCTTCTGTGTGGTCTAGTCTGCTCTTAATACATTTAAGGAGGTTTTGATCTCTTGCATCACAGTCTTCATCTATAGAAGTTCTGTTTGGTTCTTTTTTATGTTGTCTATCTCCTACTTCAAGTCATAAAATGACATTCTCATCTCCTAGAATTCAATGTCTCTTTTCTCTTGCATCTCATAGAATTTTGTCAATTTTGAATGTTCTTAATTCTTTTTCTGACGTTTTTGGTAAATTATTATTATTATTTTTTTATAGTTGGAGATGAGTTACTGTATTCTCTTGATGGAGATGTATTTCCTGGTTTTCTCATACTTGAGACTTATCTCTTATGTTTAGTTATTTGGTGATGTATTTACTTTTGGATAACTCTTTGGAGAAGGTTTCTGCACATGTGAGCTCATTTGCTTCCGTTTTGCTGTGAGGACAAAAGTCTGACTGTTTATTTTCCTATTTTCCGAAATCCTTTCCAATGGGTCTGGGGGGAGGAGAGGAGTCACGTCCACAAACATTAACAGACCATTTTCTCCATTAACAAGATTCTTCCTACATCCTGTCTCTGGCATAGTATCTTCAAAATGTATATTTAACTGATTAAAGAATATAGTCTTTTGCTTATGTCTTCCCAAGACACAGATCCTCCCTTCCAATCACCAACCTAAAAACTGTGGAACCTACAAGCCCCCACTTCCACATGTCCCACCCTTTTTGGGCCTGACCAATGGAAATTTCTTCACTAATTTTGTCTTTTCCTCTGGAACCCCTATACCTGATCACCCTGAGAGAAAGGCATGTATTGCCTCCTCTCCAGCCTAGGTCACTCATTTCTGTTTAGAAATCTACTGCATTAATGATTAATTATTAATTTTTTAGAGTTGTTTATTTTCCGTTGACAAGATGGTGACCACAAAGGGGCCAGAGAGGAACTGAAGATCTTCCAAGGGGTCATTTCAAACCCGATGCCTGTTATGAGCAAAGTGGGCCCTTTGAGCCCCCTCTGGCTCTGAGCTTCTCCTCTGGGGAGATTCGATAAGTTCTCTGGCCTCGGACCTCCCAAAATTTTGGTAGGTTATCTGGTTTATTTCTAAGATTATTTTGCTTGTTTGTCTGTTATGTTTGTTTGTCCATTATAGGTAACCCAGGTTTGCTCCCTTCTGAGCAAGGGATAGCGGATTGCTCTCCTCCAAGTGAGGGGTAGTGTTTTGCTCTCCTCCAAGCAAGGGGTAGTGGTTTGTTCCCATCTGAGTGAGGGGTAGTGGTTTGCTCCCTCCAAGTAAGTTGTAGTGTTTTGTTCCCTTATCAGTGGGTAGTTAGGGAAACCTAACATTTGAGGTTGCATTCTAAAAGGGTCTTCCTCCTTGGGAAAAAAAAAGAAAAGAAAAGAAAAGAAAAGAAAAGAAAAGAAAAGAAAATAATTTGGCCATTGTGCATTTTTATGAAAAAACTGGACTGTCTATAAATAGAGAAATGAGAGACTGAGCCTCTCAACTCCTAAGAGAAAGAGCACTCACTCCTCCTTTTGAGTAGGCACCTCAGGTGACTGAGAGCCATGTTAAGGAGAGTCCAAAGGGGGGAAGGAGATATTTTCCTCCCTTGCAGGATGAATAGCAACCCTATAGGAAGTCTTCAACACAATAATTTAGACATGCCCATCCAGTAAGCACAAAATAAGAGCTGACTACTCAAGTGTTTGGGACACCCTTCCTGGATGCTAGATTCTTTTTTCTTTTTCTTTTCTTTCTTTCTTTTTTTTTTTTTTTTTTTTTTTTTTTTTGGAGAGGTTTTTGCTATAGGGCATGTGCGCTTGCCCGAAATTCAGAGAGAGACAGAAAGCGAGAAATCACCCCCCCAGGGGGGATGGCCACGCCGCAATCCCTTCTCCTCCATTCTCTCGCAATCCCTTCTCCTCCATTCTCTCGGGATCTTGGGCACACACGCACACACGCCCACCATGAGTTAAAGCCACCGGGTCTGGGACTTGAACTGCAGTCGACTACATAAGAGTCCAGCAACATAGCCATTACACCAACTGCTGGTCCCCATGCTAGATTCTTGAAGGGAACTGAGACATGTAAGAGGAACGATCTTGACACGAAAGTGACATCTAGTGGAGAGAAGCCCACAAAGCAGCACATTGGTCTACTACGAAAATCCTTCGTTTTCACAGACTAATTTCTCCTATTTTGAAAAGGAAATAAGCATGGGAAATAGGACATTTACAATTGAAAAGAAGCAAGGAGAATGACCTCCACTGGGCACTCCAGATAGATTTATTTATGATAATTATGGCACCTTAACTTGCAAGTATTTAGAAAATTGGGAAAATTTTATGAAAGGTGATTTGAGGTTGAAATGGTCCAACTGGGGAGCTTTTAATATTCCTAAGTTAGTCTTTTTGCATACTAAGTAAGAAAAACTAGGTTCTCACATTAAGGAAAAAGAATGGGAGTCCTTCTTTAACTGGTATTCAGAATCAACAAAAAGAGGAAATAATAAGCTTACCTCGGGGACCAGCACTTGGCACAATGGCTATGTTGCTGGACTTCCATGCAGACGATGGTAGTTCGAGTCCCAGACCTGGTGCCTTAAACTCACACCGGGTGCGTGTGCGTGCATACCCAAGATCCCAAGAGGAGAATGGAGGAGAAGAGATTGCAGTGTGACCATAACCCCTGTGGGGTGATTTCTCACTTTCTGCTGTCTCTCTGATTCTCTTTGTCTTTCTGGCAAGAGCACATGCCCTATAGCAAAAACCTCTCCAAAAAAAAAACCAAAAAGTGAAAAACAAAAACAAACAAAAAAAACCCGATAAGCTTACCTCCATCTAGGAAATTGATTTTTTTTTTAAAAAAAAAAAAAGCAAAACCCTGAGACTGTCTCAGAATTAAAAGGGTTGGGACCAGCAGTTAGCATAATGGCTATGTCACTGGACTCTCATATAGTTGACCGCAGTTCAAGTCCCAGACCCAGTGGCTTTAACTCATGGTGGGCGTGTGTGCCCAAGATCCTGAGAAGATCTTGGGCACACACGCACGCTGGGCGCGTGTGCATGTGTGCCGAAGACACCAAGAGGAGAATGAAGGAAAAGGGATTGAGGCATGGTCATTCCCCCCGGGCAGGGGGTGATTTCTCTCTTTCTGTCTCTCTGTCTCTCTGGTGAGTGCATGCGCCCTATAGCAAAAACTTCTTCAAAACAAACAAAAAAATGAAGCAAAGCTTTAGAGTTAAAAGGGTAACAGAAGGTGCTTCTGAAACAAAGAAGGTGCCTGAATCTATTTCTCCTTCTGCTCCTCCCTATCAGAATAAGAACATGCAACCCCAGGGACAGAACTTAAGGGAAACCAAATTTAGAAATAGTGATGCTCCGAGGGAATTAAGGGGGTTTTCCTTTGCTCTTAACAAATGCCCTGGGGGAAATTGAGATGTCCATAAATGGGGAAGATACCAGAGCACTAGTAGATACTGGTGCAACTCTCTGTTTTAAACCCTACCTTGAAAAATAAACAAAAAATAAAAATACCTCTCTCCCTCAGAGTAAAAAAAAATAGGGTCATCATACATTTCTTATAGTAGATAGTGCTCCAGTACACTTGTTAACACGAGATTTCCTTGAAACACAAAATGCCCATATCTCATTATCACAAAAGGGGGAGATGATCCTAAATTTAGGAGATGCCAAAGAACTGCAAAGCCTACATGTAATACTATGCTGATAAAAGTTGACCAAGACTGTAGGCAGAGAGAAATAGAGCCTTTCTTATTTCAAATACCAGATTCCCTATGGGCAAACTCTTCCTCAGATATTGGAAGGGTAAGGTCAGCCCCTCCTATAGAGATAAACAGAGATAAGTCTAAACCCTTGATGAACATTAAACAGTACCCTCTTAGGCCAGAAGCCTTGCTAGGAATTAAATCCATTGTTCAGGAGTTTTTAAACAAGGATCTTATAATGCTAGTCATTGTAACACACTGATCCTCCCAGTTAAAAAACCAAATGGCAAGGGCTGGAGGTTTGTTCAGGACTTAGGACCACAAACAATAATTCCTAGACATCCTATGGTTCCAAATCTCCATACCTTATTATCTAGCATCCCCATAAATGCCAGTTACTTCTCTGTCATTGATTTAAGCAGTGCCTTTTCAGCATACCCATAGAGCAGCATAGTCAATATCGTTTTTGCCTTTCCATGGGAAAAATGCCAATATACCTGGACAGTTTTGCCCCAGGGTCATTGCAAGTACCCTATATATTTTTCCCAAATTGTAAGGCATATTTAGAGAATATTGAATTTCCAAATGGATCTACCTTAATTCAGTATGTGGATGACTTGCTATTGTGTTCATCCTCTCTGACTCAATGTGAGGAAGACACTATTCACTTGTTACAACAACTTGTCACTAGAGGGCACAAAGTGTCCAAAGATAAGCTACAATTCTGTCTTCCTACAGTCAAGTATTTGGGACATATAATTTCCTTGAAGGGGCTATTAATAAATCCTAAGAGAGGGACCAGCAGTTAGCGTAATGGCTATGTCACTGGACATAGCCAACCGCGGTTCGTGTCCCAGACCCAGTGGCTTAAAACTCATGCCGGGCACGTGTGCGTGTGTGTCCAAGATCCTGAGAGAAGAATGGAGAAGGGATTGCGGCATGGCCATCCCCCCTGGGGGGTGATTTCTCGCTTTCTGTCTCTCTGTCTCTCTCTGTCTGGTGAGCGCATGTGCCCTATAGCAAAAAAACTCTAAATCCTGAGAATCTCTAATTTTTTTTTGACAGTTTTTTGCCATAGGGCTCATGCGCTCACCAGAAAGACAAAGAGAGACAGAGAGACAGAAAGCGAGAAGTCACTCTCCAAGGGCGGATGGCCACACCGCAATCCCCTCTCCTCCATGTTCCTCTTGGGATCCTGGGCACGCATGCCCATGTGCCTGGCATGAGTTTAAGCCACCAGGTCTGGGACTCAAACCACGGTCAACTACATGGGAGTCCAGTGATGTAACCATTACACCATCTGCTTGTCCCCTAGAATCTCCACTATTATGGCTTTCCCTACACTCAAAACGAAAAGGCAATTAAGGAGGTTTTTAGGACTTACTGGCTACTGTAAAAACTGGATTCTAAATTACTCACTGATGGTCCAGCCATTATATGAGAAATTAAAACAAGCCCAGACAGATCCAATCAACTGGGAATAAAAGGAAAAACTCTGCATAGAAAATTTAAAACAAGTTCTTACCCAAGCACTTGCATCATGTCACCCAAACTACCACCTCCCTTTTATTATTTTTGTACATGAAGTAAATGGAAATACCTTGGGAGTGCTAACCCCAAAACAAAACGATCACCACCAATCTGTCAGATATTTTAGCTAACAATTAGATCCTGTAGCAAAAGGACATCCCCTTTGTATGAGAGCTATATCAGCTGCAGCCACCTTATGCAAGAGCATTGAGGAATTCATTCTAGGGTCTCCACTTACTATATATGCCACTCATTCTGTGGAATTGCTTTTAAATTCACACCATACTCAACACTATTCTATCAGTCACTGTGCCCCTTATGAAGTGCTCCTACTTTCTGCCCCAAATATAACTCTAAAATATTGTAACATTCTCAATCCCAGTGCTTTACTTCCAACTCCCAATGAATGAGAACACCATGATTGTATTTTTCTGACTGATATTTTTCTCTCCCTTAGAAATTATTTACATGAGGGACCAGCAGTGTAATGGCTATGTCACTGGACTCCCATGTAGTCAACCGAGGTTCGAGTCCCGGACCCGGTGGCTTAAAACTCATGTCGGGCGCATGTGCATGTGTGCCCAAGATCCTGAGAGGAGAATGGAGGAGAAGGGATTGTGGCATGGCCATCCCCCCTGGGGGGTGATTTCTCGCTTTCTGTCTCTCTCTGTCTTTCTGGCAAGTGCACACGCCTTATAGCAAATACCTCTTCCAAAAAAAAAAAAAAAGAAATTATATACATGAGACCTCCCTCCCCCCCCATAAAGAATGCTGAATTGGTCTGGTTCACAGATAGTTCTTATTTAAGGGATAATCAGGGACAATACCGAACAGAATATGCTATTATTTATATGGTAGAGATCATTGAGACTGCCCAAATTAGTCCAGATGGGTGAATTAATAGTACTAACTAGAGCCTGTCAATTGGCAAATGGAAAGGTTGCAAATATATACACAGAGAGCTGGTATGCTCTTGGAGTGGCCCATGATTTTAGTATGTTATGGAAACAAAGAGGTTTTCTCACCTCATCCGGGCAGCCCATCCAAAATGGTGAACAAGTCTCAGAATTTTTAGAAGCGATACAGATGCTAAAACAGCTAGCCATTATAAAAATCCCAGGACAGGCCTGGGTTTGTGCCCTTCCTAAGTGGATTGTGAAAAGGTACCAACTAACACCATAAAGCCAGGGGCTTGAGAGCCCAGAGAATACTTTGCCTTAAAAAAAAATTAAAAGTCACAGAGAGATATGAGACAGAAAGAGACAGAGATAAATGGACATAAGGAGGCAGAGGGAGCCCTACACACTAGAAATGAATCCCAGCCCTGGCTCATCCTGAGATAGATTGTGAACTTCAGCTCTGAAATATTGATTTTGTGTGGCTTGCATGTGTGCCGTGCAGTTTTTATTTTTATTTTTTTTAAATTAAAATCTAACTTTTTTAATTATATTTTTTTTTCTTTTCTTTTATTTTTTCTTCTTCATTCCTCTTCTCTAATTCTTTTTTTGTCTTTATTCATTGGCTTCTCATCCACTATGTTCTAAGTGTTTAGACAGGTCCAAGTGAACAGCTTCCAAACATCTGAATACGATTAGGGTCAGAATATTCTTCTATCTCTGTTGAATCTGATGCACAAAGAGTAAAAATAGAATGGGAGAGAGATTGCAGCTCACCTCCTTCTGCACACCTCTGAACAATCTGATTGAACTTCAAGAATTAGGAAGAAACACACCATCCATTAGATGACTAGAAATCACCACAGGGTCACAAGAAATATGGGAAAGCAAGAAAATTCCTCTCCTCCAAGGGGAAATAATAGCTCCCTGTTTTTTTTTTTTTTTTTTTTTTTTTTTGAGAGGTTTTTGCTATAGGGCGCGTGCGCTCACCAGACAGAGAGAGACATAGAGACAGCGAGAAATCACCCCCCGGGGGGATGGTCACGCCGCAATCCATTCTCCTCCATTCTCCTCTCGGGATCTTGGGCACGCATGCACATGCACCCAGCGTGAGTTTTAAGCCACCAGGTCCGGGACACGAACCGCGGTCGACTACATGGGAGTCCAGCAACATAGCCATTACGCTAACTGCTGGTTCCCAATAACAGCTCTTCTTCATCCTCAGACAGTACAATGAAACTCATGAAAATGTCTCATAAAATATTTAGAATATTCATAATAACAAAGCTAACAAAGATGGAAGAGAAGAGAGACAATGAACTGCTGAAGAGGCAGGAAAATGGAGCTGATGAGTTCCAGGAGGTGAGGAAATTCATAAAAGATCGAAATTAGGGAATACACACAATAAAAAAGGATCAAATGGACCTATTAGAGATGAAGGCTATAATACAGGAAGTCAAAGCCTCCCTTGAAAGTATTAGAAGCAGACTAGATCATACAGAAAATGCAACCTCAGATGTAGAAGATAGAATTGCTGGCCTAGAAAAATCCACCATGAAGACTGAGAAAGTTATCCAAAAATATGAGAATAATATACGAGAAATACTAGATACCATCAAACGTCCAAACATCTGGATAACTGGTATCCCAGAAGGTGAAAAGACTTATAAGGGCATTGATAATCTATTCCACGAAATCCTGGAAGTAAACCTTCCAAAGCTAGAGAGGCATTCAAAAATTCAGAACCAAGAAATACAAAGGACACCAAATAGAATCAACCCAAGAAGATCTTCTCCAAGACACATTATAGCCAGATTGAACAAAACCACAGACAAAGACAAGATACTAAGATTGACAAGAGAGGAATGTTCCAGCAATTGAACAAGCTGAGAAAGAATGTCTTTGCCAGTGTCATTCTCTTTGGAACCAACAATAGCAGTTCCATTTCTGGAGTTTGGGTCTTTTGAGGCCAAGAGTTTGCCTTTTTGCCGAGTCCAGATTTGCAGGTGGACTATGAATCATATACATGGCGGAAACTGGACCCGAGCAGCGAGGAAACCCAGAAGCTGGTTTGAGAGTACTTTTCCTGGGAGGGGGCCTTCCAGCATGTGGGCAAAGTCTTCAATCCTGGCAAGATCTTTAAGTTAATGGCTTGCCATCACCTAACTGCCTGCACCTGCCCTTCAGGGAGAATGGGGGTCATTAAAGGGAACTGAACATTAAAAGAGAGAGAGAGAGAGAGAGAGAGAGAGAGAGAAACGTCAAGTTACCTACAAGGATATCCCATCAGGCTAACAGTGGGCCTCTCATCAGAAACAATGGCAGCGAGGAAAGGATGGAAAATATATTCAAAGCGTTAAGGGAAAAGCAATTTCAACCAAGATTACTGTACCTGGCAAGATTATCCTTCATATGGGAAGAAAAGACAAGAATTTACAAAATCTGAAAGAATTTACCAACACCAGACTAGATCTCCAAGAAGTTCTCAAGGGAGTGCTATACCAGGAAAATTAAATACAGACACACAGAAACAAGAATTCAAAACCTAAGAAATGGCCAACTTAATCATAGAGACAAGTCTGGAGTTGAATATTATGTCCCAGAATTGAATTGCGTAGATCAAACCACAACAGAAGATAGATTATGTACATGAGACTGAACTGGTGAAATAGCATGTTATGACTTTTGACTAAAACATTGGTGATTTTCTTCTAGGTTTTGTTTTCCTTTTTAAAGGATTTTTGTTCTGTCTTGAGCTGCTGATAGGTTCATGTACCTACTATTTGAACAGAATCTTTACCTGTTTCTGGCTTTAAGGTTTAAGCAAACTTCCTTAGCATTTCTTAGCATTAGCTTTATTAGAGCTAAAAATGCTCTTCTTTAAATTAAAAAATATATTTAAAAATACCTATTTAATGACTGTAGTAAGCTATATAGCATCAGCTAGGTGCTACCTAATAGTATACTCATTCTGTTTAGAGTTTCACGCCTAAAGTCAGGCATGTATTCACAGATATGTATATACCAGCTGAACTCGCTATTGAAAGTAGTTAGATTATTTAATAAGGTTTGTGAATCAATAAAATTTGGGGAAAAATGGAAAACAGCTATAGATACCTGAGATAGTGTGGGAGGAGGGTGGAAAATGGCAGAGGGTAAGAAATAAGAGTAAAATGTGTATATATATACATATATATATATATATATATATGTGTGTGTGTGTGTGTGTGTGTGTGTGTGTATAAATATGAAACTAGAAATGGAAAAATTATTGATGATAACATGTATGATTAAGCCACTATGCAGTATATTCTGGATTGGAAATCACCTTTTGTATGCTGATTTAGGAACCCACTTTACAGGACAAATTATTCAATCCATCTGTAAGATCTGGCCTATAATGCAACACTTCCATTGTGCCTAACATCCTCAATTCTCCAGCTTGGTAGAATGAACAAATAGCACTATGAAGATTCAATTGGCAAAGTTAACAGAAGCTTTTGACCTCCCCAGGCCAAAGGCCCTTCCACTGGCTTTGTTGGATCTGAGATCCACCCCTTTTGGAAAACACTATTTGTCCTCCTTTGAAATAATCACAGGGCAAGCTATGAGATTAGATGAAGGCCTATATGAACTAGCTTTAAATAAAGGAGATATTACATTACTGCCAACGCCTTCTCCAGACACTAACAGAAAATACAATTTTAGTAACAGAATCTTTCCACAGTAAACACCTGGGGGATGAAGACATAAAAGATCATGGACTATGACCAGGTGACTTTGTATATTGGAAGAGGCACCAACTGAAGGACTCCCTATAACCCCGATGGAAAGGACCCTATCAGGTACTCTTGACAAATTCATGTGCTGCAAAGTTAAAAGGAGTCCCATCATGGATCCATGTTACACACCTAAAATGAGCACCTGACCCAGTCCCTATCCCGATTCACACCTGGGCCTCTGAGTCCATCTCTACTACTTGTCTTCAATTTCAAAAGACCCTGGAGACACCCTCGAGAGAGACATGACTAGATTGTGCTTTTGTTTTTCTCTTTTTCCTCTTTCTTCCTTTTGAGATCTTTTTTGCTTATACTAAATAGGTATGGTTGAGATTTTTTATCAAAATTGGGAAATAATGTTTTTTCTAATTGTCTTTTTTCCCCATTGTGTCTTCTATCTGCTTACCCCATACTCAACCTCTCTTTGAGCCTAACAAATTGTCCTGGATCACAGAAAATATCATAGATTTCTTCCCAGGTAAAACCCATATCATCTGGTATGAAATAGATCAGAAAAAAATGATAACTGTTGAATGGGACAGCTCTATTCTAAACATCGGCAAAGATACGCCATTTATGGGGTACTTGTGCTATAAAGCTTTTACAAAATATGATGCTATGCAAGAATATTTACCTAACAATATCTCAGGCCAATTTCTACCTGGATCAAACCAGGTAGAGTGTTGCATCACCATAGAACTAAATGATGACAAACTCAGGCAATTGCCTGGATATGATGGAGTAAAACTAGCTGCCGCATGTGTTAACTGTCACAGTGCAACCTGCCTACACACTTATCAGCCTTGTATGTGTGGTTGGATGCCCCGATCCAGTACAAATCAGACAGACACTGGGAATCTACTGGTGGACAGAGGTCCCTGATGGTAGAAATGCTACCTTAAGGCCAGGATGCCTCTGGGAGGCTGTATGGAACACTCAAACAAGAGCATATTTAGGTGTGACCTCTACTTACTTAATGGTGTTTTGGGACACCCAAAGATTCTGGGTTGATTCCATTTACCCAAATTGTATTGCTAAGATAATTGTACTGCTAAATACCCAAATGTATTGCTAAGACAATAACATTCCTGTGGATATGTCAAAATTGGCCTTCAGAAAAATAATAATAAAGCGTGACTTGCTAGGAGAAATGGGTGCTGGGTGGGAAATACTAGGACAAGTTGAAATAGCAGCTAATGAAGAAAAACATTCTTGGGAACCAGCAGTTAGCGTAATGGCTATGTCGCTGGACTCCCACGTAGTCGACCGCGGTTCGCGTCCCTCACCTGGTGGCTTAAAACTCACGCCGGGCGCATGTGCGTGCGTGTCCAAGATCCCAAGAAGAGAATGGAGGAGAAGGGATTGCAGCATGACCACCCCCTCTGGGGGGTGATTTCTTGCTTTCTGTCTCTATGTCTCTCTCTGTCTGGTGAGCGCACGTGCCCTATAGCGAAAACCTCTCCAAAAAATAAAAAATAAAAAATAAAAAAAAAAGAAAAGCATTCTTTATAAAAAGAATCCTTGGTTAAAATAGGTCACATAGAAGAGATGCTTTTTCAAGAAGAGGGCAAGGGATGGGAAACAGCCCTCAAGGATAATGTGGCCCTTATCCAATGTCTACAAAAAAAAAAAAAAACAAACAAACAAAAAACAGACAAATCATAATGGCCTATTCAATAACTCAGAGATGGGAATGGGCCTGTACCATAACCCAGCAAGGCCTTAAGTCCATGTTAATAGAAATGGAATCTGAGGTCCCCATGAAGCAATGGCCCACATTACTCAGTGCTGAAGTACAATCCAAACATTTATGGGTAACCTATGGACCCCCAAATTTATGGAAGTTCTTAGATGGTAAATGTGATCTCAGATATTGTATCCTTAGAGTCCATGTGCCAAAACTAAATGATGCAAAAAAAAATATTCTATAGTCCAATTGGCAGGCAATAAAATGGTTGCTAATACTACATGAATACTTCCTATAGGGAGTTGCTGTGATTTTGACCATTGAAAGCACGTGGTACCCCATCTCCTTTTCTGACTGTGAAATTGGGAGGGGAGAATGGCTATGTCTCCATACAGATTTCTCAAAATTCTGGTCCCTGGTGACAACCCCCATAAAACATAACCTCTGGTACATGGGCAAAGGTCATTTTTGTTGGAAAGGAAAACAAAATGACACTGTGGAAGTTTACAATTTTTCCTGTAGTAAGATTTCCTTTACCTGTCCTAGTACCAATAGCTGGTGCAATACTAAATTTGGAAAGGTAACTTTGCTCCCTATAAACAAATCGTATAAAAATCTAGACATTGAAGATCAGATGTTTCTTGAATTTGACTTATACCCCCCTCAGGATGTTATATCTGTGGAAACAATCTGGCTAGATGAAAAATTAAACTTCCTAGACTCTGAACTAGTGTCAGTCTCACAATCATCTAATGAAATATATCACAAAGTTCAAGTAACTGTTGCTAAGGAAACTAAACATATTGTGAGTCTGATTAAGGAATATGGTGATGCATGTAGAGGTTTCTCTGGTTGGTTAGGATATTTAATGCCCTCTTATTTTATTTACAACACCATTGGGCACATAGTCCATGGTTTTTATGATACTTGTGTCTGCATTTTTGTTATATATCACCTGTAAATGCTATGCCAGATACAGGAAGAAGAACAAGAAATCACAAACCCAGATTATGATAGTCCATAACATACATCTTCTCCAAGGTGTCTTCCCCACTGAACTTTGTGGCCTCTTTCCCCTTGCCCAAAGGTAATTAGCTATAAAGAAAAGTCTGTCAGACATGTCCTTCCCCCAAGATTCCACTTCCTATGAAAATAGAAATAAGCCTTCCTAGCACCATGGGACCTGAGTCCAAGGAATGAGCCTTCCTAGCACTGTGGGATCTGACTCCTAGGAATGAGCCTTCCTAGCATTGTGGGATCTGACTTCTCAGAATAAGCCTTCCTAGTGCCATGGAACCCATCTACTTTGTGGCCTAAACATGCATTCAGAGGAATGATTTTTTTGGCCAACATAGAGGACTGAGGACAAAAATCTGACTCCTTATTTTTCTATTTTCCAAAATCCTTTCCAAAGGACCTGGGGGGAGCCATGTGCACAAACATTAACAGACCATTTTTTTCCCCATTAACAGGATTCTTTCTACATCCTATCATAGTATCTTTGATATGTATATTTAACCAATTACAATATATTCTTTTGCTTATCTCTTCCCCAGATATAGAACTTTCCTTCCTCTTTGAGATTTACATTAAGCATTCTTTTACTAATCTCTTCCCAAGACACAGGTCTTCCCTTCCAATCACCAATCTAAAATTTGTGGAATCTACCTATAACCTACAAGCCCCTGCTTCCACAGGTCCTGCCTTTTGGGGCCATACCAAAGGAAATATCTTCAGTAACTTTGTCCCTTGCTCTTAAAATAAAATAAAAGGAATCCCTGTACCTGATAGCCCGAAGAGAAAGGCATATTTTGCCTCCTCTCCAGACTAAGTTACTAATTTCTGCCTAGAAATAAGCCACATTAATTATTAATTATTAAGTTTTAGAGTTGGTTCCTTTCCGTCCACAGGTGTGAATTGCTTCTGTGCCAATCAATGTCTCTCTTCTGCTGTGGTTTGCAGTGTGGTACCCACAGGAATGTTGAGTTCAGATTTCTTTTTGTTTTTTCTTTTATAGCCTGACTTGCTTTACTTAGCAGTAAATCTTCCATAATTATCCACTTTCTTTTTTTAATTTAAATTTATTTGTTTACGTTCATTCACTGTACATCATTACAGCATACAAAATGAGATTTTCCTTCCAGAGTACACTGTATATTGACTCAATCAAGCACATCAACATACATGTTATTGTCAACAAATAATTTTACATTTCTTGTTTCCTGTATGTTTTGCTTTCCCCCCCCATCCTTGATTCCCTATCTCTTACCCTCTGCCATCTCCCACTCTCTTCCCACACTGTCTCTGGTATCTATGTTTACTTTCTGTACTGCTTCCCCCCACACACATTTTATTGAATTACTAAAGATCTTAATTAATCTAAATATTTTCATAGCAAACACAGCTGATATATACATTTCCATGAACACAAGTCTAACTTTAAGCATCCTATAAAGTAGTACCTAGCTGGGGCTATATATCATACTGCAGTCATCAAATGGATTTTTTTTCCTGAAACTTTTTTCTTTTTGTAACTTAATTTACATTCTTTCCCTAAGCATCATCACAGCATACAAAATGTGATTTCCCATCCAGAATACACTGCATAGTGACTTAATCATGCATATTATTATAAAAAATTTTCCATTTGTAGTTCCTAGAATTTTTTACCCCTCTTTCTGGCCCTCTGTCCTTTCCCACCCTCTTCTCACACTACAGCTGGTGTCTACAATTGTCTTCCATTCCTTATCCACCCACATTGTATTGATCATGCAATTTCTTAAAAAATCTAACTACTTTCAATGGTAAGTTCACATGGTACTATTAAGAAAGCCAGTTTTAACTTAAATCATAGAAATGCTAAGGAACTTTTCTTAAAGCCAGGAAACAGGTTAGGATTCTGTTCAAATGGTAGGTGCATGAACCTATCAGTCTCATGTACTTCTGCTCTGGTTCCATTTTTCCTATTAAATTCGGGGATATAATATTCAACTCCAGACTTGTCCCTACAATTAAGTTGGCCACTCTCTTAGTTTTTGAACTCTTATTTCCGTGTGTGTGTATTTAATTTTCCTGATATAGCACACTCTTGAGAACTTCTTGGAGATCTGGTCTGGTGCTGGTAAATTCTTTCAGGTTTTGTTTGTCTGAGAATGTTCTTGTCTTTTCTTCCCACCTGAAAGATAATCTTGCCGGGTACAGTATTCTTGGCTGAAATTGCTTCTCTCTTAACACTTTGAATATATTTTCCCATTCTCTCCTCGCTCGCATTGTTTCTGATGAAAGTTTTGCTGTTAGCCTGATGGGATGTCCTTTGTAGGTAACTTGATGTTTTTCTCATGCCAATCTTAGTATCTTGTCTTTGTCTGTGGCTTTGGTCAACCTGGCTATAATGTGTCTTGGAGAAGATCTTCTTGGGTTGATTCTATTTGGGGTCCTTTGTATATCTTGGGACTGAATCTTTGAATGCCTCTCTAGGTTTGGAAAGTTTTCTTGCAGGATTTCATGGAATAGATTATCAATGCCCTTATGGGTCTCTTCACCTTCTGGAATGCCAATTATCCGGATGTTTGGACGTTTGATGGTATCTAGTACTTCTCGTATATTATTCTCAAGTTTTTGTGCCAGTTTCTCAGTCTTTGTGGTGGATTTTTCTAAGCCAGCCATTTTCTCTTCTACATCTGAGTTTCTATTTTCTGTATGATGTACTCTGCTTTTAATACTTTCAAGGGAGATTTTGACTTCCTGTATTATAGACTTCATTTCTAACAGTTCTATTTGACTCTTTTATAAATCATGTAATTCCTCTTTTAGATCTTGCAAGAATTTCCTCACCTCCTGGAACTCATCAACTTCTTTCTCCTTTCTCTTTAGCAGTTCATTGTCTCTCTTCTCTTCCATCTCAGTTAGCTTTGCCATTATGAATACTCTAAATTATTTATCAGACATTTCCATGATTTGCATTGAACTGCTTGTGGATGATGAGGAATTATTCTTTTCCCTTGGAGGAGAGGTATTTTCTTGTTTTCCATATTCCTTGTGGTCCTGCAGTGATTTCTTGTCATCTGATGGATGGTGTGTTTCTTTCAAATTCTTGAAATTCAATCTGAGTGTTCAGGAACAAGCAGAAAGAGGTGATCTGGAATCTCTTTGCCATTCTGTTGTGATCGCTGATGCAGCAGATTCAGTAGATATTGAGGAATATGTTAACCCTAATAGTATTTGGATGTTTAGCTACAGTGCCGTTAGATCCATCTAGAAACACATTAAATGGATATTGAAGAGTGGAGAGACAAGAAAAATGAAAATGAAAAAGAGAGAGAGAAACAACAAAGAAAGAGAAAAAAAGACAAAAAAAGAAAAAAATTGTTATTGTTTTTCTTTAAAAAAACAAACAAAAAAAAAACAACAAAAAATAGAAAACCATGCAGCGTGCAAGCGTGCCGCACGAAATGACTAGTTCACAGGAGCCATGAGGAATCCTCTTCTGAAGGAAGGTCTCACCTCTCCTGCCTAGGCGGAAGGACCAGAGGGGATTATTAACAAAACAAAAGGTGGAACTGAGAGCAAGAGAAAAACTTTACCTTTAAAAAATTGTAAAAAAGAAAACTTACAAACAAAAGAGAAGACAGAAGCAGAGAGAGACAGAGACAGAGACACAGAGACAGAGATAGAAGGCCAGAGGGGCTCCCTACCATACTAGCTTTGTTTGCTGGAGGCTGAATTATCAGTAGAAAATCATTTCTCCTGTCCCCTGAAATGACTAGTTCACAGGAGCCGTGAGGAATCCTCTTCTCTTGAGTTCAGATTTCTGAAGAGAAGTTTCTCTCTTTTTGCTTGTGGTTCAGTGGGAGGTGAAGATTCCTCAGAGCCTCACAATGTCTGGATGTTTGAAAAATATAAATCTAGACCCTTTTAGTCCCTCTGGGGGTGGAGGCCGAGAAGCAAAATGACATTGTAAGGTGGAAGAAATTTAGAAAAGAAACACGAAATAAAGACTTTAGCAGGGGACTTTGGACGGAGATTCTGCTAAAGAGGCTTACAATTCTCCTTTATGTGGTGGGAGGAGAGTAAAGAAGTAGCAAAAGAAAGGGAGGGATAAAGGGAAAAACCAGCCTACCTTATCTGCTCTGCAACTGGGAGGTGGGTTTGGGAGACAGAGGTGTGGCATGGGCTGGTCGTCTCTGGCTACCTCGGGCCTGACTGGGCAGGGGGCTTCAGATGGAGATGTCTGCCTCACTAAATGGTTTGCATAAAGCAATTATATATTACATATATTTATCTTTGGTATTCATATACATTTCATATATTTTCTTCCAATTTGTTTCTTAACTATGCTGATGGAAAAATAACCAACTGTAAAAATTAATAATTAATACTCAATGCAGTTTATTTCCAAACCAAACGTGAGTGACCTAGGCCTGGAGAAGAGACATACATGCCTTTTCTCAGGGTGATCGTGTACAGGGGTTCCTTTTATTTGTTTTTGAGATTGACAGACAACATTTAGTGAAGAGATTTTTCCATTGGTCTGGCCCAAAAAAGGCAGGATATGTAGAAATGGGGGCTTGTAGGTTATAGGTGGTCCACCATTCTTAGGTTGGTGATTGGAAGGGAAGATCTGTGTCTTGGGAAGAGATTAGTTAAAGAAAGGCTTAATCTACATCTCAAGGAAAAGGGAAGTTCTGTGTCTTGGGAAGAGATAAGCAAAAGAATATACTGTAATGGGTTGAAATATACATCTCAAAGATACTATGCCAGGGACAGAAGGTAGGAAGAATCCTGTTAATAGAAAATAAATGGTCTGTTAATGTTTGTGGGCATGACTTCCCCAGTCCCTTTTCGAAAAATAGGAAAAGCAGTCAGACTTCTGTTCACAGTCCTCCCTGTTGGCCAAAAATCATTCCTCTGAATGCATGTGTAGGCCACAAAATTGACAGGTCCCACAGTGATAGGGAGACTCATCCCTAGGAGTCATATCCCACAGTGTTAAGGAGACTCATCCTTAGTAGTCAGGTCTCACGGTGTTAGGGAGGCTCATCCCTAGTAGTCAGGTCTCACAGTGCTAGGAGGCTTATCCTAGGAGTCAGGTCCCAGGGGAAGGACATGTCTGACAGACTTTTCCTAAATAGCCAATTTACCTTTGGGCAAGGGGGAAAGAGTCAAGCCTTAAAGTTCAGGGCAAAAAACACCTTGGAGAAGATGTATGTTACATGCTACCATAATTTGGGTTTGTGATTTTTTGTTCTTCCTCTTCCTGTATCTGGCATAGCATTTACATGTGATATATAACACAAATGCAGAAACAATCATTATAAAAACTGTGAAGACTATGCATCCAACAGTGTTGTAAATAGAATCAGCGGGCATCAAACATCCCAACCACCCATAGAAACCTCTATATGCATCATCATATTCCTTAATCAGGCTCACAATATGTTTACCTTCCTTAACAGTTACTTGAACTGTGTGGTAAATTTTATTAGACGATTTTAATACTGATACTAGTTCAGAGTCTAATAAGTTTAATTTTTCTTCTGGCCAGGCTGTTTCCATCAGTAAAACATCCTGAAGGGGGTATAAGTCAAATTCAAGAAACATCTGATCTTCAATGTCTAGATTATCATAGGACTTGTTTATAGGGAGCAAAATTACCTTCCCAACAAATTTAGTGTTGCACCAGATGTTGGTACTAGGTAAGGTAAAAGAAGTCTTATTACAGGAAAAATCATAAACTTCCACCATGTCATTTCGTTTTCCTTCCCAGCAAAAATGACCTTTTCCCATGTACCAGATGCTATGTTTTATGGGCGTTGACACCAGGGACCAGACCTGTGAGAAATCAGGATTCCAAGTAACCTGGGGACAGAGCCATTCTCCCCTCCTATTTTCACAGTCAGAAAGGGAGATGGGTGGGATGCCATGTACTTTCACTAATCAAAATCGCCCAGTGACTCCCCATAGGGAGTATTCGTGAAGTATTAACAACTGTTCCAATGTCTGCCAATTGGACTACAGAGTATTTTTTCACGTTTTAGTTTTGGCCCATGGGCTTTAAGGATACAATATTTGAGATTGCATTTACCATCTAAGAACTTCCATAAATCTGGAGGCCCATAGGTTACCCATAAGTGTTTGGATTGTGCTTCAGCACTGAGCAATGTGGGCCATTGCTTCATGGCCACCTCAGATTCCATTTGTATTAACATAGACATGAGGCTTTGCTGGGATAGGGTACAGGCCCGTTCCCATCTCTGGGTTGCTGAATAGGTCATTATGGATTGTCTGTTTTTTTCTACCCATTGGATAAGGGCCACATTGTCCTTTAAGGCTGCTTCCCATCCCTTGCCTTCTTCCTGAAAAAGCATCCCTTTTATGTGACCTATTTTAGATAGGGAGTCTTTTTCCAAAGAATGCCTTTCTTCGTTAGCTGCAAACTCAGTTTGTCCTAGTATTCCCAAACTGGCACCCACACCTCCTAGCAGGTCACACTTTGTTAGTTTTTTCGAGGGCCAATTTTGGCGTATCCACCAGGAATGTTGTTGTCTTAGCAAACTTATAGCCATATACAATTTGTGTAAATGGAGTCTAACCAGAATCTTTAGTGTCCCAAAACACCGTTAAGTGAGTAGAGGTCACACCTAAATATGCTCTTGTTTGAGTGTTCTATAGAGCCTCCCAGAGGCGTCCTGGCCATAAAGTAGCATTTGTACCATCAGGGACCTCTGTCCACCAGTAGACTCCCATGAACTGTTCTGTAAGAGCAGAGTGTCTGATTTGGGCTGGATAAGGGCATCCAACCACACCTACAAGGCTGATAAGTGTGTGGGCAGGTCGCACTGTGGCAGTTAACACATGAGGAAGCTAGCTTTTCTCCATCATACTCAGGCAATTGCCTGAGTTTGTCATCATTGAAGTCTATGGTGATGCAATACTCTACTTGGATTGATCCTTGCAGAAATCTGCCTGAGGAATTGTTAGGTAAATATTCTTGCATAGCATCATATTTCGTAAAAGTTTTATAGTGTAAGAATCCCGTAAAGGGAGTACCTTTTGCAATGTTTACAATAGAGCTGTCCCATTTTGTAGCTTTCATTGTTTCTTGATCTATGTCAATACCAGATGATATGTTTTTTTCCTGGGGGGAAATTTGTGATATTTGTTGTAATCCAGGACAATCTGTTAAATATAAGGAGAGGTGGAGTATGGGGTAAGCAGACAGGGGACACAGTGGGAAAAAGGACAATTAGTAGAAACAGTATTTCCCAATTTTGATGAAAATCTCCACCACACCTATTATTAAAAAATCACAAGAGAAGAAGAAAAAATAATAATAAAAAAATAAGAGAAAAGGGAACAAAAGAATCTTAGTCAGGTCTCTCTGGAGGGTGTCTCCAGGGTCTTTCAGAGTCAAAGATGAGCATCAGAGATGGGTTCAGAGGTCCAGGAGTGACTCGGGATAGGGACTGGGTCAGGTGCTCATTTTAAGTGTGTAACATGGATCCACGAGGGGACTCCTTTTAACTTTGCAGCACATGAATTTGTCAAGAGTACCTGATAGGGTCCTTTCCATCAGGGTTGTAGGGAATCCTTCAGTTGGTGCCGCTTCCAATATACAAAGTCACCTGGTCATAGTCCATGATCCTTTATGTCTTCATCCCCCAGGTGTTCACTGTGGAAAGATTCCATTACTAATTTTGCATTTTCTGTTAGCATCTGAAGAAGGCCTTGGCAGTAATGTAATATTCCTCCTTTTATTAAAGCTGGTTCGTATAGGCCTTCATCCAGTCTCATAGGTCATCCTGTGATTATTTCAAAGAGGGATAAATGTTTTCCAAAAGGGATGGATCTCAGATTTCACAAAACCAGTGGAAGGGCCTTTGGCCAAGGGAGGCCAAAAGCTTCCATTAACTTTGCCAGTTGAGTCTTTATTGTGCTATTTGTGAGTTCCACCAAACCAGAGGACTGAGGGTGATAGGCACAATGGAAGTGTTGCATTATAGGCCATATCTTACAGATCGATTGAACAATTTGTCCTGTGAAGTGGGTTCCTCAATCACTGTGCAGCTCAGAAGGGACTCCCCAAACTGGAATAATTTTTTCTAACAAGATTTTTCCGACAGTTAAGGCAGTAGCACTTCGACAGGGAAATGCTTCTACCCAGTGGGAGAACATACAAACCAGAACCAATGCATATTTAAAATTCTGAGATAATGGCATCTGGATGAAATCTAATTGCCATACTTCAAAGGATACTTTAGGTAGGGGAAAATGACCCTGGGAACCATGCAAGGGCTTTCCAGGGTTATGTTTTGGGCATAATGGGCACCAGGAATATACCTTTGCAGCTATTGTGGGGGATGGTTTCCAAAAATATTGTTTTCCCCATGATATCATTTTTTCAGGGGCCCAATGAGTCATTTCATGAATAAATTGGAGAAGAGGTAGCTCGGCACCTACAGGAACAATGGGTTTTCCTGTAGGTCCTACCCATAAGTCTTTGTCTGCTACAAACTTGCCTCCCTTTTGTTGCCAAATCTGTTTTTCTCTAGGAGAAGAAACCTACTGGTATTGAAAAAGAATGTTAGTGAGAGTATTTGCAGGCTTGAGGGCACATTCCTGGGCAGGACAGGCCATTTTTCCTAGTGCAGCCTTTTTTGCTGCAGTATCAGCCAAATTGTTACCTTTAGTTTCATCTGTATCTAGTTTTGAATGTCCTGGGATTTTTATAATAGCTAGTTGCTTTGGCATCTTGATTGCTTCTAATAATTCTGAGACTTGTTGCCCATTTCGGATGGGTTGCCCAGACGAGGTGAGAAAACCTCTTTGTTTCCATAACATGCCAAAATCGTGGGTCACTCCAAAGGCATAGCGACTGTCTGTGTATATATTCGCAACCTGTCCAGTTGCCAACTGGCAGGCTCTAGTTAGTGTTATTAATTCAACCACCTGGGCTGATTTCACTCCTAGGAGTTGGGCACCTGGGCTGATTTCACTCCTAGGAGTTGGGCACTCTCAATGATCTCTACCAACGAAGTAATGGCATATACCTGATGATCCCTTAAATAGGAGCCATCTGTGAACCAGACCAAGTCAGCATTTTCAATGGGGGTCTCCTGCAAATCGTTCCTAGGGGAGAGAAGGATATCATTTAGTAAGATACAATCATGGTCTTCTTGTTCATCTGGCATTGGAAGGAAGGTGGCAGGATTGAGAGTGTTACAATGTTTCAGAGTTATGTTTGGGGCAGAAAGTAGGAGCACTTCATAAGAGGCAAGGCAACTGACAGAATAGTGTTGAGTATGGTGTGAATTCAAAAGCGATTCCACAGAATGGGGGGCATATATAGTAAGCGGAGATCCAAGGATGAATTCCTCGATGCTCTTGCATAAAGTGGCTGCAGCTGATATAGTTCTCATATAAGGGGGGGGGTGTCCTTTTGCTATAGGATCTAACTGTTGGCTAAAATACACCACTGGTCTGTGGTAGTCATTATGTTTTTGGGTTAGCACTCCCAAGGCATTTCCATTTACTTTCTGTACAAAAAGGAAAAAAGGGAGTTGGTAATTTGGGTGATCCAGCGCTGGTGCCTGGGTAAGAATTTGTTTTAAGTTTTCTATGCAGAGTTTCTCCTTTTCTTCCCAGCAGATTGGACCTGGCTGGACTTGTTTCAATTTCTCGTATAAAGGCTGGGCCATCAGTGAGTAATTTGCAATCCAGTTTTTACAGTAGCCAGTAAGTCCTAAAAACCCCCTTAATTGTCTTTTTGTTTTGGGTATAGGGAAGGTCGGTCATGACAGTGGAGATTCTCTCAGGATTTATTAATAGCCCCTTCGAAGAGATTATGTGTCCCAGATACTTAACTGTAGGAAGACAGAATTGTAGCTTGTCCTTAGATGCTTTGTGCCCCCTATCGGCAAGTTGTTGTAACAAGTGAATAGTGTCTTCCTCACATTGAGTCAGAGAGGAAGAACACAATAGCAGGTCATCCACATACTGAATTAAGACAGATCCATTTGGAAATTCAATATTTTCTAAATCTGCCTTTAAAATTTGGGAAAAATATGTAGGAGACTGTGGGAGGCTGCGCACCAGCAAGTCTGCCAAGGTTTCTCAGAGAGCAAACAATTGCCATGATTGGTTCCCTTCAGAAAACCTGACCTTCGAAAGCTTGCTCTGATTGGCCACTAGAATCCCTCAGATTTGCATATCCAGCACTTCATGATTGGTCCAAAAGCAACCAATCATAACCCACCTTTTACAACCAATCATGGCCCACCATTTACAAACAATCACGGCCCACCAGCGTGTATATAACCACGATGCCTGGCTCACAGTAGCCAGGCAACGACTCTGGAGAGCCTGAAGAGCTGAAACACTGCACAGTCTCCAGATGACCCAGAAGACCCTGAAGAGTTGTTACACTACATCATCTCCGGACGACCCTGAAGAGTTGTAACACTGCGTCGTCTCCGTGCTGTACCGTGCTGCCCACAATAAACAGACGACACTGAAGACACTGTGTCATCTCTGTGCTGTGACACTGCACTGCTTGTCCCGGCTCTCACTCCTTCCCTCAGGAAACCTGTTCGACTGTCCCCCCGGGTCGGGACACGTGGCACGTGAACAGGGACGGGACAGGAGACTCACAATAGCCCTGGGGTAAAACTCTCCATGTGTATTGCCATTTTTCCCACATACAGGCAAAAAGATATTGACTATGTTGCTCTATGGGTATGCTGAAAAAGGCACTGCATAAGTCAACGACAGAGAAATTACTGGCATTTGTGGGGATGCTAGATAGTAAGGTATTGGGGTTTGGAACCACGGGATGTCTAGGAATTATTATTTTGTTAATGGCCCTAAGGTCCTGAACAAACCTCCAGCCCTTACCATTTGGCTTTTTGACTGGAAGGATCAGTGTATTACAGGGACTAGTGCAAGGTATTATGAGGCCCTTGTTTAAAAACTCCTGAACAATGGGTTTAATTCTTTGCAAGGCTTCTGGCCTAAGAGGAAACTGTTTAATGTTGGGAAAAAAGTTTAGACATATTTACGGCTATCTCTATGGGAGCAGCTGATCTTATCCTTCCAATATCTGAGGAAGAGTTTGCCCATAAGGAATCAGATATTTGGGATAAGAAAGGCTCTATTTGTCCTTGCCTGGAGTCTTGGTCAGTTTTTATCACCATAATATTACATGTAGGCTTTTGCAGGTCTTCGACATCTCCTAGATTTAGGACCATCTCCCCCTTCTGTGAAAATGAGATATGGGCATTATGTGTTTCAAGGAAATCTCGTCCTAACAAGTGTATGGGAGCACTATCTACTATAAGGAATGTATGGGGACCAGTAAGTTCTCCCAATTGGAATTTTAGGGAGTTAGATTTAAAGGCTGTGATGGGGAAATTTGAAACACCTACCATTTGGATTGTTTCTTTACTCCGAGGGAGAGGGTTTTTAAAATCAAGGTAGGGTTTAAAACTGACAAAGTTGGGCCAGTGCCTACTAGTGCCCTGGTATCTTCCCCATTTATGGATATCTCAATCTCCCCCAGGGCATTAGTTAAGAGCAAAGGGAAAAAAACCCTTAATTCCCTCGGAGCATCCCTATTCTGGAATCTGGCTTCCCTCATGCTCTGTCCTTGGGGCTGTGCGTTTCCTGTGTGCGAGGGCTTGTTTGCACTTCCTACAGTGTTGCTTAATGTGCCCTTACCTCCCACAGTAACAGCAAACTTTTTCTTTCTGTGCTTGTTGCAGATTTTTGGGATTCTGGCAAATTAGTGGTTCCTCCACTTGTTTGCTTAGCTGTTTTAATTGTAGGCTCATATTTTTGGAATTCATATATTTTTCTCCTTTAAGAATTGTCTGAGATAATTGGTCAGCTAAAGTAATGAGTTGGCTAGTGGGTAAGGACGCTCAAGCCACATTGTTTCTTTTTACCAGGGTCACTAATTCCTCATCTAAACCTTGTATGAAACCAGAGTTTAACAAAGTGTCACTCCTACCATTTTCAGGGGGTATCCCTGAATATTGTTTGAAAGTTTTTTTCAAATCTATAAAAAAAAAAATCGGGTATTGATTCATTTGGGCGAATCTTGCATTGTTCCACTTTTGCCCAATCTATAACCTTAGGAAATACTTGAAGCAGAACAGTGCAGAGCCGGTCTGAAAGTTCTCTGCATTTGTTCCTCGCTTCTGCACTTATTTTATCAAAATCATCCATAGGGTTTTTCCAATCCGCTAACCTAAACCATTCTTCTGCCTTGTTTACTGGAGCTAGAAGCTGGGTTAGCTGATACAAGTCTGAAAATCTGGGGTCATAGGTTTTAAGGGTTATTTCAAACTCTTTCACGAATCCAATAGGGCCTTTAGTTGGGTCAGGAAAACCCGATATTAAAGCTTTTAGTTCAGCCTTTGTCCATGGTGTATACATTACATTTGGCTCACCTCGTCCAGTGGGTTTCTCCTTAAAAGGAGCAACTACGATTTTATTTCCCACGTTAATATCACCTACATCTTCTTTAGTTAGGGGAGAGGCAACAGGAGTATGAGGAAAGATAGAGTCGTCTGGACAAGCGAGTTCAGAGAGTAAAGGACAGGGAGGAGCAGAAAGAGAAATAGATTCTGGTGCCTTTTTTGTTTCAGAAACAGTTTCTGTTATCCCTTTTAATTCTGAGACAGTCTCAAGTATTTTTTTATTAATTTCCTGAAGGGATGTAAGCTTATCATTTCCTCTTTTAGTTGATTAGAAATACCAATCAAAAAAAGATTCGCATTCTTTTTCCTTAATGCGAGACCCTAGTTTTTCTAACTTAGTGCACAAGAAAACTAGCTTAGGAATATCAAAAGTTCCCCACTTAGGAAATTTCAATCCCAAATCACCTTTTGTAAGCTTTTCCCAATTTTCTAAGTACTTGCAAGTTAAGACTCCATAATTATTGCACATAAATCTAGCTGGAGTTCCCGATGGGGGTCGCTCTCCTTGCTTTTTTTTAGTTGTAGATGTCTTATTTCCCATATTTTGCAACTCTCCACTAGATGTCACTCTCGTGTTGAAATCGCTCATCTTACCTGTCTCAGTTCCCTTCAAGAATCTAGCATTCAGGAAGGGGGCCCAAAACACTTGAGTGGTCAGCTCTTATTTCGCATTTACTGGACAGGTCTGTCTAAATTATTGTATTGGGGATTTCCTATAGGGCCGCTACTCATCCTGCAGGGGAGGAAATAACCCCTCCCCTTCTGGACACTCCCTAAAATATGGCTCTCAGTAGCCTGAGATGCCTACCCAAAAGGGAGGAGCAAATGCCCTTTTTCTTCGGAGCTGAGAGGCTCAGTCTCTCATTTGTCTATTTTATGGGACAGTCCAGTTTCTCCACAAATTAAATAAATAAAAATAATAAATTGTACAAAAACCATTTTAGGATGTAACCTCAAATGTTATGTTTTTGTAACCACCCCCCTCAAAGGAGAGTAAACCACTAATCCTCACTAGGAGGATAGCAAAGACCGCTACTCCTGACTCAGAGGAGAGCAAAACCGCTGATCCTCACTAGGAGGATAGCAACAACCACTACTCCTGACTCAGAGGAGAGCAAACCTGGGTTACCCAAAACAGACAAACATACAAGACAGACGAATAAGAAACCAGCTTAGAAATAAACCAGAGTGTCTACCAAATTTTGGGAGGTCTGGGGACAGAGAACTTACCGAATCTCCCCCGAGGAGAAGCTTGGAGTCGGAGGGGGCTCAAAGGGCCTGCTGTGCTGGTACCAGGCACCGGGTTTGAAACCATCCCTCAGAAGATCTTCAGTTCCTCTCTGGTCCCATCTGGGTCACCATCTTGTCAACGGAAAAAAATAATCAACTGTAAAATTAATAATTAATCATTAATGCGGTTTATTTCCATGCCAACTGTGAGTGACCTAGTCCCAGAGAAGAGGCATACATGCCTTTTCTCAGGGTGATCATGTACAGAAGTTCCTTTTATTTGTTTTTGAGATTGACAGACAACATTTAGTGAAAAGATTTTTCATTGGTCTGGTCCAAAAAGGCGGCACATGTAGAAGGCGGGGTGGGGGTGGGGCTTGTAGGTTATAGGTGGGTTCCACAATTCTTAGGTTGGTGATTGGAAGGGAAGATCTGTGTCTTAGTTAAAGAAAGGCTTAATCTACATCTCAAGGAAAAGAGAAGTTCTGTGTCTTGGGAAGAGATAAGCACAAGAATACACTGTAATCAGTTGAAATATACATCTCAAAGATACTATGCCAGGAACAGGAGGTAGGAAGAATCCTGTTAATAAAAAATAAATGGTCTGTTAATGTTTGTGGGCATGACTTCTCCAGTCCCCTTTTGAAAAGATTTTGGAAAAATAGGAAAAGTAGTCAGACTTCTGTCCACACTAGTATCGGAAGTTTCCCTCCCTACTATTATACCTTTCGATCTTTCAGTTTCTGCCATAAAGTGCAGACATTTGGTGTATATTTACTGTAAACATATAATGCCTTTTATTCATAGCCTAGCTTTTTTCAATTAGCATTAAATCTTCCATATTCATCCATTTTATATCAAATGCCAGGGTCTCATTATGGGGAGTGGGGGTGAGTAGTATTTCATAGTGTAAACATGCCCACATTTTTTCAATCCATTAATCTGTTCTTGGACATTTGGGTTGACCATTTTTATCTTTTTAAAGAAATCGTCTCTACCGCTAGGTCAGAAAATTAGTCTAATTTATTTTCTAAATGTGTATAGCTTTAATCTCACATTCAGGTGTTTATACATTAGATTAATTTTTGTGACTAATATGAGAGACAACCACATAAAGTTTTTTTTTCCAAATTACCACCCTATTTTTTCAACACCTTTAAAATAAAATATTCCTACTTTTCTTCACTGAGTTAAAATGCTATGGTTCTTAAATACAAATTCCCATAATTGATGGGTCTGCTTCCAGAGTGTCTCTTCTTTCCCATTGATCTAGTTTTCTTTTATTTTTACCATGATTTTCTCTTTTTTAATTACTAGAGCTTTGATAATGTCACTTTACACACTTTGTTTCACTATTTTTTAAAAAAATTCTTGTCATCTTTGTTTACTTTTTATAACAGATAAAATTTTAAATTATTTTTATTTACTTTTGTTTTCATTGTTAGTTTCTTTTTCTTTCTTTTTTTTTTTTGCCATAGGGTGCATGTGCTCACTGAAGAGACAGAGAGGCAGTGAGAAATCACCCTCCAGAGGGCATGGCCATACCATAATTCTTTCTGTTCCATTCTCCTCCTGGGATTTGGGGCACTCATGCGCATGTGCTCAGTGTGATTTTCAAGTCACCAGATCCAGGACAGTGTGATTATCAAGCCACTAGGTCCAGGACTTGAACCTGGTGGATGGCTACATAGGAGTCTAGCACGTAACCACTACACTACCTGCTGGTCCTGTTAGGTTTCTTTTTAAAAGTTGAATTTTTTTTTTTACCTATTAGGATATTGTTTGATATAGCTTTTAATTAAGGATTCACATGAAATATCCATTCATCTCATCAAGAACCATCTCTCACTTATGCCCCTCTTCTTTTGTAGTCTCCCATAACATTTTATGCCCTTTCCCCCTTATAGTTCTTGCAATATATGCGTGTGTATAAAGATAATTTATGGATTTTTTGTAATTTCCAGTATATAAGACAACACTTCTTACTAATGTGATAATACAGAAGTTTGTCTGGATTACTTGATTTTCTTATTAGTTCTGAATTTTTAAAATATTGCTTATTGAGACCCAGCTGCAAGCCTCTGGCAAGCCAGTGATTCTGAGGCAGGGACATCACTGCTCCCTCACCTCACCTGCAGACCACCAGCCCAAGCGCCCACCCACTAGCCTGTCCTGTCCCCAGCAGCAGGCCACAGACCCAGCTGCAGGCCTCTGGCCAGCCAGCGAATCTGAGGCAGGGACATCGCTGCTCCCTCACCTCACCTGCAGACCCCAGCCCAAGCACCGACCCCCTAGCCTGTCCTATCCCCAGCAGCAGGCCACAGATCCAGCTGCAGGCCTCTGGCCAGCCAGTGATTCTGAGACAAGGATATGGCTGCTCCCTCACCTATCCTGCAGACCCCCAGCCCAAAAGCCCACCCCCTAGGTAGGTAGCTATTACTTTCTGCTTTGGATTTTTCAGCTTTCTTATTCTCTTGTTAATTTCCTGGTCTCCCTCCTTCCACAGCCTGTTCTGTCCCCAGCAGCAGGCCAAAGACCCAGCTGCAGGCCTCTGGTGACTTAGTGCAGTGCACGACTTTTTCTTTATTTCTCTTTGTGTTTTTTTTTTTTTTTTTTCTTGTGTTGTTTCACCTAATACACTCTCCTCTTCATCTTCCACCCTGCCAGAAGGACTAAACAGGTCTATAATCAGATATCTGAAATCCCCTAGTAATGTAACTTTCTCTGGGATCTTCCCTTCTACTGATGCACCTAAGAAAAAGGAGATATTGCTTTTCAGACACCTCAGTAGAGTACCCCTCTTGATACCATATTGGTAAAAACAACAGAAGAGAGACTTCGGGAAACATTAATTTATAGCAAAAGGGAAAGTCACTTACTCCTAGTCGGAGAAACGTTCCCGCAAGAGGTATTCAAAGTGAAGACATCTTCCAATGGCTAGAAGTAGAAGAAGAGACTCAGGTATGAATAAACAAGGAAATACATCTCCATCAAAAGTACGGAGTAACTCCCCTCCATCTTTCGTGCTAATGGACAATGTTACCAAAATGTCAGACAAAGAATTTCGAACATTTATGGTGAACAAATTCTTTGAGTTGGAACAGAAAAGAGACAACAAACTACAGGAGATGAGGAAGTCATTCCAAGATGTGAAAGAAGAAATGGACACTCTGAGAAATAACCAGATGGAGCTATTAGAGATAAAATCTGGAAAAGAGGAAATGTAAAACTCACTTGAAAGTATTAAAAGTTGATTAGACCATGCTGATTATCAAATCTCTGATGTAGAAGATAAAACCTCTGACCTAGAAAGTACCACCAAAAAGAGAAAATAACAAAAAAACACGAGGATAATATACGAGAAATACTAGATTCCATAAGACACCCAAATATCAGAATAATTGGCATCCCAGAAGGTGAAGAAACTAGTAACACCATGGAAAATCTATTCCATGAAATCGTGGAAGAAAATTTCTCGAGTCTAGAGAGGCACTCAAGCATCAAGACCCAAGAAATACAAAGGACCCTATTTAGAATCAACCCCAGAAGATCTTCCCCAAGGCTCATCATAGCCAGACTATCTAAGACCACAGATAAAGACATGATACTAAAACCGGCAAGAGAGAAACGAGAAGTGACATACAAAGGTCATCCCATCAGGCTAACACCGGACCTCTCAATGGAAATAATGCAAGCAAGGAAAGAATGGAAAGATGTATTGAAAGTGCTAAGAGAGAAACAATTTCGACCAAGATTATTGTATCCTGCAAGATTATCCTTCATATGGGAAAAAAAGATTAAAATCTTCTCAGACAAACAAGACCTGAAAGAATTTGTCAGCACCAAACCAGCTCTTCAAGAAACCCTGAAGGGGAACCAGCAGTTAGCATAATGGCTATGTCGCTGGACTCCCACGTAGTTGACCACGGTTTACGTCCCGGACCTGGTGGCTTAAAACTCACACTGGGCACATGTGTGTGCATGCCCAAGATCCCGAGAGGAGAATGGAGGAGAAGGGATTGCGGCATGACCATCCCCCCTGGGGGGTGATTTCTCGCTTTGTGTCTCTAATGTCTCTCTCTGTCTGGCGAGCACACGTGCCCTATAGCGAAAATCTCTCCAAAAAAAAAAAAAAAAAAAAGAAACCCTGAAGAAAGTACTGTTCCAGGAAAACTAAAGAGATAACAGAAACAAAGGAATAAAAGGCTGCTGTGACAATGGCCAACTTAAACGTCGGGACAGATCCAGTTACATCAATAATAATATTGAATGTGAACGGATTAAATTCCCCAATCAAGAGACACAGACTGGCCGAATGGATAAAAAAACAGAGACCCTCTATCTGTTGCCTACAGGAAACCCACCTCATCGATAAAGACATACATAGACTGAAAATGAAGGGTTGGAAAAAAGTTTTCCATGCAATAGGGAACCAAAAAAGAGCTGGAGTTGTGATACTAATTTCTGACAAAGTAGCCTTTAAAACAAAAACTGTTCCAAGAGACAAAGAAGGGCACTATATTGTAGTAAAAGGATCAATAGATCAAGAAGATATAACTCTTATAAATATCTATGCACCCAACACAGGAGCACCCAAATATGTGAAGAAAAGACTGTTAGATCTAAAAGGGGAGATAGACTGCAACACACTAATTGTTGGAGATATCAACACTGCAATATCCCCTCAGGACAGATCATCTAGACAAAAAATAGATAAAGAGATAAAGGATCTGAATGATATCATAAATGAAATGGACTTAACAGAAATCTATAGAACTTTCCATCCAAAAACCACGAGATACACTTTTTTCTCACCCTGCACATGGAACTTTTTCGAAGATTGACCACATCATAGGGCACAAAGCAAGCCTCTACAGATTCAAAGGCATACAAACTATTCCCAGCATCTTCTCTGACCATGATGGAATTAAACTTGAGTTTAATTTCAAGAGAAATCCTCAAAAATACTCATATACATGGAAACTAAATAACCTACTACTGAATGACTCCACAACTATGGATGAAATAAAGTCCGAAATCAAAAGATTCATGGAAGCTAATGACAATGAGGACACGAGTTTCCACAATCTTTGGGACACTGCTAAAGCAGTCATAAGAGGGAAGTTTAAAGCAATTAGTGCTCATAAGAGGAAGACGGAAAGAAGGCAAGTGGATCACTTAACATCATGCCTCAGAGAATTGGAGAAGCAACAGCAAAATAATCCAAAATACTCCAGGAGAAAGGAAATAATAAAGGTTGAACAGAAATAAATGAAATAGAAAATAAGCGAACTATACAGAAAATAAATGAAAGGAAATGCTGGTTCTTTGAAAAGATAAACAAAATCAATACACCACTAGCAAGACTTAATAAGAAGAAGAGAGAAAGAAACCAGGTGAATCAAATCTGTAATGAAGCAGGAAATATAACAACAGACAAAGCAGAAATACAGAATATAATTAGAGGATATTATGAACAACTATATGCCAAGAAACAAGACAATCTGGATGAGATGGACAAATTCCTGGACACATGTAATTTACCAAATCTACCAAGATTGATCCAGGAGGATATAGAAAGTCTAAATAGGCCCATAACAAGCCAGGAGATTGAATCAGTAGTAAATAGCCTTCCAACAAGAAAAAAGCCCTGGCCCTGATGGCTTCAGCTCTGAGTTCTATAAAACTTTCAAAGAAGAGTTAACGCCCATTCTGCTCAAGTTATTTCTAAAGATCCAAAAGGGTGAATCTCTCCCCAATTCATTCTATGAAGCCTCTATCACCCTTATCCTCAAAACAGATAAGGACAGGACAAGGAAGGAAAACTATAGACCAATATCTCTGATGAATATAGACTCAAAGATCCTCAACAAGATACTAGCAAACCGTATCCAACAACTTATAAAATGATTGTACATCATGATCAGGTAGACTTTATTCCAGGAATGCAAGGTTGGTTCAACGTACACAAAACCATAAATGTAATACACTATATTAACAAGAAAAAAGACAAAAAACATATGGTCATATTGATTGATTTAGAAAAAGCATTTGATAAGATACAACATCCCTTTATGATCAAGACACTCAGCAAAATTGGCATACAAGGTTCATTTCTCAACACGATAAAAGCTATCTATGAAAAACCCATTGCAAACATCATACTGAATGGAGAAAAGCTGAAATCTTTCCCACTGAAAACGGGTACAAGACAAGGATGCCCACTTTCTCCACTCCTTTTCAATATAGTACTGGAAGTCCTTGCCAATGCAATCAGAAAAGAGGAAAAAATGAAAGGCATCCAAATAGGAGAAGAAGAGGTGAAACTCTCTCTATTCGCAGATGACATGATTGTGTACATAGAAGACCCAATGATTTCCATGAAGAAATTTATGGAAGTAATGCATGAATAAAGTAAAGTTGCAGGATACAAAATTAATATACATAAGTCTACAGTATTTCTATATACAAACAACAGGCAGACTGAGATAGAACTGAAAAAAAGTTATTCCATTTACCATAGCCACTAAAAGTATAAGATACTTAGGGATAAATCTAACCAAAGAAGTTAAAGACCTCCACAAGAAAAACTATGAGAAGCTAAAGAAAGGAATTGAAAATGTCACAAAAAAGTGGAAGGACATCCCATGTTCCTGGATTGGAAGAATTAATGTAACCAAACTGGCAATTCTACCCAAATTAATCTACGTATTTATTGCAATGCCAATCTAAGTACCAGACACATTCTTCACAGATTTAGAAAAGACAATCATAAAATTCGTCTGGAATAATAAAAGACCCCACATTGCCGAAACAATTCTACAGAAGAAGAGTGGAATGGGCAGCATCTCACCCCCTGACCCAAAAATATACTACAAAGCTCTGGTAATCAAAACAGCATGGTATTGGCACAGAAACAGACATGTGGACCAATGGAACAGAATTGAGTCCACAGGAATAAATTCCCAATCATTCAGTCAACTGATTTTTGACAAGTGGTACCAGTCAACCCAGTGGGAAAAGGAAAACCTCTTCAGTAAATGGTGCTGGAAAAACTGGATTTCCACCTGTAGAAAAATGAATCTGAACCCCTACCTCTCACCTTTGACAAAAATCAAGTCAAGGTGGATCAAGGATTGAAATCTAAGACCCCAAACTATTAAACTGCTTCTAGAAAACACTGGGGAAACTCTGGTAGACATTGGGGTAGGGAAAGACTTCTTACATAAAACCCCCAAAGCACAGTTGATAATCCCCAAAATTGACAAGTGGGATTACATCAGACTAAAAAGTTTCTACATGGCAAAAGACACAGTAATTAGTGTGAATCGACTCGACAGCCCTCAGAATGGGAAAATATTTTTGTAAACTATGCATCAGATAAGGGATTGATAACCAGAATACCTAAGGAACTAAAGAAGCTGTTTGGAAAAATGATGATGAACCCTATTAAAAGGTGGGAGAAGGAGTTGAAAAAAACACTCACTAAAGATGACATACGAATAGCCAGAAGGCATATGAAAAAATACTCAACATCCCTCTTCATAAGGGAAATGCAGATAAAAACAACAATGAGATACCACACCCCAGTCAGAATGGCTAAGATTAAAAAAACAAAAAACGATAAGTGTTGGCAGGGGTGTGATGAAAGGGGAACTCTCTTACACTGATGGTGGGAATGTAAATTAGTCCAACCACTGTGGAGAACAATTTGGAGATTCCTCAAAAATCTACAAATAGAACTGCCATATGATCCAGTAATCCCATTTCTTGGCATCTACTCAAAGGACAGAGGAATTTCTCATTGAAAAGTGCTTGCACATCGAAGTTCATTGTGGCACTTTTCACGATTGCTAAGACATGGAACCAACCCAAATGCCCCCGCACAGCTGAATGGATTGAAAAACTGTGGCACGTATACTCTATGGAATACTATTTAGCCATTAAGAACAACAAACCCTGGCTTATTACAGAAAGTGGAAGAATATGGAAGATTTACTGCTGAGTGGAAGTAAGCCAGGCTATGAAGGAGAGACACTGTATGTCCCTACTTAATATAAACCGAATGTCCACACTCTATAACTGAAACTGATGGGCTAAAGGATGTACAAACAGAAGAGGTGGATGTGAATGCCAGATGTGGTGTGTGTAGGAGTGGGGCCTGGGGAAAAACATTTGGAGGAGGGATACGAAGACAGCATTGTTGAGACAGGGAGGTAGTGTTGTTATATTTTTATCAACTCGACCAGGGAGAAATGTTCATATATTGAAATGATCACCTTGTAAGCTAAATAATGTGATTGAATGTATTTAAAAATGTAAATTAAAATAAATAAATTAAAAAAATTGCTTATTTATTTTTTCCATTAATGAGAGAGATGAAGTGAAAGGAGGGAGAAATACAGACAATACCTCCGAAAGGGTCTTGATATTGTGGTTCACCCCCAGCCTAATCCAACCCCAATTATTGGCACGCATGGGCCAGCATACTCAGAGAGGTTGCAGAATGTGAACCTGGAAGCTTACCATGTAGATTAGCTTTACAGAGGATTGTTACCACTGCACCACCACCTGGCCCTTGAGACATAAGTATGTATTTATTCCATGAGGGAGAGACAGAGGCAGGTAGGTGCATATGCCCAGAATATTTGGGAAGGTCCAGGAATATGAACCTAGGACCTTTTCCATGTGGATCCAGTTGTATCACTTCTATGCCACTGCCTGTCTCAGTTTATTCCTGTAGACTACATAAGCAGAAGAATAAATTAATTCAATTTTTTCTAGTCTTATTAGTTGCCCAAATCTCCATTGTACTAATGAATGGTAGTGGTAATTGCATTTATAATTTTTTTGATATTAAGTATGGTGATTGCATTTTGAAAATGCAATTTTTTTCTTTAAGAAGATTTCCTTCCATTCTTTTTCTTTAAAGAAGTTTTTGGCATAGGGTGTGTGTGCTTACTGGAGAAAGAGAAAGGCAGAAACAGTGAGAGGGAAAGTGAGAAATCATCCCTCAGGGGAGATGGCCACAACCCAATCCCTTCTCCTTTATTCTCCTCCTGGGATCTTGGACACACACACACAAACACACACACACACACATACACACACACACACACACACCTGGTATGATTTTTAAGCCACTGGGCCTGGGACTCAAACCACAGTCAGCCATGTGTGAGTACAACAACATAACCACTACACTTACACTATCTGCTGGTCCCTTCTTCCTATTCTAATATTTATTCATCAGTAATAAATGTCCAATGACTCAATACTTGCTGTGCAACTACTAAGATTGTTACATCCACTCTTTCTATTTTCTAACCTCCTTTTGGAGACAGTCTGAGTTGACAAGAACACCTAGAGATCTGTGGTGTTATCACAATCTCACTGTTAGGATAGGCTTAAGGGTCCAGAAACACTTATTTCTAGAAATTGGGCAGGGGTTTGCATCTTTTTCACTTGAGTGACATCTCTTTTGCCTCCCACTTATCTATTATAATTTATTTTTTTTTCTGCTGGTACAATCAGAGTAGTAGCCTTGACAGTTGTCCTATTTTCTCATGAGGATACCATGTTCTGTTAATAATTTTCACAATTCTGTACACATCCACCTCCTTGGATGCCTTTGTCACCTTGCCTATCATCAACATGTTATTCCTTAGCTGTTGGTGGTTAAGAGCTGCTTGTTTATTGTTTCAGGGCCCTATTTTCCCAATCTTATCAATAAGCCAAGATCTTCAGCAGCATCTCCTACAGTTAGCTCCTACAATAGAGAGTTACTATTGAACTTCATGATTCTCTCAGCAGCACATACTTTATGGTAAATGGTGTGTCTTCTTGTCTTTTGCATGGTACATAATCATCTGAGGGGGTTCTGTTCATACATAGCTTATTTCAGCATGTCTATATCCCTGAGCCATTTAATCTTCCTTTACTATATCCCAAAACAATTCTGGCATTTTAGTTTCACTTGGCATGGACCATTATGTTTTCAATGCTTCTAGAAGCCATCATACTAATGAGTTTGCACCATTTACTGTTGTCAGTATCAGTGAGTTAAGTCCTTTATCTTAGAAAAGCACTCTCAAGTCAACAAACCCTTGCTGATAGTTTTAAGTTATGGCCCCCTAATAAAACATCCTTTCAATATAGTCCCATCTATACTTTCCTGTCTCCTTTCAGTGTGTACAGGATCGGTCTTGCAGAGTAGTCATCCCACAATATAAATCTAATTGTGGCATTCCTCTGCTTAAGACCCTGTCATGCCTACCCATTGATCTTTAGACCTCTAATCTTGGTTCTCATTCTCCTGTAACTTAATCTGAACCTTCTCCCACACTAGTCTATAGTTTCCTAAATAAAATGACAACAATAATCATTATAATAAAGGAGATCACCAAAAGTGATTTAATATCTAAACTAAAAATTCCATTCCCTCCATAGAAGAATGACCAATAAGATTGTTGCAAAACACAGAATGGTCCATGGTCACTTTGCTCTGACATGATTCCATTGAATTCTCAGTCATCTTCTGTATCTCATAATCTTTTCCAATTAAAGCAAAACAAGAAACACAGGAAATTTCCTAGATACATTCTTTTAATAGTTTCCAATGTGCCATTGTAGTTTTTTATGCAAATACCCAAACAGAGAAGACATCATCTGTCCAGTGGCCTGATTTTACATTCTATGATACTTGTGCCCACAAAGTACATAAAATTTCACTGTGATAATATTAAAGAAAACAGCAAAGAACGTTAACAAGAGCATTTAAGTTAACAAGTTAACAAAGAACATTTGTTAAGGGAACAAATGTTATTAGAATTATTTCCATATTGTATTGTATCAGTCTCACCATTTTTTCATATTTAATAGTTCTATTTATTTAAAAAATTAATTGCAAAAAAATTTCAATGCCAACACTCAGTGGTCTTTGGAAAAGTTACCCCTACTTGAAGTTATTGCCAGAGGGCAAATGCACTCACCAGAGAGAAACAGAGACAGAGAGAGGGAGAGAGAGAAAGAGAAAACATCCTTCAATGGGATATGATCACACTGCAATCCTTTCTCCTCCATTTTTACCTTGTCAGGATTTAGGGCATGCATACATGTGCACCCCATGTGTTTTTCAAGCCACTGGGGCTGGTATTTGAACCACAGTTGGCCAGGTGGGATCTGGCTTCTTTAATTAGTAAGTCACAGCATCAGCCCCCTAATTGCAGTTTTATTCTCACTTTAATTGAGCAACTTCCTCACAGTAGCATTCTTGCAGTTCTCCACAGTTGCTTGTAGTTTTTCTTTCTCTTGGAAAATAATATAGAAACTAATTAATTTCCATAAGAAATAGCTTACAAGGGTTTGCAGATACTAGGAGATAACACATCCTTGCTTGTCTGCAGACAAGCCTGGGTCTAACAGAGCTCCAGCTTCCAATGGCCCACTCTTGTGCCTATGGTGGGTGGCAAGATTAATGATGAGCAATAAATTATCTTCATCTCTGAAATGTTGAGAGAAACGGGGGAACTTGTCTTGCTTGTGAGTAACGAGAGAAAGATCACCTAATAAAACATAAAATGTCTTTTTTTTAATTTACACAGAAAAATACGTCATGACTTTTCAGACAACCCAATATTTTTTAATTTTCCAGAGGGCATGTATGCTCATAAGAGAGAGATAGAGTGAGCACAGGAGAGGGAGAAAGCACTTCATGATGGGGCAAGGTCATGTTGCAATCCCTTCTCCTCCATCTTACCATCCTGTTAGGGTTTTGGGCATGCATGCACATATGCCCACTGTGTTTCTCAAGATACTGGGGCCTGGATTTGAACCACGTGATCAGCCACATGGGACCCAGCTCCCTTAATCACTAGGTTATAGGCTGACCTTGAAATGCCTTTTCTTTTTTTTTGCTATAGGGTGTATGCACTTGCCAGAGAGAGATAGAGGTGAGAGAGAGAGAGAGAGACAGAGTGACAAATCATCCCCTCCAGGGGGGATGACCATGACACAATCCCTTCTCCTCCATTCTACTTTCAGGATTTTGAGCACGCATGCACACATACCCAGCATTTTTCAAGTTGTTGATCTAGGACTCAAACCACACTGTTGGCCATGTGGGATCCAGGCTGCCTTAACCACCACACCACTAGATGGCCCCAAATGCCTTTTAAATGCTACAAAACAGGGGCCAGCACGTGGCATGGCAGTTAGGGCACTGGATTTTGATGTTAGCGGCTGCAGTTTGAGTCCCAGACCTGGTGACTTGCTTTCTCACTTTTTCTCTCTCTCTCATGAGTAAATTAAATATTAATAAATAAAATAAAATAAATAGTTATTTCTGGACTTGTCCCTGCCTTCCACTGTCTTTGTGGTTTTTTATTCCTTTATTTCTGGATGTTCATTCTTTAGTTTTCCTGAACAGTATTCTCTTCAGAGATTTTTGAAGAGCTGGTCTGGTGTTTGCAAATTCTTTCAGGTATTCTTTGAAAATATTTTAATCTTTCTTTCCATATGAAGGTTAATCTTGCAGGATATGATAATATTGTTTGAAATAGTTTCTCTCTTAACACTTTCAATACGTCTTCCCATTCTTTCCTTGCTTGCATTGTTTCTGTTGAAAGGTCTGCTGTTAGTCTGATGGGAAGACCTTTGTAAGTCACTTGTTATTTCTCTCTTGCTAGTTTTAGTAGCTTGTCTTTGTCTGTGGTTTTGGCCAGTCTGGCTAAAGTGTGTCTTGTGGAAGATCTTCTTGAGTTGATTCTATTTGGGGTCTGTGGTTTTGGCCAGTCTGGCTAAAGTGTGTCTTGTGGAAGATCTTCTTGAGTTGATTCTATTTGGGGTCCTTTGTATTTCTTGGGGCTGGATGTGTGAGTGCTTCTGTAGACTTGGGAAATTCTCTTCCAGAATTTCATGGAACAAATTTTCCATGCCTTTATTAGTTTCTTCACCTTCTGGGATACCAGTTATTCAGATGTTGAGATGTTTAATCGAATCTAGTATTTCTAGTGTATTATCGTGTGTTTTGTTTTGTTTTGTTTTGTTTTTGTCATGTTGTCTACCTTTTTCTGTGTTTTTTGTTTTTGTTTTGTTTTGTTTTTGCTTTTGTTTTTGTTTTGTTTTTCTAAGCCAGACTTTTTATCTTCTGCATCAGAGATTCAGTCTTCAGCATGGTCTAGTTTACTTTTAATACTTTCAGGAGAGTTTTTGATTTCCTGCATTATAGACTTCATCTATAATAATTCCATCTGATTCTTTCTTATAGTGTCCATTTCTTCTTTCACATCATGGAAGGACTTTTTAATCTCCTGTAGTTTGTTGTCTCTTTTTCATTACATCCCATAGAGTTTTGTCACCATGAATGTTCTGAATTCTTTTTCTGACATTTTGGTAACTTCCTCTTTTTTACCCAAGATGGAGGGGAGATATTGTGCTCTTTAGACGGAGACATAGTTCCTGGTTTATTCAGACCTGAGGATCTTTTTCTACTTCTAGCCATGGGGAGATGTATTCACTTTTGGATACCTTTTAGGAGAATGTTTCCTTGACTGGAAACACATGTGTTTCTCTTTTGCTGTGGGCTGATGAGTTCCAAAGTCTCTCTTCTGCTGTGTTTAGCAATGTGGTTCCCAAAGGAGGAACCTTCTATTCAGGTGTCTGAGGAGCAGTATCTCCTTTATCCCAGGTGGTTCAATAAAAGGGAGGACCTCATGAAGCCTCACAATACTAGGGTATTCGAAAACTGTGATTCTAGGCCTGTCTAGTTTCTCTGGGAGGGTGGAGTATGGGGAGGAGATGACTATATAAGAGGGAAGAAAAAATTATGAAGGAGAATAAAGAAAAAAGTCACGCATGCGCACCAGTTCAACTAGGGGTTTGGGGATTTAACTGGGGCTTTGCTGGAGAGCTGAGGTCTGTTCTTTGGGTGTGTGTGGGGGGGGGAGTATAAAATTAATGAAAGAAAGAAGAGAAAAAAAGTTGCCTACCTTCCTGAGAGGGGCCTCTGGGATTGTGGGAGCTAGAGCTGGGGCTGTGACCAGAGACTGGCCCTGCCTCAGGATCCCTTGAGTGTTGCTTTCTATACAGGCATCTAGAAATTTATTGAAAAAAAGGCTACACTGTGAGACTTTCACTTTTTCTTGGGAACTTTGAAAACCTGGCAGGTACTGCAAAACTTCAAATATCTGTCTATAAAGGCTCTTGCCTAAGATCTCACGTGCAATTATCAGAGCAAATTATGTAGATAAAGCACATCCAATCTGTCACAAGGTCACAGAGGCATATTGATGATCCATTTTGACTCCCTCAGTACCCAAATGGCACCATCTAGGCTTCAACTTTTCAGAAAAATCTCAGCAGCAACATTCACAATTTGACACCTCCATGCTAATTTCTTGGGCCCTGTTATTCCTTTCAAACTTGTAAAGTGTATTTTTAATTCATATAATTTATCTAAGACCTTCCCTTCGGCCACTGCAACAGCCTGTGACAGGAGTACATGGCACTGATTCCGATCCTCCCCAGCAGAGTTTTATCTACTTTGCTATTTTGTGCATCTTTGCTGTTTCAGCAAATTCACAGAAAGGAATGCATGGTCTTTCTTCTTGAGAATCTTTTGTTAGTGTTTCAGCAATACAAGCACAAACTCTGAAAATCTACAAAATATTCACAGCCCATTTTTATGTTAATGTATAAATTTTCCAATTTGGTCCAGTCACCTTTTTCTTTACAATTCTCTATTTCTGTCAAAGTTACATCTACATCCCATTTCCAGTTCTTTGTAAACTGACTCATCTGTAACCTGGACTTCATTTCCAGTACTGCAGTTATTTCTTGTTTGGAAGCCTGTACTTGGTACAGAGCTTAAAGATATAAAGTGTTCTGGGTCAAGCACCATCCCAGCCTCGATAAGGTTACCAATGATATCAATTAAAGCAGGTACCACATTCCTTAATTTCATAGTTGCCACATGCTCTAATATTTTTAGCAATATTTTCAAAGTAGGCAGCATGATAACCATGAGGCTGAGGTTCACCACCTGAAATACTTCTTTCAACAAGCAATGTCTGAACAAAGATTTCAGAAGGTTATTCAGCACTTGTGCATCAAAGTGTACGGCCAGAGGGAACTTCCTATAGTACTCCATAAACATGTTTACTGCATGCTATGGCAAACACAGCTCAATGATACTTAAATATTTCTTGAACATATCCATGCAGACCTTCTCATCTCCCTCCTCAGGCACATGAACAAACTTGCACTGTGATTGCTCACAGCCACAGAATGTATTAAAATGAAATTTACAATCCCTATGGGGTGTTATCTATCCTAGTGGCTTCTGGAACACCCCTACATTTTTTCCTCTCTTGAATTATTCACAAGTTTCAGTATTCTGCAGTTTTATGATGGAATGTTTTCCTGGAAATATGAAATCATTCACCAACGGCTTCATCACTGCATCCTCCTGATGGCTGCTCAGACCTGGCAAAGGCACCAAGAAGCACAGAGCCTGGGACCCCCTGCTGATAACTGGCATTCACTAGCAGCCATCTCTGTGTTTCTAGTGTCTTTCCTTTTGCAAGATTCATAAAAGTATTTCCTTTTCCTTCAATAGTCACTTTGTCTGAAAATTATCCAAGGCTGAACCGTTTATTTGTTCACTGAAGTCTCCCAGTTTTTCATTTTCAGAGGTCTCATTAGTAACCTCTAAGGAAATGTTTGTACCTTTAGAATCATGTTTTATCTCATGTGTTGCTGACAAGGGAGCACAGATCTTTGACTTTATCAATCCAGGACCCAGTACAGGAAGTTGTCTTGAATCATAGCTTGGTTCTTTTTCCCCTGGAAGTTTCATGTGCTTGAGTCTGTTGATTGGTGATCTTCAGCAACAATGGGCTCCTGGCTTATTATGGGGACCTCTGAGGCAAAAGAGAGCCCCCCCATCACAGGAGGTTCCAAAGAGATCTGGGTCATCTTGAATTACATCAATTAAAAGGACATCATCTTCACACGCTTTAATAATATCTGGAAACCTGACTTTGATTTCTGAAAAGCTCTTTGTAATTGTTTTTGCCAACTTCAGAGGATACTAGTTTTAACATTTCTTGTTCATTAAAGGAAAGGCTTTTCTCTATATACCCAGGATTATAAGTATTATTTTCAACTGTGAGAGAAACAGCTTCTTTATTAGAAATAATATTTCCTGGTTCAGAGGTGTGCTTAGATGGTTCATTATCATTACCTTGCTTGGTAAAGCTTGGAGAAATACTACAGAAGTTCTTACTGCAGAATGAATCAGAAAAAGCTTGCAATGGAGTTACACTATTTCGTTTGCTCAAAGATTGAGGTCCTGAAGTTGCCATGGAGACATTTTCTTTACTCCTGTTCTGTCTTACTTCTGCTCCTGATAAGTTGTCAAGAAGTTCTAAGGGGCTGTAAGCATCTCTCTCTCTGATGACTTAGCATTTACTTTTCTTTTTTCTGTCTTATTATTAAGTAAAGAAATTTTTAGTCAGCTTTCCCATGTTCAATATTTTAACCAAGTCTGGAACCACAAATGCTTGCTTAGCAATGCACACTTTTCAATAAATATTTTTGCTTGTAGAGTGACTTGCTTCCTGACCATCCTGGGAAGCCATTGTCAAAGTTTTGTTAAATTCTCTCTATTTTTTTTTCACTTCCTGTTAAGATTTGAGTCACGTTAGCTAGTTGAATATCTTCAGCAGTACTAGAAACTACCTCCTCAGACTTTACCTTTTCATCATCATTGATTATAAGTTCCTTCATAACCATTAAGGCTGGTTCTACTGCAGACATAAAAGACAGACTATTTATAAAATTTAATTTTTCTTTTTTCTTTTTTTTTTTTTTTTTTGGAGAGGTTTTCACTATAGGGTGCGTGCGCTTGCCAGACAGACAGAGAGAGACAGAGAGACAGAAAGCGAGAAATCATCCCCCAGGGGGGATGGCCACGCCGCAATCCCTTTTCCTCCATTCTCCTCTCGAGATCTTGGGCATACACGCACATGCGCCCAGCGTGAGTTTAAGCCACTGGGTCCGGGACGCGAATTGCAGTCGACTATGTGGGAGTCCAGCGACATAGCCATTACGCTAACTGCTGGTCCCAAAATTTAATTTTTCTTTACCTGAAGAGTCAAAGTTTGTTTCTGTTAAGAAAGTTCATGACAATAATCTGGCATCAGTTATGTAAGTCTGGTCTGTTTGGTGTTTAAGAAAATCATCTTGTTTAAAACTTTCTGGAGACCCAGGAAGAAAGTAATCTGATTTTGACAAAGCAGACTTTCTCCAACAATGGGAAGATATTCCAGCACATGAATAATAAGGTCAATTACATTTACTAGTCATTGGTATTGTTCTGAGACAGCTTAACTTTGCTTCTTCAGCTTCCTTTCTCAAGTCTTCCCATGAAGATCTTTTTTCAACTTAATGGCAGTCACTAGGTGATTTCACTATGGAACTTTTCATCAACCTAAAGTATTTCTGGCTCTTTGCTCTAAGAGCTTTGAGGCACTCTTTGCTTCTTCCAAAAACAGCTCACAGGTTTTCTGAAACATGGCATTTGCATGATCGCCAGGACTTGTTTTTTTCCCTACTATTTCTGGGACACTAAATAAATGATCCATTGGATGGGAACCAGCAGTTAGCGTAATGGCTATGTCGCTGGACTCCCACGTAGTCGACCGCGGTTCGCGTCTCGGACCCGGTGGCTTACAACTCACGCCGGGCGCGTGTGCGTGCGTGCCCAAGATCCCGAGAGGAGAATGGAGGGGAAGGGATTGCGGCGTGACCATCCCCCCTGGGGGGTGATTTCTCGCTTTCTGTCTCTATGTCTCTCTCTGTCTGTCTGGCGAGCGCACGCGCCCTATAGCGAAAAACCTCTCCAAAAAATAAATAAATAAATAAATAAATAAATAATCCATTGGAGAGAGTATATCATGGTTTACTTTCCTCAAAACTTTTAGAGGACTTCTTTAAGCCTCTAAAGTCTCTGGTTCTTTACCTTCTCCACCCATTTGGTTTTCTTGCAGCAGGAACACAGACTTGTTATGCACATTAGAGAAATTCATGTCAATAACCATTTCATTTCCTTTTTCAGACAACCTCATCCTCTTTCTGGGTTTTCTCTCAACATTACTCTCCTCTGTTGAATATTTATCTCTTTCACCTTGAAGGCAAGAAAACAAGTCATTATTTTTTAATAAATCACTGTCTTCAAGCAGTAACTTGTTTACTTCCACTAAATGTTCTTCAGTTCGTAAGAAATGAGGAATACTATTTCTGTCTCTCTTTTCTGCCAGACTCCTAAAGTTTTATTTCTTTAACTTTTAGGAATTTTCTGCTACATAAATACATCCACTGTGGGGTATATATGCAAAGTTGTTTTCATCATTACAACTGTTGTAATAGGGGAAACAATTGCAATCGTAATTTTAAACTGTACTACACCAGATGACAAGCCATTACAAGAAAATTTTGGAGCATTCTTGTACAGTTTTTCTTGGAATTCAACCTTAATATTTTGTGTTGCCTCATTTTTAGTTATTTTGAGAGGTAGATTTCTACGCTTTTACATTTTTTAATTCAAATTCTTCTCTTAATACCTTCTAGCAAACCTTCTTTACCCAAAGACTACAAGAAAGCCATACTTTGAAATTCACTGCACTCCACTGTTTAGAAAGAGTTCAAACTAGTTAATGATTCCTTTCTTACCAGGTCAATTCCTGGCTATGGATCATCACTTGAGGCTTCAGTGACTGCTTTTTCCTTTGGCTGCCTGGTCCTTTTCCACGCCCGCGCTCCCGCTCCTGCTTGTCCCGGGTGTGGCCTTCCACCTCAGCCTGTGACCATCATGCTGCCCGGCCTCTGGGCCCTAGCCTCCCTCGTCAGGCTGGCCAGCCATGCCTCCTGCCTTGCCTCCTGCCACACGCATCGCCCTCACGCCGAGGTGCCAGAACTGGGCTGGCAGCGACTTGCGCATCCCTGTTCGCCAGGCAGCCGAACCTCATGGGAGCCACCAGCTGGGAAGGCACTCCTGCTGCCATCTGCCCCAGGGCTTAAATTTTTCAAGTCATTTTCAGGAGATAGTGTCTATCTGAGGCCTTTGGAGACAAGCAGCCCCAGAAAAATCCAGGTTTTTCACTTTTTGAGGATAGTGGGCAGACTAGCCCCCAGTATCATGTGCTTGGTTAATAGGCTAGTAAACTACTTCCCCTGACCACTCTCAGGCCTAACTAGAGTGATGGAAGAGCAAATCCACCACTCTGTTAGTATTTTCTGAACTTTGGGTAAGTAGTTCTGGGAGTCCAGTCTTGCTATGGTTTGTGTCCTCCAAAATTGCTGTGATGACATTTTTGTTGTGATGGTATTAAGAGGAAGCCTATTATATTCATGGTGTCCAAAAGTGAGGGGGAGGTTGGGAGTGATTAATTGATTAGGATGGAGCCCCTTTGATTGAGTACTGGTGGGTTTATAAGGAGAGGAAATATGACAGACCAATCTGCTGTGCTCAAACTTCTGCCCTTTGCCATGTTGTGATATAGCTGACCTGATGCCAGAGTCATGCCTTTGGACTTTCCAGCCACCAGAGATGGGAAAAAAGCTCTGTTCTTTATAAATCACCCAGTCTTAGGTATTTATGTTAGCAACACAATAGTGGAATAAGACACAGGTTAAGGGCCAGCAGATGGTATAGCAGTTATGTTGCTGGACTCCCACATGGCCAGTGTAGTTCAAGTATTGGACTCAGTGGTTTCAAAATCATGCTGGGCATGTGTGCAAGTGTGCTCAAAATCCCAGGAGGAGAATGGAGTAGAAAAGATTGCAGTGTGGCCATTGTCCCGGGGAATGATTTCTCACTTTCCTTCTCACTATCTTTATCCAGCAAACGCACATGCTCTAAAGCAAAAACTTCCTAAAAAAAAGACACAAGTTGAAGTGGTCCTTGCTTTCCCTTAAGAAATATATAAATCAGGCTTGTGGGAGATAAAGCCAGTCTTCTTTTCCCTTTCCAATGACTGATGAGGTGACCAACTTGAATATTCTCTATGGAGGAAAGAGAGGATGTGTGTCTTATCAGGAGCTTCCTGGGGTTGATAGAGTGGAGAGTCCCTTGAAGGGTTCAACTTAGCACTGTGCAGGTATGAGCAGAGACCTGCAATACAGCCAGGGCTATTCTAGGCTACAAGAAGAGGCCACACAGAAGGCTTTTCCTTGGGGCAGACTTTGCAGCTACACTGAGAATGTAGTAATAATATTGGAGGAACCTACTGTAGGTCTTTCTCTAAGTATAGAATAGAATATAATACTATATAAAGAAAATCAAGGAAAATTGTCTGTAGACTTAGATGCTTACATATCTAAATATTGAGTCAGTAGAAAAATCATGATATATTTTTCTATGTTTTTCTATGCAAAAATGTGCCATGACTTTTCCAACAACCTAATATTTATCTATGCAGGGAATATAGGTTGGAATGTTCATAGCCGTCACTTTTTGCAGTGGTGTGGAGAATCAGGAGAATATGAAGAAAATACTCCTCATTTTGCACTAATTTTTGCAATATGAAATTTTTAACAGGTATTTGTTTTATGGGAGAGAATGACCATGGTATTACTATGAAAGCCTAGCTGTCCGTCCTTCAGTTTCCTATCTTCCCTGATCTGTGACCATGACCAGAGGCTGCTAGCCTTAGGCAGTCTTCTTAGTCCCAGGTTTAGCAGCCTCTGCTGTTCTAAACATATGGTTTGCTCCATTCCAAGAGAAAGAGAAAAAGGCCATGAGAGGTATCCTAAGGTTTTTCTCCAACATTGACCCTCAGCTGGACTGCTCAGGTATTTTGAGCCACTGACTTCAAACTCCCTGCCTTTTTAGTTTTAGATGATATGGAATTATGAGAAATGAGTATGATATGGTCAAGGAGAAAGTACCTTCATTGTTTTTTTTCTTTTCTTTTGAATGGAATTTTATTTTATTTTATTTATTTCATTTTCTTTTATACATTCAATCACATTATTTAGCTTACAAAGTGAATATTTCAATATGTGAACATTTCTCCCTAGTCCAGTTGATAAAACTACAAGATATCTCCAACAGATAATACCTCATTTCTTTGTCCCATGAATGCTTTGTCTTCAAACTACAAAATATCTCCAACAGATAATACCGCATTTATTTGTCCCATGAATGCTTTGCCTTCATATTTTTCTTCTAAATGTACTTCATTGTTAAACATGAGTCCCAAAATGCGTTGGTCAGTGGAATACAGTATATGATCTGTTAGAGCATATGGTGGAGATGAAGAGGTTATTATTGTTTCTCTAGTTCCTCCCTCTCTTCACTGTCCAGCTGCTAAAACACTGAACATATTTCTTCCCTGTTCCTAGACTAACCCTATGGTCACAACAGTCTTTTTCTTAAAAACCACACACAATCCAGCCTTGTTGAGATAACCATCCAGAGATAACCATCCAGATATAAACTTAAATTCATATTTCCTTCTACTCCCACTTCCATACTACCTGCTTATTTCTGTGTTAAATCATTCCAGTCAAAGCAGCTCACTATGCAAATTCATTCTGCATTGATTTTAGCACTTTCCAAAAAACTAATCAGAAGTAAAAAGTACAACACTAGAGCCTAGAAATACAGAGTAACAGGGACAGGTGCATTCATATGTCCTTCCACTTACAACTTCTATACCTCCAGATTACTCAGGACACACCCACTGAATCTCAAGCACATGTCGATCTATTAATAAAAAGGTCCAATAAAATATGTGGAAGACCCACTTCCATCTCCAGTCCCCTGGCCTAAGGGACACTAAGGCAGGGCTCCCCAGCCCAGCTCTAGCTCCTGCTCCCCCAACCCCAGACACCCTCTCTATGTTAGGAAGGTAGGGTTTTTTTTTTTTTCAAGCTCTTCTTTCTTTTGTTAATTTCACACTTCACCTTACCACACAGGACTGCCCCCAGCTCTCCAGCAGAACCCACTTCCATCTCCAGCTCCTGGTGAATAAAATTTTTTTCTTTACTCTCTTTCATACTCTTTTCTCTTCCTTTGTATATTATCATCTTCTGCTTATCCTCTAAGCACCATAAGGGACTAGACAAGTTGAGAATCACAGTTGTCAAATACTCCTTTTTACTTAACCACCTGCGAAAAAGGAGAGACTGCCCTTCAGACTCCAGAATAGAAGACTCATTCTGTGCAGAACACATTGCAAAACACAGCAGAAGAGAGACTTAGGCACACATCAGTCCACAGCAAAAGTAAAGTAAAGTTGTTCCCAGTCAAAAAAACATTCTCCAAAAAGGTATCCAAAAATGAATACATCTCCCCATGGCTAGAAGTAGAAGATCCTTAGGTCTAAATAAACCAGGAACTATGTTCCCATCAAAAGAACACAATATCTCCCTTCTATCATTTGGAAAAAAAAACACAGAAGATATTTCTAAAATGTCAGAGAAAGACTTTAGAACATGACAAAATTCTATGAGTTTGAACAGAAAAGAGACAATGAATTAAAGGAGATTAGGAAGTCCTTCCTCATTATTAAAGAAGAAATAGACACTTTAAGAAAGTATCAGATAGAACTATTAGAGATGAAGTCTGTAATACAGGAAATAAAAAAAAAAACTCTCTTGAAAGTATTAAAAGTCCATTAGACCATGCCAAAGATCGAATCTCTGCTGTAGAAGATAAAACCTTTGACCTAGAAAATACCACCAAAGAGATAAAGAAAATAACAACAAAAAAACACATGAGGATAACATATGAGAAATACTAGACTTCATTAAATGTCCAAACATCTGAATAATTGTATTCCAGAAGGTGAAGATACTAATAAGGGCATGGAAAATCTATTCCATGAAATCTGGGAAGAAAACTTGCCAAGTCTGGAGAAGCACTCACAATCCAGACCAAGAAATATGAAGGACTCTGAATAGAATCAACCCAAGAAGATCTTCCTCAAGGCACATCATAGCCGGACTGGCCAAGACCACAGATAACAAAAATTGGCATAAAAGGACAAGTGACTTACATAGGTCATCCCATCAGACAAACACCAGACCTTTCAATGAAAGCAAGAAAAGAATGGGAAGACATATTGAAAGTGTTAAGAGAGAAACAATTTCAACCAAGATTACTATATCCATCAAGATTATCTGTCATATGGGGAAAAAAAGATTAAAATCTTTTCAGACAAACAAAACCTGAAAGAATTTGCCAACACCAGACCAGCTCTTCAAATATCTCTGAAGGAAGTCCTGTTCCAGAAAAACTGAGAATGAACAGCCAGAAATAACAGAATAAAAGACAACCAAGATAATGACCAACTTAAAGGCAGGGACAAGTCCAGAAATATCGATAATAACATTGATTGTTAATGGATTAAATTCTCTCATCAGGAGACACTGACTGACTGAATGGATAAAAACCCAGAAACCCTCTATCTTCTGCCTACAAGAAACACATCTCATGGATAAAGACACACATAGACTAAAACTGAAGGGATGGAAAAACATATTCCATGCAAATGGAAACCAAAAAAAAAAAAAAAGCTGGAGTAGTGATACTAATTTCTGACAAGATAAACTTTAAAACAAAAACTGTTCAAAGAGACAAAGAAGGGCACTATATTGTAGTAAAAGTATTAATCCATCAAGAAGATGGATTACACTTCCATATTTTTGCATAGATATTTATTAGCATGATAATCCATCATGCTAATAAAAATTATGCACCTAACAAGGAGCACCCAAATATGTGAAGAAAAGACTATTAGATTTAAAAGGAGAGATAGACTGCAACAAACTAATTGTTACAGATGTCAACACTCCATTATCTCCTCTGGACAGATAATCTATACAAAAAATAAGTAAAGAGGTAAAGGATATAAATAATACCATAAATCAAATGGACACAAGAGATGTCTATAGAACTTTCCACCCGAAAACAATGAGATAATAGTTTTTCTCACCCCCCCCCACATGGAATAGTTTCAAAGATTTACTATATACAGGGCACAAAGCAAGCCTCTACAGATTCAAAGGCATAGAAGCTATATACAGTATCTTCTGCGACCACGATGGAATTAAACTTGATTGTAATTTCAAGAGAAATCCTCAAAAATACACAAATACATGGAAACTAAATAACCTACTCCTGAATGGCTTCACAACTACTGAAGAAATTAAGACTAAAATCAAAAGATTCATGGAAGCCAATGACAATGAGGATACTAGTTTCCATAATCTTTGGGACACTTCAAAAGCAGTCATAAGAGGGAAGTTCATAGCAATTAGTGCACATACGAATATGAAAAGTAGGCAAATGGACCACCTAACAGCATGTTGATAGGAATTAGGGCACATATGAAGATGGAAAGAAGGCAAATGGGTCAACTAACATTGTGCCTCAGAGAATTGGAAAACCATAGCAAAAAAATCCAAAAATCCCCTGAAGAAAAGAAATAATAAAGATCCGAGCAGAATAAAATTAGATAGAAAATAAACGAATTGTACAGAAAATAAATGAAAGTATGAGCTGTTTTTTGAAAAGATAAACAAAACCGATACACCACTAGCAAGATTTATTAAGAAGAGAGAAAGGAACTAGGTAAATCAAATTTGCAATGAAGTTGGCAATATAACAACAGACATAATAGAAATACAAAATATCATTAGAAGATACTATGAACAACTATATGCTAACAAACAAGAAAATCTGGATATGATGGACAAATTCCTAAACAAATATAATCTACCAAGATTGAGAAAGGAGGATGTAGAAAGTCTGAATAGGCCCATAACAAGCCAGGAGATTGAATCAGTAATAAATAGCCTATCAACAAAGAAAAGCCCTGGTCCTGGTGGCTTCACCTCTGAATTCTACAAAACTTTTAAAGAAGAGTTAAGTCCCATTCTGCTCAAGTTATTTCTAAAGAACTAAAAGGGTGAAACTCTCCCAAATTCATTCTATGAGGTCTCCATTACCATTATCCACAAAACAGATAAAGATAGGACAAGGAAGGAAACTATGGACCAATATCTCTGATGAATATAGACGCAAAAATTCTCAGCAAGATACTACCAAATTGTATCAAAAAACATATTAAAAAGTTTATACATCATGAACAGGTAGACATTATTCGAGGGATGCAAGGTTAGTTCAACATACATCAACCATAAATGTAATATACCATATTAACAGAAAGAAATAGAAAAACCATTTGATCATATCAATTGATGCAGAAAAAGTATTTGATAAGATACAACATCCCTTCATGATCAAGACTCAGCAAAATCGGCATTGAAGGGTCATTTCTCAAAACAATAAAAGCTATCAATGAAAAAATTATACCTAACATCATCCTGAATGGAGAAATGCTGAAAGCTTTTTCACTAACAATTGGTACAAGGCAAGGATGCCCACTTTCTCCACTCCTTTTCAATAAAGTGCTGGAAGTTCTCACTTACGCAATCAGAAAAGAGAACAAAATAAAAGGCATTCAAATAGGAAAAGAAGAGGTAAAACTATTTCTATTTGCAGATGACATGATGGTATACATAGAAGACCCAATGGCATCTATAAAAAATTTCCTAGAAGTAATATATGAATACAGTAAAGTTTCAGGATACAAAGTCAACATACAGAAATCTATAGGATTTCTATATACAAACAGCAGGCAGACTGAGATAGAAATGAAGAAAGTAATTCCATTTATCATAGCCACAAAAATTATAAGATACTTAGGAGTAAATCTCACAAAGAAGTTAAAGACTTCCACAAGGAAAACTACAAAAAGCTAAATAAAGAAATTGAAAATGACACAAAAGAGTGGAAGGACATCTCATGTTCCTGGCTTGGAACAATTAATATAATCAAAATGAAAGTTCTACCCAAATTAATCTACATATGTAACACAATCCTAATCAAAATGCCAGAGACATTCTTCACAGACCTAGAAAAGACAATCATACAATTTGTCTGGGATCATAAAAGACCTCGTATTGCCAAAGCAATCCTGCACAGGAAGAGTAGAGTGGGTGGCATCTCACTCCTTAAGCTTAAAATATACTACAATGCTATGGTAATTGAAACAGCATAGTATTGGCACAGAAACAGACAGGTGGGCCAATGGAACAGGATAGTTTCCCCAGAAATAAACTCTAATACATACAGCCAACTGATTTTTTTTGGAGAGGTTTTTGCTATAGGGTGTGTGTGCTCCCCAGACAGACAGAGAGAGACAGAGAGACAGAAAATGAGAAATCACTCCCCGGGAGGGGGGGGGGGATGGCCACTGGCCACGCTGCAATCCCTTCTCCTCCCTTCTCCTCTTGGGATCTTGGGCATGCACAGACTCGTGCCTGGCGTGACTTTTAAGCCACCAGGTCCAGACGTGAACTGTGGTCGACTACATGGGAGTCCAGCGACATAGCCATTATGCTAACTGCTGGTCCTATCCAACTGATTTTTGACAAAGTTTACCAGTCAATCCAGTGGGGACAGGAAATCCTTGTTAGCAAATAATGCTGGAAAAACTGAGTACCCACCTGCACAAAGGTGAATCTGAACCCCTACCTCTCACTATTGACAAAAATGAACTCAAAGTGGACCAATGATCTAAACCTAAGACATCAAACTATAAACCTACAGCTCAAAAACACTGGGGAAACTCTGGAAGACATTGGGGCAGGCAAAGACTTCTTCAATAAGACCCTCAAAGCACAGTCAGTAATCCCAAATATAGACAAGTGAGAGTACATCAGCTTAATAATTTCCTGCGTGGCAAAAATCATAATAATTAGTGTGAATCAACAGCACTCAGAATGGGAAAATATTTTTGTAAACTATGCATCAGATAAGGGACTTATAACCAGAACACACAAGGAACTCAAGCAGCTGTCCCTAAAAAAGATGATTAACCTATTAAAAGATGGGAGAATGAGTTGAAAAAAACACTCTAAGCAAGACATACAAATAGCCAAAAGGCATATGAAACAAAGCTCATCATCCCTTATTGTAAGGAAGATGCAGATCAAAACCACAATGAGATACCTCCTAACCTCAGTCAGAATGACTAAGATTTAAAAAAAAAAGAAAAAGAAGAAAAGTGCTGGTGGGAGTGTTATGAAAGGGGAATTCTCCTAGACTGTTCTGGGAATGTAAATTGGTCCAGCCACTTTGGAGAACAATTTGGAGAATCCTCAAAGATCTACAAATAGAACTGCCATATAATCCACCAATCCCACTCCTTGGTATCTACACAAAGGATAGAAGAATACTTAATTAGAAAAGTGCTTTCACATCAATGTTTATTGTGGCAATATTCACAATTACTAAGACATGGAACCAACCCAAATGCCCATGAATAGATGAATGTATTGAAAAACTGTGGCACATATACTCTATGGAATACTACTCAGCCATAAACAAACAACAATATCCTGGCTTTTGACAGAAAGTGGATGAATATGGAAGATTTACTGCTGAGTGAAGCAAGCCAGGCTATGAAGGAGAGACATTTTATGTCTCTACTTAATATATACTGAGTGTTTGCACTTTATGGCTGAAACTGAATGACTGAAGGTTATAGAAACATAGTAAATGGTTGTGAATACCAGATACAATGTGGGAAAAAGATGGGTGAAGGAGTGGAATCTGAGCAAGGACATTAAGGAGAAAAACAGAGAAGCAAGGTATTTATGGGACAAAGAAATGGATTATCTATCGAAGATAACGTTCTAGTATGGTGAACTGGATTCATGATAAATGTACTCATGTTGGAATATTCACATTGTAAGTAAGCAACGTGATTGAATGTAGAAAAGAAATAGAAATTTTTTAAAAAATGGAACCATGAAGCAGTAAAACACAATTCTCTATGGTGTGATACCACATGGAATGATTCCTGGTTTAAGCTGCACAGCTCCCCGAGTATGGGGGCACACACATGTCCATGATCTGCAGCTTACTGAAGATTAGAAGTGTATCACACATAGAGACCGTGTTGAGGGTACTGTCTGTCTCTCTCTCTCTTACATGTAGAAAAAATAAATAAGCTTAAAAAATGTGAAGCCAGTTGAGAATGTTTAGGGTTTGCATCCAGAGACCTCTCTGAGTATACTAGGCACCCACAAGCCTATTATCCAGAGCTAGTTGAATCTGGGGGTGAATCGAGGCATCAAGATTCTGTTGGGGGGGACCAGAAGTTAGCGTAATGGCTATGTCGCTGGACTCCCACGTAGTCGACTGTGGTTTGCATCCCGGACCCGGTGGCTTAAAACTCATGCCAGGCGCGTGTGCGTGCGTGCCCAAGATCCTTAGAGGAGAATGGAGGAGAAGGGATTGTGGTGTGGCCATCCCCCCTGGGGGATGGTTTCTCGCTTTCTGTCTCTGTCTGTCTGTCTGGCAAGCACACGTGCCCTATATCGAAAACCTCTCCAAAAAAAAGAAAAAAGATTCTGTTGGGCGTAACTGTCTCTCTGTCTCTCTTATCCTGAGAAGAAAAAATGAACTTAAGAAAAAAAAATATGTGGACCCAAACTAATCAATTATTTAAGTATTTACTTCAGATAAATAACAAAGAAAACTGGAGGGTAGTTGATTGACTGGGCAAAGATGATTTTATTCCCTTTCAAATTTCTGTTTTACTATTGCTCCAGTCTCAGAACTTGAAGGTTTCCAGAAGGTCATATCCTAAAGTGGGCCCTCAGAATCTTGGCGTTAAAAGACCTGGGTGTGCTCTTGCTTTACCAAAAAGGAGAGGTAGGTTGATGATTAGGCTGGGGCTGGAGCAAAGCTCTCATCTCAAGCATTTGGGGAAACATGTCAGTAACCTCTGGAACAGTAGTCACTCAATACACACAAGGATGGTATGTGGAAAAAGGTTAACCTAAGAAAACTTCCTGAAATGCTAAGTTCTCCATGGAATCCATCAAACCAACCTAAAACTTAGGGTAATTGGGTGAATTTCATCCTACAGTAAAAGAAAAAACAGATTACTTCTATAGATATCCCATTGGGGTGTGTCTAGGAAATCAGACTTAATTTATGGGAAAGCAGCAGTGACATCACTAGGGTTGTGTAGGTCATGCTTCTAGGAAGATGTCATTAGCAGGGAATTCCAGAAAGGAATTCCTGGCAGCCACCAGTTGAGCTGCTCACTTTGTAGGAAACATGCTTCAAAACAGGAACAACAGGGACCAGCAGTTAGCATAATGGCTATGTCGCTGGACTCCCACGTAGTCGACCGTGGTTTGCGTCCTGGACCCGGTGACTTAAAACTCGCGCCGGGCGCGCGTGCGTGTGTGCCCAAAATCCCGAGAGGAGAATGGAGGAGAAAGGATTGCAGCGTGGCCATCCCCCCTGGGGGGTGATTTCTCGCTTTCTGACTCTCTGTCTCTCTCTGTCTGGCAAGCGCATGCACCCTATAGCAAAAAAACCTCTCAAAAAAAAAAAAAAAAACAGGAACAACAGTGATAACAATAACATGTCAAACTGAACAAGTAATATTTGGAATTCTTTCAATTTATTCAGTTGGGCTAAAGCTTACATTGTTTTTCAAACATTTAGCAGCCTCTTATGGTTTGTACAAGAAAACATACAAAAGTGCTAGCCCTATAGCCTAGTGATTAAGGGAGCTGGGTCTCACATGGCCCACTATGATTCAAAGTCCAGCCCTTTTGATTTGAAAAACATCTTGGGGGGCCAGCATGTGGTGTGGAGGTTAAGGTGGCTGGATCCCATATGGCCAACTATACAGTTTGAGTCCTGGACCTGGTGGCTTGAAAAACAATTGGGCATGTGTGTGTGTGCCCAAAATCCTGAGAGAAGAATGGAAGAGAAGGAATTGCAGCATCTCCCATTGGGGGATGATTTTTCACTTTTTCTCTCTCTCTCTTTCAATTTCTCTCTAGTGAATGGATGTACCCTATAGCAAATGTGGAAACAAACAACAACAGAAAAAACAACACCCTGGGCACATGTATATACATGCCTCAAATCCTAACAGGGTGGAGAAATGGAGGAGAAGGGATTCGGGCATGACCACACCCAATTGGGGGTGCTTTCTCCCTCTCCCTCTGTCTTTCTGTCTCTTCCTGATGAATGCATGCACTATCTGGAGATTAAAAAAATAAACTATATAAAAAACTGAACATATGAATATCAGAAGATTTTTACCATGCAATGTAAATGAATTTTATGTATTATGTGTATAATATATACATACATGCATGCATAAATTCGTGTGTGTTTATGTCAAGAAAGTAACAGTATAACATCCTAGATACATCCTTGTTTCCTTCCTAATTGCCACTTCATCTACGTTTTTATTTTTAATTTCAGGATATTATTAAATATGTATCATTAATTTGCAATGTATGATATATGCATAGTTAAAACAGTAATTATAAAGCATGCACTGTATAATCATTATCTGATTTAAAGAACAGAATACTTTGAGTAATTTACAAACCATTAGTATGTCACTTTTGGAACATATCACATTCCACTAAATCTGAAGTTATCCAGTTTCCCGACTTTTGTAAAACTCTTTACCTTCCTTTTATTGTTACTTTTACCATCTTGATTTGCACCCATAAGTAGTATAGTTTTGCCTCTTCTTCAATGTTTTAATATCCAATCATACTGTTTACCTCTTTTAACTTGCTACTTTTTGGTTACTTCAATGATAGTCATTTATCTTTATTCTAGCTAGTAACAGTAATTTCTTTATTATTTATTATCACATAATTCTATCATATGAACATTCCAGAATATATTCACAAGTTCTTTTTTTAAAAATTTTATCTAACTTTAACTATTCTTTTTTCCTTTAGTTTCAATTTCTTTTATATATTTAATCACGTTACTTAGCTTGCAAAGTGAATATTCCAACATATATACCTTTCTCACCAGTCAAGTTACCAATGCTATAAAGTTATCTTCAACAAATAATAACCCATTTCTTTGTCCCACAAATGACTTGTCTCTCTATTTTTCTCCTTGATGTCCTTCATCAGACTGTACTCTTTCACCCACCATCTTCCCACACTGTATCTGGTATTCACAACCATTTACTATGTTTCTATATCCTTTATTCATTCAGTTTTGGCCATAGAGTGCTGACACTGTATATATTAAGTGGAGATATACAATGTCTCTCCTTCATAGCCTGGCTTGCTTCACTCAGCAGTAAATGTTCCATATTTATCCACTTTTTGTCAAAAGCCAGGGTCTTGTTGATTTTTATGGCTCAGTGGTATTCCATAGAGTATATGTGCCACAGGTTTTCAATCCATTCATGTGTTTTTAGACATTTGGGTTGGTTCCATGTCTTAGCAATTGTGAATAATGCCACAATAGACATCAATGTGAAAGCATTTTTCTTATTAAGAATTCTTTTGTCCTTTGGGTAGATACCAAGGAGTGGGATTGCTGGATCATATGGTAGTTCTATTTGTAGATCTTCGAGGAATCTCCAAATTGTTCTCCACAGTGGCTGGACCAATTTACATTCCCACAAGCAGTGTAGGAGATTTCCTCTTTCACCACACCCCAGCCAGCACTTATCATTTTTTTGTTTTAATCTTAGTCATTCTGACTGGGGTTAGGTGGTGTCTTGTTGTTTTGATCTGCATCTCCCTTACAATGAGGGATGTTAAGCATTTTTTTCATATACCTTTTGGCTATTTGCTTGTCTTCCTTAGAGAATGTTTTTTTTTCAACTCATTCTCCCATCTTTTAATAGTGTTGATCATCTTTTTTTTTTTTTTTTTGGACAGCTCCTTGAGTAATTCACACTAATTACTGTGCCTTTAGCCATGCAGAAATTTCTTAATCTGATGTAATCCCACTTGTCTATATTTGGGATTATTGACTGTGCTTTGGAAGTCTTATTGAACAAGTCTTTGCCTACCTCAATGTTTCCCAGAGTTTCCTCAGTGTTTTTCAGCAGCATTTTTATAGTTTGAGGTCTCATGTTGAGATCTTTGATCCACTTTAAGTTGATTTTTGTCAATGTTGAGAGGTAGGAGTTCAGATTCATCTTTCTGCAGGTGAATACCCAGTTTTTCCAGCACCATTTGCTAAAAAAGTTTTCCTTTTCACACTGGATTGATTGGTACCCATTGTCAAAAATCAGTTGGCTGTATGTCTGGGAGTTTATTTCTGGGGACTGTATTCCAGTGGCCCACCTGTCTGTTTCTCTGCCAATACCATGCTGTTTTGATTACCACAGCTTTGTAGCATATTTTTTGGTTAGGAATTGAAATGCTAACCATTCCACTCTTCTTGTGCAATATTCGTTTGACAATATGAGGTCTTTTATGATTCCAGACAAATTGTATGATTATCTTTTCTACATCTGTGAAGAATGTCTTGGTACTTTCATTGTGATTGTGTTAAATATGTAGATTAATTTGGGTCGAATTGCCATCTTGATTATATTAATTCTTCCAGTCCAAGAACATGAGATGTTCTTCCACTCTTTTGTGTCCTTTTCAATTTTTTTTTTTGAGCTTCTCATAGTTTTCTTTGTGGAGGTCTTTAACTTCTTTGTGAGATTTACTCCTAGGTGTCTTATAATTTTTGTGGCTATGGTAAATGGAATTACTTTCTGCAGTTCTATCTCAGTCTTTCTGCTATTTGTATATAGAAATGCTATAGATTTCTGTATGTTGATTTTGTATACCGCAACTTTACTGTGTTTCTGCATTACTTCCAGTAATTTTTTTTCATGGGTGCCATTGCATCTTCTATGTATACAATCATGTCATCTGCAAATACAGATAATTTCACCTTTTCTTTTCCTATTTGAATTCCGTTTATTTTATATTCATTTCTAATTGCATTGGCGTGGACTTTCAGTACTATATTGAAAAGGACTGGAGAAAATAGGCATCCCTGTCTTGTACTAGTTTTTACCAGAAAAGCTTTCAACTTTTCTTCATTCAGGATGATGTTAGATATGGGTTTTTCATAGATAGCTTTTATTGTGTTGAGAAATGACCCTTCTATGCCAATTTTTCTGAAAGTCTTGATCACGAAGGGATGTTGTATCTTATCAAATGCTTTTTTTGTATCAATTGATATGATCATATGGTTTTTAAATTTCTTTTTGTTAATATGGTGTATTACATTTATGGTTTTATTTATGTTGAACCAACCTTGCATCCCTGCAATAAAGCCTACCTTGTTGCAATGTATAATCTTTTCATATGTTGTTGGATACAATTTTATATGTTGTTTGGTACAATTTACCAGTTTTACATTCATTTATTTTCTAAATACTTTGTTTATTTTCTATTTCATTTATTTCTTCTCAGATCTTTATTATTTCCTTTCTCAAGGAACCTTTTGGATTTTTTTCCTGTTGCTTTTCCAATTCTGTGAGGAATGATGTTAGTTAATACATTTGTCTTCTTTCCATCTTCTGCTCATGTGCCCTAATTGCTATGAACTTCCATCTTATGACTGCTTTTGCAGTGTTCCAAAGATTATGGAAACTAGTGTCCTCATTGTCATTGGCTTTTGTGAATCTTTTTATTTCACTCTTAATTTCTTCAGTAGTTATGAAGTCATTCAGGAGTAGCTTATTTAGTTTCCATGTATTTGTGTATTTTTGAGGATTTCTCTTGAAATTAAAATTAAGTTTAATTCCATCATGGTCAGAGAAGATGCTATATATAGTTTCTATACCTTTGAATCTGTAGAGGTTTGCTTCATGCCCTATCATGTGTTCAGTCTTCAAAAAGGTTCCATATGTGGGTGAGAAAAAAGTGTATCTCATGGTTTTTGGGTGGAAAGTTCTATAGATGTTTGTTAAGTCCACTTGATTTATGCTATCATTTAGATCCTTTATCTCTTTACCTATTTTTTTTGTCTAGATGATCTCTCCAGAGAAGAAAGTGCGATGCTGAGGTCTCCAACAATTACGATGTTGCAGTCTTATCTCTCCTTTTAGTTCTAGCAGTCTTTCCTTCACTTTTTCGGGTGCTCCTTGTTTGGTGCATAGATATTTATAAGCGTTTTAACTTCTTGATGGATTAACCCTTTTACTACAATATAGTGCCCTTTGTCTCTTTGAAAAGTTTTTGTTTTAAAGCCTATTTTGTCAGAAATTAGTATCGTGACTCCAGCACTTTTTTTGTTCCCATTTGCATGGAATATCTTTTTCCTGCCCTTCACTTTTTTTTTTTTAAATCTTTTTTTTATTTTTGGAGAGGGTTTTTTTTTTTTTTTTTTTTTTTTTTTTTTTTTTTTTTTTTTTTTTTTTTTGCTATAGGGCACGTGAACTCACCAGAAAGAGAGAGAGAGACAGAAAGCAAGAAATCACCCCCCCAGGGGAGATGGCCACACTGCAATCCCTTCTCCTCCATTCTCCTCTCGGGATCTTGGGCACGCACGCACACGTGCCTGGCATGAGTTTAAGCCGCCAGGTCCGGGACTCAAACCATGGTCAACTGCGTGGGAGTCCAGCGACATAGCCATTACGCTAACTGTTGGTCTCCATCCAGCCCTTCACTTTTAGTCTATGTATGTCTTTATCCATGAGATGTGTTTCTTGTAGGCAACAGATGGAGTGTTTCTGGTTTTGTTTGTTTGTTTTTCCATTCAGCCAGTCTGTATCTCTTGATTGGAGAATTCAATCAATTAACGTTCAATGTTATCATCAATATTTCCAGACTTGTCTCTCCCTTTAAGTTGGCCATTGTCTTGATTGTCTTTTATTTTATTATTTCTGGCTCTTCATTCTTTAGTTTTCCTGGAACAAGACTGTCTTCAGGGTTTCTTGAAGAGTTGGTCTGGTGTTGGCAAATTCTTTGAGGGTTTGTTTGAGAAGATTTTAATCTTTTTTCCCCATATGAATTATAGTCTTGCTGGATATAATTGTCTTGGTTGAAATTGATTCTCTCTTAACGCTTTTTATATGTCTTTCCACTCTTTCCTTGCTTGCATTGTTTCTGTTGAAAGTTCAGTGTTAGCCTGATAGAATGACTTTTGTAAGTCACTTGTCATTTCTCTCTTGCCAGTTTTAGTATCTTGTCTTTATCTGTGGTCTTGGCCAGTCTGGCTAAGATGTGCCTTGGGGAAGATCTTGGGTTGGTTCTATTTGGGGTACTTTGTATTTCTTGGGTCTGGATGTGTGAATGCTTCTCTAGACTTGAGAAGTTTCCTTCCAGTATTTTATAGAATAGATTTTACATGCCCTTATTAGTTTCTTCACCTTCTGAGATACCAATTAGTTGGATGTTTTGACATTTAACGGAATCCAGTATTTCTTGTATAGTATCCTAATGTTTTTTGTTATCTTCTCTATGTTTTCGGTGTTTTTTTTCTAGGTCAGAGGTTTTATATTCTATGTTGCATATTTGATCTTCACCATGGTCTAATTGACTGTTAAACTTTCGAGAATGTTTTTGTTTTCCTCTATTACAGACTTTTTGTCTAATATTTTCATCTGATCCTTTCTTAAAGTGTCCATTTCTTCTTTCATATCATGGAAGGACTTTCTAATCTCCTATGGCTAGTTGTCTCTTTTCTGTTCCAACTCCTAGAGTTTTGTCTCCACAAATGTTCTAAATTCTTTCTCAGACATTTTGGTAATTTCTATTTTCTTTTCTTTCTTTTTCTTTTTCTTTTTTTTTTTTAAGAGATGGAGGGGAGTTACTGTGTTCTTTTAATGGAGACATATTTCCTCGTTTATTCAGACCTGAGGCTCTCCTACTTCTAGCCATGGGGAAATGTATTCACTTTTGGATACCTTTTTGGAGAATGTTTCTTCAGCTGTGAACAAGTGTCCCTCCCTTTTGCTGTGGGCTGATATGTGCCAAAGTCTCTCTTCTGCTATGTTAAGCTACATGTTCTCCACAGGGGGAATCTTTTATTCAGGTGTCTGAAGAGCACTTTCTCCTTTTTTGCAGGTGGTTCAGTAAAAGGGAGGATCCCGTGGGCCTCACAATTCTAGGGTATTTGAAAACTGTGATTATAGACCTGTCTATTCCCTCTGGGTAGGTAGAGGATGAGGAGGGGATCACAATATAAGATGGAAGAATAAAAAATATGAAAGAGAATGAAGAAAAGGTCACACGCCACGCACCAGCATGGTGCACGATTTCACCAGGGGACTGGAGATGGAACTAGGCTCTGCTGAAGAGCTGGGAGGTAAGGAGAAGTAGGAAATTAACAAAAGAAAGAAGAAGAGGAGGAAAAAATAGAGCTCTCTACCTTTATGACAAAGGGGGTCTCTGGAATTGGGGGAGCTGGGCTGGGGCCAGAGCTAGAGCTAGGGCTGGGGCTTGTGATTGGCCCTGCCTCAGTATCCCTTACAGGCCAGGAGACAGGAGATGAAACTGGCTCTGCTGGAAAGCTGGGGGCTGTCCTCCATATTCACCAGTTCTAATAATGAAGAACATTTGAAGTATTACAGAGTATTATGAATAATGATACTATAAATATAACAAAAACAAAATCTCTTGCATATTAAAGGCTCTATGAGAGGGGCTAACCCTGTGCCTAGTGATTAGAGAGCCAAATCCCACATGGTCAACTGCGTGGTTCGAGGCCTGGATCCAACAGCTTGAGAAACATGACAGATACAACCTACCCCTAACTAAAACTAACCCTAACCCTAATCCCAACCTAACAATAACTCTAACCAAAACCTAACCCTAACCAAACACTAACCCAAACACAAAACCCAACCCCAATCAGTTTAGGGTAAGGTAAGAATTAGGGTTAGGGGGGAACCAGCAGTTAGCGTAATGGCTATGTCGCTGGACTCCCATGTAGTCGACCGCGGTTCGCATCCCAGACCCAGTGGCTTAAAACTCACGCCGGGCGCATGTGCGTGCGTGCCCAAGATCCCGAGAGGAGAATGGAGGAGAAGGGATTGTGGTGTGACCATCCCCCCTGGGGGGTGATTTCTCGCTTTCTGTCTCTATGTCTCTCTCTGTCTGTCTGGCAAGCGCACACGCCCTATAGTGAAAACCTCTCAAAAAAAAAAAAAAAAAGAATTAGGGTTAGGGAAAAAAATAGAAATTATAATATCATGCTATTAATAATTATAATTGTTATATTTGATTCTTAGTATGTTCTAGATTCTATATTGGGTTCCTTAAATATTTTAATTCATTTAATATTCAAAATAATTGTTTATAATTTATAGAGAATAATATTGAAGCTTATGGACTAAACTAACTTACCCAGTCTCCAGCACGTGAATGGCACAGTCTCATTTTCATCCAGTAAATAGAAGGCAGGATGGGAGAAAGTCAGACACAAGTGCTCAGGTTTTGTTTTGTCACATGAATTTGTACAGCAGATCAGTTGTTTTGAGTGCTGATTTTAAGAACAGTGTGGAAAAGCTATTGGAATGTAATAAAGTCTATAAGTATTACTTTGAGATAGAAAGTAACAGACATCAGTTTTGAGTATGTTTTTATCTTGTTTACATGAATAGCTGAATAGAAAGATCTCTCATAGAATCCAAGTATTTGTATGTGTGTTCAGAAATATGTACACAACCATACCCACCTGTACACACTCACACACATATCTGGAATTCAGAAATAGTAGGACTGAGGACTGAAGGCTGCTAGGCAATGAGCTCCATGCCTGAGCGCTGTTCTTTTCTGCATCTTTTTTCACCCTTTTCTGCATTTCTCTTTCTCCTCTTCCTTTTAACCCTGATACTTCTCCTCCCCTTCTTTGTCTCAGCTTTCATCTCCTCCTTTTTCTCCTTCTCCTTCCCCTTAGCCAGTCTCCCAATCATAGCTCTTTGCCTCTTCTCTCTATATTTTATTTCTTTCTTTATTTCTTTTTTCTTTTCTTTTCTTTCTTCTTCTTCTTTTTTTTTTGTATTTCTTTAAGAGTTTTACTCACTTCAGACCTTGGTTTTACTTATCTTAAAAAAATAAAGGAATCTATTCAAAAAAATGACAGATACATGTGCATAATTATGTGCCCTAAATCCCAACAGGATGAAGAAATTAATGAGAGGGGACTGTGGTGTGATAATTCTTTATGGGGGGTGATTTCCCCCTCTTTCTGTTTCTCTTTGGCAAGGGCACATACCCTCTGGCAAATTAAAAAAAAAATCTCTGAGGGATATTTGACATCTTAATTCTCAATGTTTTTATGTTTTAAATGACACCATGACTATTTTTGAGAGTTTTTTGCTATAGGGTGCATGTGCTCACCAGAAAGACAGAGAGAGACAGAGAGACAGAAAGAGAGAAATAACCCCCCAGGGGGTATGGCCATGCTGCAATCCCTTCTCTTTCATTCTCCTCTCTTCAATTTATTGAAGTTATCATTAGTATTCATATTAGCAGGTAAGGACTGTTGTAATAAAGCACCACATATTGAGAGAGAGAGAGAAAGAGAGAGAGAGAGAGAGAGAGAGAGAGAGAGAGAGAGAGAGAGAGAGATCCATGACAGGGAACCCATGTCGTGATCCATCCTGTCTCAGTTAGCATGCACATGTGCCTGATGTGCTCAAGGAAGTCCCAGAAGTTAAATCCAGATCTTTCGTATGTGGGTCAAGTGGTGTTACCACTGTACAACCACCTGACCCCTGTATTGTATCTTAAGACATGCTTATCTCCCATTGTGCTATCTGCAGAGTCACTGAGGTTATTAGTCACATGATATTTCTCCACTAATTATCTTCATTATGTAGTTGTATTTCTCCTTACACTGTTCCTTGCTACTCATAGCTTTTTCTGTCTATTATTACTTATCACCTCATCCACCATATATCCCCAACCCCAGAGGAGGGAGATCCAGTGTAGGCTGTGAAGAAATACCAGTCTCCTACACGTAATAAATAGCTCCAAACCCTGTACACTGGAAAGGATACAGTGGACTAGTAGAGGAGATGAAAAATGTAGTTTTCACAGAATCCTAGAGTAGCAGTCACCGGGTGATATCCAGATCTACATAGAAGAATATTATGGACTGTATGTTCGTGTCCCCTAAATTCATATATTGATATTCAAATCTCCTATGTGATGGTATTAGGAGGCAGGGCCTTTGAAGGTAATTAGAGGGTGGGGCCCTGGTGAATGGGATGAGGGTCATTATAAAAGTCATAAGAGAGGTTATTATTTCTCTCTGATCTCTGCCTTGGGGGGATACAATGAGAAGTCATCAGTCTGCAACTTCAAAAAGGATCATCACCAGAATCCAGCCATACTGGCACCATGATCTCAGACTTTTAGCCTCCAGAACTATGGGAAATAAATTTGTAGTTTATAAGCCACTCAGTTAATAATATTTTATTATAATAGCCCAAACTATTATTTTTTAAAAAAACAAATGAGTTCTAAGAAAGGATGACATGTCTAGTCTTCCTCTGGTTCTTTTAACCAACATATCTCCCATTTACCTTGCAGCAACCAGTAGGTACTGATGAATCAGAGACTCCCAAGTCTATTCAAGTAACTTTTCCTAGACGCTTACTGTAGTTCCCCCACTTTCTCTTAATTTGATACCTTTTCCACCTGATAATGACTTCTGGATTCAGAATCCTTATTTTAATATAATACTTGCTAACAAACTAACAAAAGCACAAAACAACATAAAGTTTAAAAGGTAATTTGCTTAAAATTGCTTATTGTTATTATTTTAAACACATGTATATTATAGAAAATTGAAAATACAGATTGATAGAGATAATAAAATTACAGATTATGGATAATTCTGACTTAATTTTTACATTTTCTGTGCATATATGTATATTACATTTATAGTCACAAAAAGATTAAACATGTTAGGAGGCTATTGGTTCACACTGAGCATTGCCTTATGTCTTTGGTTCTCTAGTTTTGTAATTTAGAATTCAAATTACTGAAGTAATAGGCTCCATTGTTCCTGTCACTCATGTGCTTTGTAGTTGTCTAGAGTCATCCCAGGCTGTGGCATTTGGAAGTTGATAAGCCAGTGTTTGAGGCAACAAAGATGGTTTGTTCAATGGGCAATTGGTGGTGTTCCTTTCCAAGTAAATGATATTAGCTAGAGTTAGCTCTATTTTAAAAGTGAGTGCAACAAGACCCCTCTGTTGAAAATATAGATTCCATCCCAGTATTGGAGTCATCAATCTGTATGATACAGAGAAAGGTTGAATAGATGAGGCCAAAGAGAAGGGTCTCTATGGGCCCCTAAAAGCAGTCTGATGAACCAAGTCCATTCAAAACCCTTTCCTCCTTCTCCTTTATAAGGTTGGTCACTAAATGTTGAGGTTAGAGAAGTAGGTATAAAACCTTAAAATCTGACCCCCAATATCCCCCCAATAGATCTGTCATTTACCATTTGGGCTTGCGAAGATTCTTTTTTTTTTTTTAATTGCCAGAAGGCACATGTGCTGGCTAGAGACAGACAGAGAGGGAGAGAGAGAGAGAGAGACAAAGCACCCCCCCTAATGGGGTGTGGTCATACCACCATCCCGTCTCCTAAATTTCTCCATTCCCGGAGATTTTGGGCATGCACACACACACTCACATAGACGCCCAACATGCTCTTCAAGCTTCTGGGGCTGAGATTCAAACGACAAGTCAACCATGTGGGATCCAGCTACTTTTAATCACTAGATTATGGGCCAATCCTTGGGAGGATTCTAATTACCGTGCCTGGCACCCTTTCCACTCATTACAAGACAAGTATACCAGAGGCTTGTGGTGGGGTGAGGAGGGTGGATGAGATGTGTAAGAGGGTCAAGAATATTCCAAATAAGGGAACTGTGGGAAAACATATCTCCCCTCACATACCTCTCTGGAAAGTTGCATGACTTAAGGACATGGGAAAGTACCTTCTTTCAGGAGTTTTATTGGCTACTCGAATTTTTAAAAGGGGTATAACTGTCATCAGAAAATATTGTTTGCCTTGTACCTCCCATTCCCGCCCAAGAATGGCCAAAAAGCAAAATTAAATAAAACACACATATCCCACTATTGTAATATACAGTCAATAGTAATCTCTCATACTGGGTCTTCTCAGCCTAAACCATATAGTTGAACTTTACACAGGTCAAAGTCTGTATTCTTGAAAAGTTGTAATAAATAACATTTATCCCTATGGTTAAACACTAAAGATCAAGAAATGAAAAAGTAGAAGGGATTTATGCGTAAGAGAAAAATGCCAGATAATAGGCCGCATTTGGATGCTCTTTCCCACAGTGCAAGATGTGCTAAAGGACCCCTTGGCTGGCTGAAATTTTCTCCAATACTAATTGGTTGTTATATTGGTAGCAGTACTGAGTGGTGAGAGGAAGTAATAGGGTCAAAACCCCTACTTGCAGGAAAAGAGGCAGTTCTGAAAAAGTAGGGCTGTAAGGAATAATTTGATTGCATGGGTCAGGCTAGGTGGACCAAAAGCCCTGGCTACATTGAACATACCATTCAATGTACTCTGAGAGCCTGGATGAACTTAAGCACTGGGTTTCTGTGTGTAAGAATGAAGAAAGTAGTCACTTGAGTTTTCTACAAAATATGGTCTTGGTATTCCAAAAGATGACTGTATATAAATTAAGGAGCCTGGAGGCAACCCAGTCCATTCTTCAAATAGTACCAGGGACAATGAAGGTAAAAAAGAGATGCCCAAACAGGGCTACACATTCAAGGACTCCATAGGCAGTGGAAGCCTGCCTCTGAGAGGTAGAGGCACTGGGGAACCTGAGTGTGAGACAGAAGTAAGAAAGAATGGAACAGAATTGTCCAAAGTGCCAACCACAATGGCAGCTTTTTCTTCACTCTTAGCAGGCATTTGTGTGATGGACTCAGAAACATGTAAAAAGATAGAGTAGACCCATAAAACTCTGGGAAAATATGTACAAAGCAAGAAAAACAAATCATAAGCATAAGGACTTTCTTCTCTGGAGCTTACCCTAGTCAGAAATCCCACAAATCAGTTCACCTGAGTGCAATCCAGTTTGGGCAGGAGGTACATACACTGTCCCAGGCCACTTAGAGGAAGAAAGAGCTAACTGCTATGTTGGCTGGGAAGGATTTTTGGGAAGAACGTATCTGAGTTGAGGCTTGAAAGAATGGTAGACTTTCCAGGAAAAGAACAATTCAGAGACAGGTTTTAAGATAACATAAGCCAGGGCCTGCAGGTGGTTGAAGGCGCTAGACTCCCACATGGCAGACCATGGTTCAAGTCCTGATCCTGGCAGCTTGCTTTCTCACTTTCCCTCTCTCTCTCACTCTGTCCCTCTCTGGTCAAATTAAAATAAATGAATGAATAAAGTTGAGTGAAATAATTCTAAACAAACAAGCAATATAAGCCAAAATTTTGAAATGTTGTTTTTATTTCCAAGGGGGAGAAATGTCCATGTTAAAGATACCTTTTCTTGAGGGTAGGTAGGTGCATGTTGGTTGAGATGCTGGACTCCCACATGACCAGCCACAGTTCAAGTTCCGGACCTAACGGCTTGCTTTCTCACTTTCCCTCCCTCTCTCTCTCTCTTTCTCTCTCCTCTCTGGTCAAATTGAACAATAATAATAATAATAAATAAAATAAAATGAAATTCTAAAATAAAAATTTTTTTTATAAAAAGATATCTTGAATATTCAATCAAATTCCAGGGTTCTATTTTGCACATCAATAGAATGGCCACTAGGTGGCAGCACAAAGTTAGAAATAGTGTATGCCAGTGATTCTGTGACAATTTGTCTACAACTCCCTTAAGAATTAGTATGATAGTGGCCAGCAGTTGGCAGGATGGTCCCACATGACTGACAATGGTTAGAGTCCCAGACCTGGCAGCTTGCTTGTTTTCTTTCTCTCTGTCTCTCTGGTGAGTGAACGTGCCCTCTAGCAAATTGAATAATAATGATGATGATAAGATTAAATAAATAATTCTTTAAAAAAAGAATTAGGATGATGGGAAGGTACAGGTGTAGATACTAGAGACAGTATAGGAGGAAGGGGTTAATACGAGGTGGGAGGAAGGGCGCAGAAAAAAAATTAACAGACATATGAATGAAAAGTTATCTGGTGATGATAATGTATATGGTAATTTCTTTGACTGGATTGATACATACTGTATTTATGCTAGAAAAAAACATTTTGTACACTGTAAAGATATACAGCAATTCAATTTAAATTTAAAAAGTGAAATTTAAAAATTAAAATGAGAAAAAAAATGAATTAGTGTGCATGGAGGTTGAGGTGGCTGGATCCCACATAACTGACTGCACAGTTTGAGTCCTGGACCCAATGGCTTTAAAAGATACATTTATGGCTTTAAAAGACACACTAGGTGTGTGTATGCACGCACAAAATCCCAAGGAGAAAGTGGAGAAGGGATCGTAGCATGGACATCCCTCCTGGGAGGTGATTTCTCACTTCCTCTCTCTCTCTCTCTGGTGAGCACACATGCCCTGTAGCAAACTAAAAAAGATGTTAAAATAAAGAATGAGGATGCTCTTAATAAGAAATATGAGGACCAGGTTCACCTATCTAAAAGAATCACAAAGTCTTGCTTTTCAAGATTATTTAGGGTGTAACTGCACCCAGATTATATCTGCAAAAGCCTGCGATGGAACTCAAAGCACATATATCTACTCTGAATTTCTCTGGGCTGGGAGACCCCATAGAGTCCACAGGTGCAAGTGGACACTTCAAGAAGGATGAGAGATTAACTGAGCATGATCAATCAAGGTCTTTAGGGTATTAAGAGCAGCAGGTAGCCATGTAGAAAATGGTGTTCCAGAGCAGCGCTGTCCCAGGGGCACTCACTGCAATTAGATGTCTGGTTGACAGAGGAGGTTGCAATGACATTACCAGCTCTCTATAGTCACCATGGATTATAAAATGTGAGATCTGGACAGGATCTCACAGATCTGAGTCAGTCTTTCTGTAGTAGATGCTGTGATGCACTATCGAAATCCCCCTTGAGGACTAAAAGACATATTATCTTCACTATTTGAAGTGCTTCCTGAAGACAGTTCTGTAGGAATTTCCACTGAGCAAAGAGAGCTGTCTTGCTCAACCTTGTATCCTAAGGCTGCATATTTTCAATGACAGCTTTATACTGGGGATTAAAAACCTGACCCCCTAATTCTGATTCGGGAAGGCCATCCCAGTTTCAGAGTTTTCTATGGGACACCTGGAGCCTATGTTACAACATTATCACAATTCAGCTTCTCTCTCTGCCCAATTCTGCCTTTTCCCCCTTGCCTCGCAGGTGCTCAGAGAGCACCCCCAATAAACTTCCTGCACACTAAGCTCTGGCTCAGAGTCAGCTTCCCCGAGGAACTCAACCCTCAACTTTATTTTACTTGCAGGGAAACTGAGGAAACTTTGAGAGTCACATTTAAAGAAAAATTATAATTCTGGCACACCATCTTAAGGCTGAGCAGTGGCGGACGTTTCTAGGGCAGCGGATCCCCAACCTGTGAGTCTCGCACCGCTTCTTGTGGGAGCCTAAGCCATCTGTGCAGCTTTCTTCCTTCATCTGATAACCATGTCCACCAATGAGAATGCAAAATCAACAACTGCCTGTCTTAAAAGATTCAAGAACAAGGGAAAAGACAGTACAGAAATGAGGCGGTGAAGAATAGAAGTTAATGTGGAACTGAGGAAAGCTAAGAAGGATGACCAGATGCTGAAAAGAAGAAATGTAAGCTCATTTCCTGATGATGTTATTTCTCCACTGCAGGAAAACTGGAACAAACAGGGCACTGTAAATTGGTCTGTTGATGACATTGTCAAAGGCATTATTGGCAACAATTTGGAAAGCCAGCTCCAGGATACTCAAGCTGCTAGGAAGCTGTTTTCTAGGAAATAACAGCCCCACATAGACATCATCCAGGCTGGGTTGATTCCAAAATTTGTGTCCTTCTTGGGCAGAAATGATTGTAGTCCAATCCAGCTTGAATCTGCATAGGCACTCACTAACTGCTTCTGGGACGTCGGAACAGATCAAGGCTGTGGTGGACAGAGGAGCTATCTCAGTGTTCATTTCTCTGTTGGCCTCTCCCAATGTGCACATCAGTGAACAAGCTGTGTGGGCTCTAGGAAACACCATAGAGGATGATTCAGTTTTCTGGGACCTGGTTATCAAGTATGGAGCAGTTGACTCATTGTTGGCTCTCCTTGCAGTTCCCGATATGTTATTGTTAGCATGTGGTTACTTACGTAACCTTACTTGGACACTTTCAAACCTCTGCCACAACAAGAATCGTGCACCCCCACTAGATGCTGTTGAGCAGATTCTCCCTACTTTAGTTCATCTTCTGCATCACAATGATCCTGAAATATTAGCAGATACCTGTTGAGCTATTTGCTACCTTACCAATGGTCCAAATAAATGGACTGAAATGGTTGTGAAAACAGGAGTTGTTCCCCAACTTGTGAAGCTTCTTGGAGCTACTGGATTGCCCATTGTGACCCCTGCCCTAAGAGCCATAGGCAGTATTGTTACTGGGACAGATGAACAGACCTAGGTTGTGATAGTTGCTGGAGCACTCACCATCTTCCCCAGCCTTCTAACCAACTCCAAAACAAATATTCAGAAGGAAGCTACATGGACAATGTCCAACATCACTGCCGGTCGACAGGACCAGATCCAACATGTTGTGAATCACGGGTTAGTCTCGTTCCTTGTTGGCGTGCTCTCCAAGGCTGACTTTAAGATGCAGAAGGAGGCTGTGACCAACTACACAAGCGGCAGAACAGTGGAGCAGATTGTATATCTCCTCCACTGTGGCATCATAGAACCGCTGATGAACCTCTTAACTGCGAAAGATGCCAAAATTATTCTGGTTATTTTGGATGCCATTTCAAATATTTTTCAGGCTGCTGAGAAGCTAGGAGAAACTGAGAAACTTACTATAATGATCGAAGAATGTGGAGGCCTGGATAAAATTGAAGCCCTACAAAAATGAGTCTGTGTACAAGTCTTTTTTTTTTTCTTTTCCTATTTTTCTTATATATTTTATTTTTTATACATTCAATTGCTCTACATCATTACAGCATGCAAAATGGATTTTCCCAGCATGAATACATTGCATATTAGTCCAGTTAAAGACATTATCATACATGTTATCATCAACAGATATTTTCCATTTTGTGTCCCTTAAATATTTTGCTTCTTTCTTTTCCCCCTTGATACCCTCTTTTTCACCCTCCCCCAGTTCACACCACACTGTCTCTAGTATCACAATTGCTCTCCATGCCTTTTTACCTTCTAATTTTTCAGTTTCTACCAAAAAAGTGTAGACATTTAGTATATATTGAGTGGGGACATACAATGCCTCGTTTTTTTTAGAATTATTTTATTGAAATTTATTTTTTAATTATTTTTTATTGTTATTGTTATTGTTATTATTTTTTCTTTTCTTTAAATTTATTTTTTGTACATTAATTCACTATACATCATTACAGCATACAAAATGAATTTTCTATCCAAAATACACTGTATATTGACTCAATCAAGCACATCAACATACGTGTTATCAACAAATAATTTTTCATTTCTTATGTCTTGTATGCTTTGCTTTTTTTTTTTTTTTTGCTATCCTCGATTCCCTATCCCTCACCCTCTGCCATGTCCCACCCTCCTCCCACATTGTTTCTGGTATCTATGGTTGTTTTCTATGCCTTTCCCCCCATTTAATTGATTTGCTAATGAACTTAATTAGTCTAAATATTTCTGATAGCAAGTGCAGCTGATATATACCTATACGTGAACCTAAGTCTGACTTTAGGCATAAACCTCAGTGAGTAGAATGAACATACTATAAAGTAGTACCTAGCTGGGGCTATATAGCTTACTGCAGTCATCAAATATACATTTTTTTTTGAATTTCGATAAGAACAGTTTTGGCATTTTGTTTTCTCCTGAAACCATATATATATATATATATATATATATATATATATATATATATATATATATATATATGAAAGTAGAAATGGAATATTATTGATGATAACATGCATGATTAAGCCACTATGCAGTTTATTCTAGATAGGAAACCACATTTAGTATGTTGTGATGCTGCTCAAGGAATGTGTACAAGTCTTTTTAAACTTGATTGAAAAGTATTTCTCTGTAAAGAAAGAGGAAGATCAGAATGTTGTGCCCGAAACTACCTCTGACGGCTACACCTTCCAAGCACAGGATGGAACTCCTGGGGCCTTTAACTTCTACACTGTACAGCTGAGGCACAGAGGTGTTTGTCGTGTGCTATGTTTGGTATCAGTTTGTCTTACTACTTCTCTACCAAGAATTCTTTTTAAATGTGGTTGTTATTGTAGCACTTTTTACAACAAAACTATACTTGAACAGTTCCAAACTGTACATACTGTATAAAGCTTGTCCTCCAAACGGGTTTCTTATTTCTATGTGGAATTTCATACCTTGCAAGGTCCTGTAAATAAAATTAAATTCCACCATTTTCTTTACTTAAAAAAAAGAGAAAGATTGTAATTCTAAGGAGACTAATATCAAAGACAAGAAATGCTGAACATTAAGTGAAAAAGTCTCCAAGGGTGGGAGGATTTGTCTGTTTTCTTCTCTGCTATATCCTTAGTGCCTTCACATAGTAGGCACTCAATAGATATGTGTTCAGTGATTGAATAAATGAACACTGGGCCTTAGAGTACAGATATGAGCAGAAATTCCTTTAGACCTCTCCCATAGGGATCTATAGACATTAGATTATACTTCTTGATGTCTCTGGCTAGGTATTTTCTTCTTGAAATCCTAAAGCTGTCCTCAGAGAAAATATTCTACATTTTCAATGGCAGGAACCTTTTGAGCAGTATAACAAAGTCTATGCTAGTCTTCAAATGCATGGAATATATTGATTTCATAAGACTCTGAAACTACTGAGAATAGACACCCAGACAATCTCTATGAACCCTGGCAGAAAGAATGCAAATACTAAGTCAGACCCTGTCTGTACGGTTGAGACCCTAGGTCAAAACCAAGAGAAATAAGTTCTGAGTAGATACTAGTCAGTGCAGAGAACATTCTTCTGACTTTAATTGAATTTAATAGAAATTGACCTTGTTAGCCTACTCTTAGCACTGCTAATTAAAAAAAATATATACAATTAGGAAAGAAAATGGCCTAGAAATTTAAAATCTGTTATAGCACATAGTTGATTAATAACATTGATTCTCCAATCAGTGATGCTTTCGTTCAAATGTGAACGCTACTATTCACTGGCAGTGTGACCCTAGAATTACTTAATCTCTCTGCCTCAGTTTATTCATCTATAAAATAAGACTCAAAATAGTAGTATCTACTTGAAAGTTTTACCATGGGATTAAATGAGTTAATGTATGTGATATACAATTCACCCATTTACAATGTAAACGTCAATGTTCTTAGTATATTCACAGTTTTACAACCATCAGCACAACCACTTTTAGAACATTTTTGTCACTCCATAAAGAAATCCCATACCCATTAACAGTCCCTCTTCATTCCCTTCGCCCTCCAGTCACTGACAGTGACTACTAATCTATTTTCTATCTCTGTAGATTGGCCTATTACAGACATTTCATATGAATGGAATCATAAATATTTTTTGTGACTGTCTTCTTTCATATAGCATAATATTTTCATAGAGCATAATATTTTCAAGGTCCATCCAAGTGCTAGTATGTGTCATTCCTTTAATCCAAATAAGAGTTGATTGTGTGATTATGTCATATTTTATGTATTATCAATTCATCAGTTGATGAACATTTGAGTTGTTTCTACCTTTAGATATTATGAATAATACTGCAATAAACTTTCAAGTACACATTTTTGTATGTAGGTAGGCTTTCATTTTCTTGGGTATATACTTAGGACAGAAATTACTAGACCATATAACAATTCTGGGTTTAATTTTTTAAGGAACAACTGGATTGTTTTTTAAAGCAGATGCTCCATTTTATATCCACACTAGTAGGTTTTTCTTTTTTCTTTTTTGAGAGGTTTTTGCTATAGGGCGCATGTGCTTGCCAGACAGACAGCGAGTGACAGAGAGACAGAAAGCGAGAAATCACCCCCCGGGGGGGATGGCCACACCACAATCCCTTCTCCTCCATTCTCCTCTCGGGATCTTGGGCACGCACGCACATGCAACCAGCGTGAGTTTTAAGCCACCAGGTCCGGGACTCGAACCATGGTCAACTACATGGGAGTCCAGCGACATAACCATTACGTTAACTGCTGGTCCCTCCCCACTAGTCGTTTGTTAGAGATCAATTTTTTCTCACATCCTCACCCATGTTTTTTATGATTTTTTTTATTACAGCTATCCTAGTGGGTGTAAAGTTATAACTCATTGTGGTTTGTATTCTTATTTCTCTGAAAACTGATGAAGTTGAGTGTCGTTTTTTTCTGCCTATTGGCCACTTGTGCATATTCTTTGCAGAGCTGTGATTTCAGTTCCTTTGCCTATTTTTGTCTTTTATTATTGAGTTGTGAGCATTTTATATATTTGGAATTCTAGACTATTACCCAATATAAGCTTTTTAAACTTCTTTAATCATATTGGCTGTATTTTTACTATTTGATAGTATACTTTATAGAACAAAATTTAAAATTTTGATAAAGTCCAATTTATTTTATTTTTCTTTTGTTGTTTGTACTTTTGGTATCATATCTAAAAAACCACTGCCAAATCTAAGGCCATGAAGATTTAACCCTATGTTTTCTTCTAAGAGTTTTATGATTTTAGCTCTAACATTTAGGTCACTGGTTCATTTTGCATTAGTTATTGTATTATTTGAGATAGAGTCATTCTTCTTATTTTCTTTTTGTATGTGAGCATTCAGTTGTCCCTGGACCATTTCTTGAAAAGACTATTCTGAGGCAGTCTGTAGCTGCAGGCTCTAATGGCCAGACCCATTGCTCATCCGCACCCCTACTCCTCTCTGGACTTCAGGTTGGTTTCTTGAGACTTGAAGACAAACTTGTACCCCTCCCCACTCTATCTCAAGACTGATTCAAGCCAGTGGGCAGTTCCAGACACCAGGCTGGCTGTGGCTACAGGCCTTAGTGGCCGGACCCGTCACTCATCCCCACCCCTAGCCCACGTGCCTTTGGACTCTGAATTTCAGTGTTTTGTGTGCCACGTGATTTTTTTCTTTGCTATTGAGGTGTAGCTTATTAGGTCATTTGGAGGCTCACCACTCCTTAGAAACAGAGGGAGGACTTTGGGTCACTCAGGACCAGTGACAACAGTGCATGTTACTGGTGAGCAACAGGTAGCAGATCATAAGATAAATCACCAATTTTCTAATCCTGCACAACTTTTAACACTCAGAAATACCTTGAATAAATTAGGAAGGAACATATAGATCACCTGATGACTAGGAACAATCACAGAGGCTCAAGAAGTATGAGCAACCAAGAAAAGGCCTCTCCCACAAGGGAAATCATCAAGCCTACATTCATCCACAGTCAATACAATGGACGTAGTGGACATGTCAGATAAGGAATTCAGATTATTTGTACTGACCAAACTAACTGAGATGGAGGGGAGACAATGAGATCCAGGAGATGAGAAAGAGCTTTCATGATCTGAAAGAAGAAATAGATACCTTAAACAAGAACCAGATGGAATTTCTAGGGTTGAAGAATGTGATACAGGAAGTCAAAACCTCCCTTGAAAGTATTAAAAGTAGGAAAGATCAGGCAGAAGATCAAATCTTAAATGTAGAAGATAAAACATCTGACCTAGAAAAAAAGTATCAAGAAGATTAAGAAAACAACTAAAAAAACGAGGATAATATACAAGGAATATTGGATATCATCAAGTGCCCCAACATCCAGATAACAGCTATCCCAGAAGAGGAAGAAAATAAGGGCATTGATAATTTATTCCATGAAATCCTGGAAGAAAACTTTCCAAACCTAGAAAGGCATTCAAATATCCAGACCCAAGAAATACATAGGAACCCGAGTAGAATCAACCCAAGAAGATCCTTTACAAGGCACATCATAGCCAGATTGGCATGAACAACTGACAAAGACAACATACTACATTTGGCAAGAGGGAAACGTCAAATTATTTACAAAGCTCACCCCATCAGGCTAACATTGTACCTCTCGGCAGAGACAATGCAGACAAAGAAAGAATGTGGAAAATTAGTCAAAGTGTTGAATGAAAACCAATTTCAACCAAGAATACTATACCCAGCAAGATTATCTTTCATATGGGAATAAAAGACAAAAATATTCTTAGATAAACAAAATCTGAAGGAATTTACCAACGCAAGACCTGCTCTTCAAGAGGTTCTGAAGGGAGTGTTATACCAGAAAAACTAAAATGTCAGACAGACAATTATATGAGAACAAAAAGCAACCAAGAAAATAGCTCACTTAATGATAGGAACAGGTCTGAAATATCGATAACTACATTGAATGTCAATGGATGAAATTTTCCAATTAAGAGACACAGACTGGCCAAATTTATAAAAGAAAAAAAAAAAAAAAAAAAAAAAAAAAAAAAAACAACCCTAGAAACCCTCTATCTGTTGCCTACAAGAAACTCACCTTATGGATAAAGACATACATAGAATAAAAGTAAAGGGCATTAAAAAGATATTCCATGCAAATAGAAATCAAAAAAGGCCTGGAGTAGCAATATTGATTTCAGATAAAATAGACTTCAAGTCAAAGACTATAAGGAGAGACAAAGAAGGGCATTATATAATAATAAACGGGGTAATCCAGCAAGAAGACATAAAATTTGTAAATATTTATGCACCCAACTCAGGTGCACCTAAATATGTGAAGGAAAGACTGCTGGAGCTAAAAGGAGAGATAGGGAGAAACACTATAATTGTTGGAGATCTCAACACCTTATTATCTCCTTTGACAGATCGTCCAGGCAGAAAATAAATAGAGAGATACAGGACCTAAATGATACTATAAATCGAATGGGCTTGATAGATATCTATAGAACTTTCCATCCTAAGTCCACAAAATATACATTTTTCTCACCCTGGCATGGAACCTTTTGAAAGATTGACCATATGTTAGGACACAAATCAAGCCTTTACAGATTCAAAGGCATAGAAACTATATCCAGCATCTTCTCTGACCATGATGGAATTAAACTCAAGATTAATTTCAAGAAACACCCTCGTAAAACAGAAACACATGGAAACTGAACAACCTACTTCTGAATGACTTCTTCACTACTGAAGAAATTAAGTCTGAAATAAAAAAAAATTACGGAAGCAAATGATAATGAGTACACAAGTTTCCATAATCAATGGGACATGGCAAAAGCAGTAATAAGAGGGAAATTCACAGCAATTAGTACACATAAGAAAAGGATGGAAAGAAGGCAAATAGATAACTTAACATCATGCTTCAGGGAATTAAAAAAAAAAAACAAAGCCAAAACATGCCAGGCAAAAATAAATAATAAAGGTTCAAGCAGAAATAAATGAAATAGAAAAAAACGAACCATACAGAAAATAAATAAAAGCAAAAGCTGGTTCTCTGAAAAGGTTAACATGATCAACACACCATTGGATAGACTGATCAAGAAGAAAGAAACCAGATGAATCAAATACATGATGAAACAGGCAACATTACAACACACAGAGTAGAAATACAAAATATCATTAGAGGATACTATGAGCGACTATATGCCAACAAACAAGATAACTTGGAGGAGATGGACAAATTCCTGGATGCATATAATCTACCAAGATTGAATCAGGAGGACACAGAAAACCTGAACAGACCCATAGCAAGCCAGTTGATTGAATCAGTACTAAATAAACTCCGGACAAAGAAAAGCACAAGTCCAGATGGCTTCACTTCTGAATTCTAAAAAACTTTTAAGGAAGAATTAATCCCTGTTCTACTAAAATTATTTCTAATGATTCAAAAAGAAGGAAACCTTCCAAATTCATTTTATGAAGCCTCCATCATCCTCATTCCCAAAACATATAAAGATATGACAAGAAAGGAAAACTACAGACCAATATCATTGATGGATATAGGTAGAAAAATTATCAACAAGATACAAATCGTATCCAACAACATATAACAAATATTATTCATCACGATCAGGTAGGCTTTATCCCAGGGATGCAAGGGTGGTTCAACATATGCAAGACCACAAGTGTACTATACCATATTAACAGAAACAAAGATAAAAACCATATGATCACTTCAATTAATGCAGAGAAAGCATTTGATAAAATACAACATCCTTTTATGATTAAGACCCTCAGTAAGATTGGTATAGAAAGGTCATTTCTCAACACAATAAATGCCATCTATGAAAATCCTACAGCTAACTTTATACTGAATGGACAAAGGTAAAAGCTTTTTCCCTAAAAACTGCTACTAGGCAAGGCTGCCTATTTTCTCCACCGCTCTTTAATATAGTACTGGAAGTCTTAGCTAATGTAATCACAAAAGAGAACAATATAAAAGGCATTTGAATAGGCAAATGAGAGTTGAAAATATCTTTATTTGCAGATGACATGTTGCTATACTTAGCAGACCCAAAGATCTCTATGAAAAAACTTCTTGAAGAAATAAGTGAATGCAGTAAAGTTGCAGGATACAAAACCAATATCAAAAAACTATAGCATATCTATATATGAACAATAAGTTGAAAGAAGTAGAGCTGAAGAAGGGAATCCCTTTCACTGTAGCCACAAGATGTATAAGATACCTAGAGCTAAATATAAGAAAGTCAAAGATCTTTATAAAGAAAACTATGAAAATCTTAAAAACTATAATGAAACTGACATAAAAAAGTGGAAGGACAGCCCATGTTCCTGGATTAGAAGAATTAACATAATCAAAATGGCAATTCTACCCAAATTAATCTACATGTTTAATACAATTCTAATCACAACACCAGAAATATTCTTCACAGATCTAGAAAAGACAATCATAGAATTTGTCTGGAATCATAAAAGACCTCATATTGCAAAAGCAAATCTGCGCAAGAAGAATGGAGTGGGAGGCATATCTCTCTCTGATCCCAAGATATACTATAAAGCTGTGATCATCAAAACAGCATGGTATTGGCACAAAAACAGACATGTGGACCAATGGAATAGAATCGAGACCACAGAAATAACCCCCAAATCTTACAGCCAACTGATTTTTTTTTTTTAACCAATGCATCACTGTTTATTGCCTATACTACAACTCGTTTTTTAAAATTTATGTTTACTCACTATACATCTTTACAGTGTACAACATGCTTTTTTCATCATGAATACAATGCACAATAGTCAATGAATGCAATGCATAGTAGTCAGGTCAAAGATACTACCATATACATTATAACCAACAGTGAACTTGTCTTTTTTTAAAATTTTTTATTATCATCATATTCTCCTTTATATTACATTGGATAAGATATAATTTTACAGTGTATTGCATTGCTTTTTCAAAGGGAATGACATGCATGTCAGTCAATATAGAGACATTAATGTCCACACTTCATCATTCAATATATTTTCTATGTTTTTCCCAATCATCATTATTATTATTATTCTAATTATTTTTTAAAACAGTCAATCACTATTTCTCATTTTGCTTGTAAAAAGACTTTACCCATCATGAAATATTTCTCAGACCAATCCAGTTGAGAATACTATACATGTCATCATCAAGAGGTAATAAGCCATGTCTGTTTCTCACTAACATCTTGCCTCTCTATTGTTCTCTTGCTATCTTTCTCTATCCTCTTCTCCTCACCCCCCCCCATTCCACACTGTCCTATTCTCATTAAGTACATTCACTGCTTTTATGTCCTCCAATTTTTTGCTCTCTACCATAGAGTGCAGGTAGTCAGTATATATTGAGTGGATACATACAATATCTTTCTTTCATAGCTTGGCTTACTTCACTCAGCAATATATCCTCCGTATCTGACCACTTTCTATCAAATTCTAGGGTCTTGTTATTTTTGATGGCTGAGTAGTATTCCATAGAGTATATATACCACACTTTTCCAATCCATTCATCAGTTTGTGGACATTTAGGTTGGTTCCATGTCTTGGCAATTGTGAATAATGCTGCAATAAACATTGATGTGCAAGCACTTTTCTGACTGAGCGTTCTCCTGTCTCTTGGGTAAATACCTAGAAGTGGGATTGCTGGATCAAATGGTAGTTCTATTTGTAGATCTTTGAGGAACCTCCATATTGTTCTCCATAGTGGTTGAACTAGTTTACATTCCCACCAACAGTGTAGGAGGGTTCCCTTTTCACCACATCCCCGCCAACACTTATCAATTTTATATTCTTAATCTTTGCCATTCTGACAGAGGTTAGGTGGTATCTCATTGTAGCTTTTATCTGCATCTCCCTTATGATGAGGGATGTTGAGCATTTCCTCATATGCTTTTTGGCTGTTCGTATGTCTTCCTTAGAGAGACTTTTGTTCAGCTCATTTTCCCATCTTTTAATTGGGTTCATCATTTTTTTTCGCATAAGGCACTTGAGTTCCCTATGTATTCTGGTTATCAGTCCCTTGTCTGAGGCATATTTAACAAAAATATTTTCCCATTCTGAGGGTTGTCGGTTCACACTTGTTACTGTGTCCTTTGCTGTGCAGAAACTTCTTAGTCTAATATAGTCCCACTTGTCTATTTTAGGGATTATTGCCTGTGCTTTGGGAGTCTTATTTAAGAAGTCTTTGCCTACTCCAATGTCCCCCAGAGTTTCCCCAGCATTTTCCACCAGTAGTTTTATTGTTTGAGGTCTTAGGTTCAGATCTTTGATCCATTTTGAGCTGACTGTTGTTAATGGTGAAAGACGGGGGTTCAGTTTCATCTTTCTGCAGGTGGATACCCAGTTTTTCCAGCACCATTTACTAAAGAGGTTTTCCTTTTCCCAATGGATTGACTGATATCCTTTGTCAAAGATCAGTTGGCTGTAAGTTTTGGGGGTTATTTCTGGGGTCTCTATTCTCTTCCATTGGTCCACTTGTCTGTTTTTATGCCAATACCATGCTGTTTTGATGACCACAGCTTTATAGTATATCTTGGGATCAGGGAGTGATATGCCTCCTACTCCATTCTTCTTGCGCAGGATTGCTTTTGCAATATGAGGTCTTTTATGGTTCCAGACAAATTCTATGATTGCCTTTTCTAGATCTCTGAAGAATATCTCGGGTATTTTGATTGGAATTGCATTAAACATGTAGATTAATTTGGGTAGAATTGCCATTTTGATTATGTTAATTCTTCCAATCCATGAGCATGGGATGTCCTTCCACATTTTTATGTCACTTTCAATGTCTCTTTTAAGATTTTTGTAGTTTTCTTTATAAAGGTCTTTGACTTTCTTAGTTAGGTTTATCCCTAGATATCTTATACACCTTGTGGCTACGGTGAAAGGGATTCCTTTCTTCAGCTCTGCTTCATTCAACTTGTTGTTCATAAATAGAAATGCTATAGATTTTTGGATATTGATTTTGTATCCTGCCAACTTACTGTATTCATTTATTACTTCAAGCAGTTTTTTCATGGATACCTTTGGGTCTTCTAAGTATACCATCATGTCATCTGCAAATAAAGATATTTTCAATTCTTCTTTGCCTATTCCAATGCCTTTAATATTATTCTCTTCTCTGATTGCAATAGCTAAGACTTCCAGTACTATACTAAAGAGCAGTGGAGAAAGTGGGCAGCCTTGCCTAGTACCTGTTTTCAGAGGAAAAACTTTCAGCTTTTCCCCATTCAGTATAATGTTAGCTGTAAGTTTTTCATAGATTGCTTTTATTGTGTTCAGAAATGACCCTTCTATACCAATCTTACTGAGAGTCTTAATCATAAAAGGATGTTGTATTTTATCAAATGCTTTCTCCGCATCAATTGAGATGATCGTATGGTTTTTATCTTTCTTTCTGTTAATGTGGTGTATTACATTTATGGTCTTGCGTATATTAAACCACCCTTGCATCCCTGGTATAAAGCCTACCTGATCGTGATGAATGATCTTTGTTATATGTTGTTGGATATGATTTGCGAGTATCTTGTTGAGAATTTTCGCGTCTATATTCATCAATGATATTGGTCTGTAGTTTTCCTTTTTTGTCATATCTTTATCTGTTTTGGGGATGAGGATGATGGAGGCTTCATAAAATGAATTTGGAAGGTTTCCTTCCTTTTGAATCTTTAGAAATAATTTTAGTAGGATAGGGGTTAACTCTTCCTTAAAAGTTTTGTAGAATTCACAAGTGAAGCCATCTGGGCCTGGGCTTTTCTTTGTTGGGAGGTTATTTATTACTGATTCAATCTCCTGGCTTGGTAGGGGTCTATTCAGGTTCTCTATGTCTTCCTGATCCAATCTTGGTAGATTATATGCATCCAGGAATTTATCCATCTCCTCCAGGTTATCTTGTTTGTTGGCGTAAAGTTGCTCATAGTATCCTCTAATGATATTTTGTATTTCTGCTATGTCTGTGGTAATATTGCCTGTTTCATCACATATTTGATTAATCTGGTTTCTTTCTTTCTTCTTCTTAATCAGTCTAGCCAATGGTGTGTCGATCTTGTTAATCTTTTCAAAGAACCAGCTTTTGCTTTCATTTATTTTCTGTATGGTTCGTTTATTTTCTATTTCATTTATTTCTGCTTGAACCTTTATTATTTCTTTTTGCCTGGCATTTTGGGGGTTTGTTTGTTGTTGTTTTTCCAATTCTCTGAGGCATGATGATAAGTTATTTACTTGCCATCTTTCTATCCTTTTCTTATGCGCACTAATTGCTATGAATTTCCCTCTTATGACTGCTTTTGCTGTGTCGCATAGATTCTGGACACTTGTGTACTCATTATCATTAGTTTCCATAAATTTTTTTATTTCAACCTTAATTTCTTCAGTAGTGAAGAAGTCATTCAGAAGTAGGTTGTTCAGTTTCCATGTGTTCGTGTATTTTCGGGGTTGTGTCTTGAAATTAATCTTGAGTTTAATTCCATCATGGTCAGAGAAGATGCTGGGTACAGTTTCTATGCCTTTGACTCTATAAAGGCTTGATTTGTGTCCTAATATATGATCTATCTTTGAAAAGGTTCCATGTCGGGGTGAGAAAAATGTATATGTTGTGGATGTAGGGTGGAAAATTCTATAGATATCTGTCAAGCCCATTCGATTTATAGTATCATTTAAGCCCTGTATCTCTCTATTTATTTTCTGTCTAGAAGATCTGTCTATAGGAGATAATGGGGTGTTGAGATCTCCAACAATTATAGAATTTCTCCCTATTTTTCCTTTTAGCTCCAGCACTCTTTCCTTCACATATTTAGGTGCACCTGAGTTGGGTGCGTAGATATTTATAAGGGTTATGTCTTCTTGCTGGATTACCCCATTTACTATTATATAATGCCCTTCTTTGTCTCTTCTTACAGTCTTTGTCTTGAAATCTATTTTGTCTGAGATCAATATCGCTACTCCAGCCTTTTTTTGATTTCCATTTGCATGGAGTATCTTTTTCTAGCCCTTGACTTTTAGTCTATGTATGTCTTTATCCATAAGGTGAGTTTCTTGTAGGCAACAGATAGAGGGTTTCTGCTTTCTTATCCATTCAGCCAGTCTATGTCTCTTAATTGGAGAATTTAATCCATTGACATTCAATGTAATTATCGATATTTCCGTACCTGATCCTATCATTAAGTGAGCCATTTTCTTGGTTGCTTTTTGTTCTCGTATAACTGTCTCTGATTTTTTAGCTTTCCTGGTATAATACTCCCTTCAGAACCTCTTGAAGAGCTGGTCTGGAGTTGGTAAATTCCTTCAAATTTTGTTTATTCGAGAATGTTTTTATCTTTTTTTCCCATATGAAAGATAATTTTGCCGGGTATAGTATTCTTGGTTGAAATTGTTTTTCACTCAACACTTTTACTATGCTTCCCTATTCTTTCCTTTCCTGCATTGTTTCGGCCGAGAGATCCGATGTTAGCCTGATGGGGTGATCTTTGTAAGTAACCTGGCGTTTCCCTCTTGCCAACTTTAGTATCTTGTCCTTGTCTGTTGTTTTTGCCAGTCTGGCTATAATGTGCCTTGGAGAAAATCTTCTTGGGTTGATTCTACCCGGGGTCCTATGTATTTCCTGGGTCTGGATACTTGAATGCCTTTCTAGATTTGGAAAGTTTTCTTCCAGGATCTCGTGGAATAAATTATCTAGGCCCTTATTGTTTTCTTCCTCTTCTGGAATACCAATTATCCAGATGTTGGGGCGCTTGATAGTATCCAGTATTCCTCGTATATTATCCTCATTTTTTTATGGTTGTTTTCTCAATCTTCTTGATACTTTTTTCTATGTCAGATGTTTTGTCTTCTACGTTGGAGATTTGATCTTCTGCCTGGTCTAACCTACTTTTAATACTTTCAAGGGAGGTTTTGATTTCCTGTATTACATTCTTCAATCCTAAAAGTTCCATCTGGTTCTTGTTTAAGGTATCCATTTCTTCTTTCAAGTCATTGAAGGACTTCCTCATCTCTTGGAGCTCCTTGTCTCTTTTCTCTTCCATCTCAGTTAGTTTGGTCACTACAAATAATCTGAATTCCTTATCAGACATGTCCACGACGTCCATTGTATTGACTGTGGGTGATGTAGGCTTGATGATTTCTCTTGGGGGAGAGGCCTTTTCTTGGTTGCTCATAATTCTTGAGCCTCTGCGATTGTTCCTAGTCATCAGGTAATCTATATGGTTCTTTCTAACTGATTGTTAAAAGTTGTACAGGCTTAGAAAATTGATGATTTCCCTTATGGTTGGCCTACCTGTTGCTCACAATTACCATTAACTGTTGCCACTACCCTGGATGGCCCAAAGTCCTCACTGTCTCTAAGGAGAGGTGAGTCTTCCTTCAATTGACTGAATAAGCAACACCCCAAGAGCAAAGAAAAACAGAATGAAAAAAGGAAATTGCGCGGAGCGCAATGCGCGCTGCGTGCTATTCAAACCACCAGAATTCAAAGAGTCCAAAGGCTAGTGGGAAAGGGTCAGAAGATGAGTGACAGGACCAGGTTGGTCGGACCTGCAGCCTGAGTCCGCCTGGAGCCTGGAACTGCTGGCCGGCTCGATCCAGATTGCGGGTGGGGTGGGGTGGGAGTTCGCCTTAAAGTCCCAGACAACCAACCTGGGGTCCAAGGAGGAGAAACGGTGGGGATGCATGGAGATTCAGAAGGGTCGGGCCTGCAGCCTGAGTCCGCCTGGAGCCTGGAACTGCTCCAGCCAACTGATTTTTGACAAAGGATATCAGTCAATCTACTGGGAAAAGGAAAACCTCTTTAGCAAATGGTGCTGGAAAAACTTTGTATCCACCTGCAGAAAGATCAAACTGAATCTCCATCTCTCACCATTAACAAAAATAAACACAAAATGAATCAAAGATCTAAACCTAAGATCTCAAACTATAAAACTACTGGTAGAAAATGCTGGGGAAACTCTGGAAGACATTGGAGTAGGCAAAAACTTCTTAAATAAGAATCCCAAAGCACAGTCAATAATCCCTAAAATAGACAAGTGGGACTATATCAGACTAAGAAGGTTCTGCACAGCAAAGGACACAGTAACATGTGTGAATCAACAACCCTCAGAATGGGGAAATATTTTTGTTAAATATGCCTGAGACAAGGGACTGATAACCAGAATACATAGGGAACTCATATGCCTTACGCAAAAACAAACAAACAAACAAACAAAAAAAACTGATTAAGTCAATTAAAAAGACGGGAAAATGAGCTGAACAAAACATTTCTCTAAGGAAGTCATATGAACAGCCAAAAAGCATATGAGGAAATGCTCACGTTCCCTCACCATAAGGTATATGCAGATAAAAAGCACAATGAGAAACCACCTAACCCCTGTCAGAATGGCAAAGATTAAAAATATAAAAAGTGATAAGTGTTGGTGGAGATGTGGTGAAAAGGGAACTCTCCTACACTGTTGATAAAAATGTAAACTGGTTCAGCCACTGTGGAGAACAATATGGAGGTTCCTCAAAGATCTACAAATAGAACTACGATTTGATCCAGTAATCCCAGTTCTCAGTTCTATAATCCCAGTTCTGGGTATCTATCCAAAGGACAGGAGAACGCTCAGTCAGAATAGTGCTTGCACATCGATGTTTATTGCAGCATTATTCATGGTTGCCAAAACATGGAACCAACTCAAATGTCCACAAATAGATGAATGGATTGGAAAAGTATGGCATATATACTCTATGAAATATTACTCAGACATAAAAACCAACAAAATCCTGGCATCTGATAGAAAGTGGTCGGATATGGAGGATATATTGCTGAGTGAAGTAAGCCAAGATATGAAAGAAAGATATTGTGTGTATCCACTTCATATATATCAACTATCCACATTCTATGGTAGAGATCAAAATATTGGAGGACATAAAACCAGTGAAGATAGTTAACAAAGATAAGACGGTGTGGAATGTGGTGGGAGAAGAGAAGAGTATAGAGAAAGATAGCAAGAGAACAAATAGAGAGGCATGACATTAGTAGGACACAGATATGATTTATTACCTGTTGATGATGACATGTATAGTATTCTCAACTTGATTGGTCTGAGAAGTAGTTCATGTTGGGTAAAGTCTTTTTACAAGCAAGATGGGAAAATAATGATTGATTGTTTAAAAAGTAATTTGAAAAAATAATAATAATGATCGGGATAAATAATAAAAAACTGTTGGATGATGAAATGGGGATTTTAATGTCTCTATATTGACTGATATGCATGGTATTCCTTCCGGGAAAAGAAATGTAATATACTGTAAAGTTATATGTGATTCAATGTAATATAAACAAGAATATGATGATAATAAATAAATATAAATAAAAAAGACTACTCTTTCCTCCTTTGAATTGTTTTGACATTCTTTTCAAATATTAACTAATTGTAAATGTGATGGTTTATTTCTGGGCTTTCAGTTATATTCCCTTTATGTTTATGTCTATCCTTATTCTAGTACTCCAATGACTTGATTACTCTTGCTTAGTAGTAATTTTTGATGTGTGAGTCCTCTAACTTGGTTTCCTTTTTTCTAAATTATTTTGACTGTTCATTCATCTGCATCTCTTGCATTTCCAAATGAATTTTAGGACTGCCTTGTCAATTTATACAAGAAACAAGTTGTTATTCTGATAGGGATGACATTGAAAATGCAGATTACTTTAGGGGGTATTGCTATCTTAATATTAAGTCTTCCAATCCATGAAGAAGGAATATTTTCTCACTTATTTAGATATTCTTTAAATTTTTCCAATAATCTGTTGCAGTTTCAGTTTATAAGTCTTGTACTTCTGTGGTTAATTGTATTTCTAAATATGTTTTTAATTGACACAATCGTCCATACATACGGGATTTTTTTAGTACATGAATATAATGTGTAATGATCAAATAAGGGTAATTAGCATATCCATCATTTAAAACATTTATCATTACTTTTTGTTGGGAACATTCAAAATTGTCTTTTTTGGCTATTTAAAAATATACAATAAATTACTAGGACTGACCCTATGACCTGGTATTTAAGGCAGGCAAATCCCACATGACCAACCCCATGGTTTGATTTCCCACAGGCAGTGATTTTAAAAACACACTGGGAACATGTGTGTGCATGTCCACAATCTCAACAAGATGGAGAGATGGAGAAGAAGGGATTGCAGTGTAACTATACCCCACGGGTGGTCCCTTTCTCTCTTGTCTCTTTCTGTGGAACACACATGTCCTCTGGCAGAATTAAAAAAAAAGTTTTAAAGAAGTATACAATGAATTGTTCATAACTATAGTTACCATACTGTGCTATAGAACTCTAGAACTTGCTCCATCTGACTATAGTTTTATATCTATTGATCATAATTTTTCTATCCCCCTACTTTACTGCTCTTCCATGACTCTAGTAACCACATCCAATACTTATGGATAAGGAAAACCTCTCACTTCTAAATAAAGAAAGAAAGAAAGAAAGAAAGAAAGAAAGAAAGAAATAAAATTCATGTGGAAACTCAAAGGACAGAATAACAAAAATGATCTAGCTTGAAAGGAACAAAGTTGAAGAGTTCATGATCCCTGATTTTTTTTTTTTTTTTTTTTTTTGGAGAGGTTTTTGCTATAGGGTGTGTGTGCTCACCAGACAGAGAGAGACAGAGAGACAGAAAGCGAGAAATCACCCCCAGGGGGGATGGCCACGCCACAATCCCTTCTCCTCCATTCTCCTCTCGGGATCTTGGGCACACATGCACACGTGCCCGGCGTGAGTTTTCAGCCACTAGGTCTGGGACGCGAACCGTGGTGGACTGCGTGGGAGTCCAGTGACATAGTCATTACGCTAACTGCTGGTCCCTGGCAATGCAGTTTTAGACACAAGAAAACAAGCAAGCAAAAAATCCACAAGCAACAAAAGAAAAAAAAATAAATCTCTATCAAACTTAAGATTGTTTTATGCTTCAAAGAACACTAGTAAAGAAACGAAAAGAAAAATCAAATAATGGGAAAAGATATATACAAACCTGATAAGAGAATTGTGTATTTAAAATATATAAAGAATTCTTAGAAGTCAATGGTAAAAAAACTTCCATCTCCTGACCTCTGGCCTAAAGTACACTGAGGCAAGGCCAGTCTCTGGCCCTTGGCCCCAGTTCCAGCTCCCTCAAGCATAGATCCCCCTCCTGTCAGCAAAGCAGGCTTTTTTTTTTCTTCTCTTTTTCTTCTTTTCTTTTTAATTTTCTACTTCTTCTTATCCCACAGGAATGCCCCCAGCTCCATAGCAGAGCCCACTTACATCTCCTGTCCCTAGGCTTAAAGGACACTGTGGCAAGGCCAGTCTCTCATCCCTGGCCCCAGTTGCAGCTTCCTCAACCCCAGAGCCACCCCCTGTCAGCAAGAAACCTGAATAGAAGACTCCTCCCATGGAGACCACATTGCTAAACACAGCAGAAGAAAGACTTCTTCTCACATCAGTCCATAGCAAAAGGGAAGCACACTTGTTCCCAGTCAAAGAAATATTCTAAAAGGTATCAAAAAGTGAATACATCTCCCAATGGTTAGAAGTAGAAGAAGAGCCTCAAGTCTGAATAAACCAGGAGATATGTCTCCATCAAAAGAACACAATAACTCCCTTCCATCTCTTGAAAAAAACAGAAGATGTTAACAAAATGTCATAGAAAGAATTCAGAACATTCATGGTGACAAAACTCTATGAGTTAGAACAGAAAAGAGATGACGAATTACAGGAGATCAGGAAGTCCTTCCATGATATGAAAGAAGAAATAGACACTCTAAGAAAGAATCAGGTGGGACTATTAGAGATGAAGTCTGCAAAAGAGAAAATAAAAAACTCTCCCCAAATTATTAAAAGTCGATTAGATCGTGCTGAAGATTGAATCTCTGACGTAGAAGATAAAAACTCTTACCTAGAAAAAAAAAGATAGAGAAAATAACAAAAAAATATGAGGATAATATATGAGAAATATTAGACTCCATTAAATGTCTAAATATCTGAATAATTGGTAACCCAGAAGGTGAAGACACTAATAAGGGCATGGAAAATCTATTCCATGAAATCCTGGAAGAAAACATCCCAACTCTAGAGTAGCAGTCACACACTCATACTCAAGAAAACAAAGAACTCCAAATAAAATCAACAAAAGAAGATCTTCCCCAAGGCACATCTTAGTCAGACTGGCCAAGATCACAGATGAAGACAAAATACTAACATTGACAAGAGAGAAATGACAAGTGACTTACAAAGGTCACCCATTGCGAGCAAGAAAAGAATGGGAAGACATTGAAAGTGCTAAGAGAGAAACAATTTTAACAAAGATTATTATATCCAGCAAGATTATCTTTCATATGGGAAAAACAAAATCTGAAAGAATTTGCTAAGACCAGATCAGCTCTTCAAGAATTTCTGAAGAGAGTCCTGTTCTAGGAAAATTAAAGAAATAACAGCCAGAAATAAGGGAATAAAAGACAACCAAGACAATGACCAATTTAAAGTTAGCTACAAGCCCAGAAATATCAATAATAACATTGAATGTTAATGGATTAAATTCTCCCATCAAGAGACACAAATGGCTAAATGAATCATTAAAAAACAAACAAACAAACAAAAAAAGAACTAGAAACCCTTTATCTGTTGCCTACAAGAAACACATGTCCTGGATAAAGACACACATGGAATAAAAGTGAAGGGCTGGAAAACAGTATTCCATGCAAATGGGAACAACAACAACAAAAAAGCAGTCATGATACTTATCTCTGACAAGATAGGCTTGAAAACAAAAACTGTTCAAAGAGACAAAGAAGGGCACTATATTGTAGTAAAAGTGTTAATCCATCAAGAAGATATAATACTAATAAATATCTATGCATCTAATGCAGGAGCACCCAAATATGTGAAGGAAAGACTGCTAGATCTCAAAGGAGAGGTAGAATGCAACACACTAATTACTGGAGACCTCAACACCCAACTATCTCCTCTGGACAGAACATCTAGGCAAAAAATAAGTAAAGTGGTAAAGGATCCAAATGATACCATAAATCAAATGGACTTAATAGACATCTATAGAACTTTCCACCTGAAAAACACTAGATATACTTTTTTCTCACCCCCCCATAGAACATTTTCAAAGATTGACCACATCATAGGGCACAAAGAAAGCCTCTACAGATTCAAAGGCATAGAAACTATATCTAGCACATTCTCCAACCATGATTGAATTAAATGAGATTTCAATTTCAAGAGAAATCCTCAAAAATACACAAATACATGGAAACTAAATAGCCTACTCCTGAATGACTTCCCAACTACTACAGAAATTAAGACTGAAATCAAAAGATTCATGGAAGCCAATTACAACAAGGACATGAGTTTCTATAATCTTTGGGCCACTGCAAAAGCAGTCATAAGATGGAAGTTCATAGAAATTAGTGGACATAAGAAGAAGATGGAAAGAAAGCAAATGGACCATCTAACATCATGGGGTCAGAGAATTGGAAAAGTAACAGCAAAATAATCCAAAAACTTTAGGAGAAAAGAAATAATAAAGATTTGAGCATAAATAAATGAAATAGAAAATGAACAAACTATACAGAAAATAAATGAAAGTAAAAGCTGGTTGGTTGAAAAGATAAACAAAAATAGATAGACCACTAGCAAGACTTACTAAGAAGAAGAGAGAAAGGTAAATCAAATTTGCAACGAAGCTGGCAATATAACAAAAGACATAACAGAAATACAAAACATCATTAGAGGATATTATGAACAACTATATGCCAACAAACAATAATATCTGGACAAATTCCCAGACACATACAATCTACCAAGATTGAAACAAGAAGATACAGACAATCCAGGTAGACCCATAACAAGCCAGGAGATTGAATCAGTAATAAATAACCTCCCAAGAAAAAAAAGCCCTGGTCCTGATGGCTTCACCTTTGAATTCCACAAAACTTAAGAAGAGTTAACCCACATTATGCTCAAGTTATTTCTAAAGATTCAAAAGAGTGAAACTCTCCCAAATTCATTCTATGAAGCCTCCATCACCCTTATCCACAAAACAGATAAAGACAAGGAAAGAAAAGTATAGACCACTATCTATGATGAATACAGATGCAAGAATTCTCAAGAATATACTAGCAAAACACATCCAACAACACATAAGAAACATTATACATCATGACCAGGTAGGCTTTATTCCAGGGATGCAAGGTTAGTTCAACATACATAAAACCATAAATGTAGTACAACATATTAACAGAAAGAAAGAAAAAAAATATATGGTCATACCAATTGATGCAGAAAAAACATTTGATAGGATACAAAAACTCTTCATGATCAAGACTCTCAGCAAAATCGGCATAGAAGGGACATTTCTCAACACAATAAAAGCTATCTATAAAAAGCCCCATAGCTAACATCATCCTGAATGAAGAAAAGCTGAAAGGGTTTCCTTTTAAAAACTGGTACAAGACAAGGATGTCCACTTTCTCCACTCCTTTTCAATATTGTATTGGAAGTCCTTGCCTATACAATCAGAAAAGAGAATAAAATAAAAGGCACTGAAATAGGAAAAGAAGATGTGAAACTATCTCTATTTGTAGATGACATGATGGTATACATAGAAGACCCAATGGTACTCATGGAAAAATTCCGGGAAGTAATACATGAATAGAGAAAAGTTGAATGATACAAAATCAATGTACAGAAGTCTATAACATCTATATACGAATAGCAGGCAGCCTGAAATAGAACTTAAAAAAGGCAATTCCATTTACCATAGCCACAAAAATATAAGATACAGGACGCCTGCGCTGCGCGCCGCCCGGGCCGGCCGGAGGGTGGGCCGGCGGGCCGCGGGGGCGACGCCTGCGCCGCTCGGCGCCGCCCGGCCGACCGGAGGGCGGGCCGCGGGGCCGGCAGCTACGCTCCGCGTACCGTGGCGCGGGGGCGGGGCGCCGGACACGGAGGCTCCGCTCCGCGGGGCGGGACGCGGGGGCATGCACCGAGGGCGGGCGCGGAGCGCAGCTCTGCGTGCTAGGGCGTGGGGGCGGGGCGCCGGGTGCGAGGGCTCAGCTCCGCGAGCCGGGGCACGGAGATGGGGCGCGGGGGCTCTGCTCCGAATGCCCTGTCCGGAGGACCGGCCCAACCGGGGCCCTGCCCCACGTGCCGTGGCCGGGGTCTGACCCATGTGCTGTGGCCGGGGTCTGCCCTGCATGCCGTGGCCGGGGTCTACTCCGTGTGCCTTGGCCGGAGAGCCAGCCCAGCCGGGGCTCTGCTCTGTGCGCTGTGGCTGGGGTTCTGAGCCGCGTACCTTGGCCGGATAACCAGCCCAGCCGGGGCTCTGCTCTGTGTGCTGCGGCTGGGGTTCTACTCCACGCGATCTGACTGGAGAACCGGCCCGGCCGGGGCTCTGCTCCGCGTGCCGTGGCCGGGGATCAGCCCCGCGTGCCGTGGCCGGGGTCTGCCCAGCGTGCCGTGGTCAAGGCTCTGCTCCGCGTGCCTTGGCCGGAGGGCCGGCCAGGCCGGGGCTCTGCCCTGCCGCTGGGGTTCCGCTCTGCGTGCCTTGGCTGGAGAGCCAGCCCAGCCGGGGCTATGCCCCCGCGTGCCGTGGCAGGGGTCTACCCCGCGTGCCGTGGCCGGGGCTCTGCCCCCGTGTGCCGTGGCCGGGGTCTGCCCCGCGTGCCGTGGCTGGGGTCTGCCTCCGCGCACCGTGGCCATGGCTCTGCCCCCGCGCGCCATGGCCGCGGCTCTGCCCCGCATGCTAGGGCCCGGACGGCCCAGCCCCCACTGCCTCTCCGGCGCTGAGTATGTCTCGTGCCCAGCGCTGCAGCGGGCGGGCACCGTGGACCGACCAAGGTCGACGTGCTTCCTTTCTCTGGCTGGGCGGGCGAGGGGGGGGGGGCACTGGATCCAGCGAGTATTCATGCGCTCGGGCCCGCATGGGGCCGCCGGGCCTACGTGTGGTCCCGGGCCTGCAAGGGGCCGCCGGGCCGGGCATGGCTGCTGGGCCTACATGTGGCCCCCAGGCTTGTGCATGGCCGCCGGGTCTGCACCCCCGCGTGGCCACCGGCCGCGGGCGGCGGGCTGAGACCGAGCACAGGGATCAAGAACTTACAGCTATGGGCAGCAGAGGGAGTATTTGGCTGTCTTGGACCAATTCAGAGGTGTATTGTGTGGGAGGAATTTCTCTGCCTATGGTCAGTGAGAAGATGATGGTTACCAGCTCTGCATTACCTCAGGGAAAAACTAGAACTACTCCACCATTCTTAAGGAATCCAGACACCCGAGGATGATTCACGCTGCAGATCCCCACAGTGCCATTCCAGGTGACTGTGGGATGACTGCTGTGCCGCATCAGCTGATAGCCGTCTCAGCTTTCCAGAGCCGCGTCCCTGAAACTGGGTTCCATGGAGACTCACATACATTTACTGGGCTGCACGAGACCCACCCTTGGTCCAGCCCTAAGTGAAGCCTACGTTCTCTTTTGCTGGGAACTTTATGAACTGAAAATTAGAAGAAAAAAGAAAAAACAAAAAGGAACTGTATCTCTCAGCAAAAAAAAACATCATAGACAATTCACACTTACTTGCTGAATCATCTGAGTGGGTTTTGAATGTTTACAACATAATGTCAACTGTTGATGATGGTGAATATGTTTATACCTATTTGGTTAATACACACTGTATATACATGCCTCTACAGACCATTCTGTACCCATTCTGTACAAATGTAATGATTGTATGCAAATTAAAAAAAAAAGAAGGAAGGAAGGAAGGAAGAAAGAATTAATGAAAGAAAGAGAGAGGGAGGGAGGGGGGAGGGGGAGGAAAAACAGAAAAGTTTGCTTAGTGGACAAAAAATGAGAAGTTATTGGCTGATGATAATGTATACAGTAATATCTTTGTCTTGACTGACAGGCATAGTATTTGTGTTGGAAAAAGAAATTTATACTGTAAAAGACATGTGAAAAAAATATATATATAAGATACCTAGGAATAAATCTAAACAAAGAAGTTAAAGACCTCCACAAGGTAATCTATGAGAAGGTAAAAAAAGAAATTGAAAATGACACAAAAAAAGTGGAAGAACATCACATGTTCCTGGATTGGAAGAATTAATATAATCAAGATGACAATTCTACCTTAATTAATCTACATCTTTAGTGCAATCCCAATCAAAGTGGCAGAGACAGTCTTCACAAATCTAGAAAAGACAATCATACAATTTGTATGAAATCGTAAAAGACCTCATATTGCCAAATCAATCCTGCACAAGAAGAATGGAGTGGTTGGCATCTCCCTCCCTAACCCAGAAATATACTACAAAGTCGTGGTAATCAAAACAGCATGGTATTGGCACAGAAACAGACAGGTGGGCCAATGGAATAGAATAGTTTCCTCAGAAATAATCTCCCAGACATACAGCCAACTGATTTTTGACAAACAATACCAGTCAATCCAGTGAGGAAAGGAAAACCTCTTTAGTAAATGGTGCTGGAAAAACTGGATATCCACCTGCAGAAAGAAGAATCTAAATCCCTACCTCTCACTGTTGACAAAAATCAATTCAAAGTGTATCAAAGATCTAAATCTAATTCCTCAAACTCTAAAACTGCTACTGAAAAATACTGGGGAAACTATGGGAGACATTGTGGTAGGAAAAGACTTCTTAAAATAAGACTCCCAAAGAACAGTCTATAATCCCAAAAATAGACAAGTGGGATTACATAAGATTAAGAAGTTTTTGCATGGCAAAAGGCACAGTAAGTAGTTTAAATCAACAGCCCTCAGAATGGGAAAATATTTTTGTAAACGATGTGTCAGATAAGGAACTGATAACCAGAATACACAAGGAACTCAAGCAGCTGTTCCGAAAAAAGATGATTAACCCTATTAAAGGATGGGAGAATGAGTTAAAAAAAAAAAAAAAAAAAAAAAAAACACATTCTAAGAAAGACATACAAATAGCCAAAGTCATATAAAAAAAATGTTCCACAAACCTCATTATAAGGGGAATGCAGATGAAAACCACAATGAAATACCACCTAACCCCAGTCAGAATGACTAACATTAAAAAACAAAAAATGGTAAGTGCTGGCAGGAGTGCTGTAAAAGGGGAACTCTCCTATACTGCTGGTAGGAATGTAAATTGGTCCAGCCACTGTGGAGAACAATTTAGAGATTCCTCAAATATCTACAAAGGGAACTACCATATGATCCAGGAATCCCATTCCTGGGTATCTACCCAAAGGACAGAAGAATTATTAATCGGAAAAGTGCTTGCACATCATGTTTATTGTGGCATTATTCACAATTGTTAAGATATGAAACCAATCCAAAGGCCCAGGAACAGATGAATGGATTGAAAAAGTATGATATGTATAGTCTATTGAATACTACTCAGCGAGAAGAAACAAGACTCTGTCTTTTGACAGAAAACAGATGAATATGGAAGATTTACTGCTGAGTGAAGCAAGCTAGGCTATGACAGAGAGACATTGTATGTCTCCACTTAATATATACTGAGTGTTCACACTTTATGGCCACAAGGGAATGTCTAAAGGTTATAGAAACTTAGTAAATAGTTGTGAATACCACATACAGTGTGGGAAGAGGGCAGGTGAAGCAGTACAGTCTGAGGAAGGATATTAATGAGAAAAATAGAGATGTAAAGCATTTATGGGACAAAGAAATGGATTATTATCTAGTGAAGATAACTTTATAGTATTGTCAACTGGATTCCTGAGAAATGTACATATGTTTGATTATTCACTTTGTAACCTAAGTAACATGAGATTGAATGTATAAAACAAATTGAAATAAAAAGAAATTTAAAGAAGTCAATGGTAAAAAGATACATCATTCAACTGAAAAATAGGTAGAGGATTTGAATAAATATACTCAAGAGAAATAAAAGTATATGTCCACACAAAAAAACTTATATTAGAATGTTTATAACAGCAGTAATCAGTATTCATACAAACAAAAGGTGGAAATAAACAAATGTCCATAAATTGTTTAAGGACATAAGTAAAATGTACTTTCATTTATAAAACTATACAATCGAATATTATTAAGCCATAAAAAGGAGTGATGTGCTGATATAAATTACAACAAGAATGAATCTGGAAAACACTATGCTAAGTGATAGAAAACAATCATGAAAGACCACATATTTTATGATTTAATTTACATAAAACGTAATTTTCTTGATTTTTTTACATTTAAAAAAATTTTCTTTTCTTTTTTTTTTTTTTTTTTTTTGAGAGGTTTTCACTATAGGGCACGTGTGCTCACCAGACAGAGAGAGACATAGAGACAGAAAGCGAGAAATCACCCTCCAGGGGGGATGGTCACGCCGCAATCCCTTCTCCTCCATTCTCCTCTCGGGATCTTGGACACACACGCACACGCGCCCGGCGTGAGTTTTAAGCCACCAGGTCCGGGACGTGGACCGCGGTCAACTACATGGAAGTCCAGCGACATAGCCATTACGCTAACTGCTGGTTCCCATAAATTTTTATTTTCTTTTATACATTCAATCACATTATTTAGCTTACAAAGTAAATATTTCAATAGTGAACATTTCTCCCTAGTCCAGTTGATAAAACTATAAAATATCTTCAAGATAATACCAAATTGCATTGTCCCATTAATGCTTTGCCTCCATATTTTTCTTCTAAATGTCCTTCCTCAGACCCTACTCTTTCACACACACTATATCTGGTATTTACATCCATATACTGTGTTTCTATATCCTATAGTCAATGAGTTTCAGTCATGCAGTGCAGACACTCGGTATTTATTAAGGAGACATACAATGTCTCTCTTTTATAGCCTGGCTTGCTTCACTCAGCAGGAAATCTTCCATATTCTTCCACTTTCTCTGAAAAGCTAGGCTTTTGTTTGTTTATTTGTTTGTTTTTATGGCTGAATAGTATTCTACAGAGTATATGTGCCCCAGTTTTTCTAGCCACTCATCTGTTCATGGGCATTTGGGTTTGTTCCATGACTTAGCAATTGTGAATAGTGCCACAATAAACATCAATGTGCAAGCACTTTTCCAATTAAGTATTCTTCTGTCCTTTGGGTAGATACCAAGTTGTGGGATTGCTGGATCATATGGAAGTTCTATTTGTGGATTTTAGAGGAATCTCCAAATTGTTCTCCACAGTGGCTGGACCAATTTACATTCCCACCAGCAGTGTAAGAGAGTTCCCCTTTCACTACAACCCTGCCAGCACTTATCTTTTTTTTTTTTTTTTAAATCTTACTCATTCTGACTGGGGTTAGGTGGTGTCTTATTGTCGTTTTGATCTGCATTTCCCTTACGATGAGGGATGTTGAGCATTTTCTCATATGCCTTTTGGCTATTCGTATGTCATCTTTAGATAGTGATTTTTTTCAACACATTCTCCCATATTTTAATAGGGTTGATCATCTTTTCTTAGCTGCTTGAGATCCTTGTGAATTCTGATATCAGTCCCTTATCTGACGCATAGTTTACAAAAATATTTTCCCATTTTGAGGGCTGTAGATTCACACAAATTACTGTGTCTTTTGCCATGCAGAAACTTCTTAGTCTGATGTAATCTCACTTGTCAATTTTGGGCATTATCGACTGGGCTTTGGGGGTCTTATTTAAGAAGTCTTTCCCTACCTCAATGTCTCCCATAGTTTCCCCAGTGTTTTCCAGGAGCAGTTTTATAGGTCAAGGTCTTAGACTTAGATCTTTGTGCCACTTTGACTTGATTTTTGTCAAAGGCGAGAGGTATGGGTTCAGATTCATCTTTCTATAGGTGGAAATCCAGTTTTTCCAGCACCATTTGCTGAAAAGGTTTTCCTTTTCTTACTGGATTGACTGGTATCCCTTGTCAAATATCAGTTGACTGTATGTTTGGGAATTTATTTCTGGGGTCTCTATTCAGTTCCATTGGTGCACATATTGTTTCTGTGCCAGTACCATGCTGTTTTTTGTTTGTTTGTTTGTTTGTTTGTTTTGGAGAGGTTCTTGCTATAGGGCGCGTGCGCTCGCCAGACAGACAGAGAGAGACAGAGAGACAGAAAGCGAGAAATCACCCCCCAGGGGGGGATGGTCACGCTGCAATCCCTTCTCCTCCATTCTCCTCTCGGGATCTTGGGCACGCACGCACACGTGCCCGGCGTGAGTTTTAAGCCACCTGGTCCGGGACGCGAACCGCGGTTGACTACATGGGAGTCCAGCGACATAGCCATTACGCTAACTGCTGGTTCCCAGTACCATGCTGTTTTGATTACCACAGCTTTGTAGTATATTTTTGGGTCAGGGAGTGAGATGCCACCCACTCCGCTCTTCTTGTGTAGAACTGCTTTGGCAATGCAATGTCTTTTATGATACCACACAAATTTTATGATTCTCTTTTCTAGATCTGTGAAGAATGTGTCTGGTACTTTGATTGGCATTGCATTAAATATGTAGATTAATTTGGGTAGAATTGCCATTTTGATTATATTAATTCTTCCAATCCAGGAACATGGGTTGTCCTTTCACTTTTTTGTGTCATTTTCAATTTCTTTTTTTACTTCTCATAGTTTTCCTTGTGGAGGTCTTTAACTTTACTGGTTATATTTATTCCTAAGTACCTTATACATTTTGTGACAATGGTAAATGGAACAACTTTTTTCAGTTCTATCTCACTCTGCCTGTTATTTGTATATAGAAATACTATAGATTTCTGGATATTAATTTCGTATCATGCAACTTTACTGTATTCATGTATTACTTCCAGAAATTTGTTCATGGAAACCATTGGGTCTTCTATGTATACAATCATGTCATCTGCAAATAGAGAGCGTTTCACCTCTCCTTTTCCTATTTGAATGCCTTTTATTTTTTACTCTTTTCTGATTGCACTGGTGAGAACTTCCAGTATTATATTGAAGAGGAGTGAGGAAAGTGGACATCCTTTTCTTGTACCAGTTTTTAGTGGAAAAGCTTTTAGCTTTTCTCCATTGAGGATGATGTTTGCTATGAGTTTTTCATAGATAGCTTTTATTGTGTTGAGAAATGACACTTCTATGCTGATTTTGCTGAGAGTCTTGATCATGAAGGGATGTTGTATCTTATCAAATGCTTTTTCTGCATCAATTGATATGACCATATGATTTTTATCTTTCTTCCTGTTAATATGGTGTATTAAATTTATGGCTTTGCGTATGTTGAACCAACCTTGCATTCTTGAAATAAAGCCTACCTGATCGTGATGTATAATCTTTTTTATAAGTTGTTGGATACAATTTGCTAGTATCTTATCAAGAATCTTTGCATCAATGTTCATCAGGAATATTGGTCTATAGTTTACCTTCCTTGTCCTGTCCTTATCTGTTTTAAGGATAAGGGTGATAGAGGCTTCATAGAATGAATTAGGGAGATATTCACCCTTTTGGATACTTAGAAATAACTTGAGCAGAATGGGGGTTAATTAATCTTTTAAATATTTATAGAATTCGGAGGTGAAGCCATCAGGACCAGGGCTTTTCTTTGTTGGAAGATTATTTATTACTGATTCAATCTCCTGGCTCTTTATGCAACTATTCAGACTTTCTATATCCTCCTGGCTTGATCTTGGTAGATTATATGTGTCCGGGAATTTGTCTGTCACATCCAGATGGTCTTGTTTCTTGGCATATAGTTGTTCACTGTATCCTCTAATGATATTTTGTATTTCTACTTTTTCTGTTGTTATATTGCCCTCTTCATTGCAGACTTGATTCACCTGGTTTCTTTCTTTCTTCTTAATAAGTCTCGCTAGTGGTATATCCATTTTGTTTATCTTTTCAAAGAACCAACATTTACTTTAATTTATTTTCTGTATAGTTCACTTATTTTCTATTTCATTTATTTCTGCTTGGATCTTTATTATTTCTCCTGGAGTTTTTTGGATCTTTTTGCTGTTGCTTTTTCAATTCTCTAAGGCATGATGTTAGGTGATCCATTTACCTTCTTTCCGTTTTCCTCTTATGTGCACTAATTGCTATGAACTTTCATGTTATGACTGCTTTAGCAGTGTCCCAAAGATTATGGAAACTGTTGTCCTCATTTTCATTGGCTTCCATGAGTCTTTTCATTTCAGTCTGTATTTCATCAGTAGTTGTAGAGTCATTCAGGAGTAGGTTACTTAGTTTCCATGTATTTCAGTATTTTTGAAATCTTGAAATTAAACTCAAGTTTAATTCCATCATGGTCAGAGAAGATGCTGGATATAGTTTCTATGCCTTTGAATCTGTAGAGGCTTTCTTTGTGCCCTATAGTGTGGTCAATCTTTGAAAAGGTTCCATGTGGGGGTGAGAAAAAAGTGTATCTCGTGGTTTTTGGATGGAAAGTTCTATAGATGGCTGCTAAGTCCATTTGATTTATGGTATAATTTATATCCTTTATCTCTTTATATATTTTTTGTCTAGATGATCTGTTCCGAGGGAATAGTACAGTGTTGAGGTCTCCAACAATTATTGTATTGCAGTCTATCTCCCCTTTTATATCTAACAGTCTTTCCTTCACATAGTTGGGTGCCCCTATGTTAGGCACATAGGTATTTATAATCATTATATCTTTTTTTTTTTTTTTTTTTTGGAGAGGTTTTTCACTATAGGGCGCGTGCGCTCGCCAGACAGACAGAGAGAGAGACATAGAGACAGAAAGCGAGAAATCACCCCCCAGAGGTGATGGTCACGCCGCAATCCCTTCTCCTCCATTCTCCTCTCGGGATCTTGGGCACGCACGCACACGCGCCCGGCGTGAGTTGTAAGCCACCGGGTCCGCGACGCGAACCGCGGTCGACTACGTGGGAGTCCAGCGACATAGCCATTACGCTAACTGCTGGTTCCCAATCATTATATCTTTTTGATCTATTGATCCTTTTACTACCATATAGTGCCCTTCTTTTTCTCTTTGAACAGTTTTTATTTTAAAGCCTATTTTTTTTGGAAATTAGTATCACAACTCCAGCTCTTTTTTGTTCCCATTTGCATGGAAAAGCTTTTTCTAATCCTTCACTTTCAGTCTATGTCTGTCTTTATCCATGAGGTGGGTTTCCAGTAGGCAACAGATAGAGGGTTTCTGTCTTTTCATCCATTCAGCCAATCTGTGTCTCTTGATTGGAGAATTTAATCCATTCAGAGTCAATGTTATTGTTGATGTTACTAGATCTGTCCTAACCTTTAAGTTGGCCATATTCTTAGTTGCCTTTTATTCCTTTGTTTCTGTCTGTTAATTCTTCAATTTTCCTGGAACAGTACTTTTTCAGGGTTTCTTGAAGAGCTGGTCTGGTGTTGGCAAATTCCTTTAAGTCTTGTTTTTCTGGGAAGATTTTAATCTTTTATTTTTTTACCATATGAAGGATAATCTTATAGGACATAATAATCTTGATTGAAATTGTTTGTCTCTTAACACTTTCAATACATCTTCCCATTCTTTTTTTTGCTTCCATTGTTTCCATTGACAGGTCTGGTGTTAGCCTGATGGGATGGCCTTTGTAAGTCACTTGTCATTTCTCTCTTTCCAATTTTAGTATTATGTCTTTATCTGTAGTCTTGGACATTCTGGCAAAGATGTGCCTTGGGGAAGATCTTCTGGGGTTGAGTCTATTTGGGGTCCTTTGTATTTCTTGGGTCTGGATGGTTGAGTGCCCCTCTAGACTAGGGAACTTTTCTTCCAGTATTTCATGGACTAGATTTTCCATGCTGTTATTAGTTTCTTTACCTTCCAGGATGCCAATTATTCTTATGTCTGGGCGTCTTATGGAGTCTAGTATTTCTCGTATATTATCCTCTTTTTTTTTCTCTATCTTTTTGGTGTTTTTTTTTTTTTAATTAGGTTAGAAGTTTTATCTTCTACATCAGAGATTCAATCTTCAGCACGGTCTAATTGACTTTTAATACTTTTGAGAGAGTTTTTGATTTCCTCTCTTCCAGATTTCATCTCTAATAGTTCCATCTGGTTCTTTTTCAGAGTACCCTTTTCTTCTTTCATATCCTGGATTGACTTCCTAATCTCCTGTAGCTCCTTGTCTCTTTTCTGTTCCAAGTCATAGAATTTGTTCATCATAAATGTTTGAAATTCTTTCTCTGACATTTTGGTAACATCCTTCATTTTCACCAAAGATGAAGGGGAGTTACTCTGTTCCTTTGATGGAGATATATTTCTTGGTTTATTCAGACCTGAGGCTCTTCTTCTACTTCTAGCCATTGGAATATGTGTACTCACTTTTTTTTTTTTTTTGGAGAGTTTTTGCTGTAGGGCGTGTACGCTCACCAGACAGACAGAGAGAGACAGAGAGACAGAAAGCAGGAAATCACCCCCCAGGGGGGATGGCCATGCCACAATCCCTTCTCCTCCATTCTCCTCTCGGGATCTTGGGCATGCACGCACACGCGCCCGGCATGAGTTTAAGCCACCGGGTCCGGGACTCGAACCGCGGTCGACTACGTGGGAGTCCAGCGACATAGCCATTACGCTAACTGCTGGTCCCTGTACTCACTTTTAAATATCTCTTTGGAGAATATTTCCCTGACTAAGAGTGTGTTTCCTTTTTCTGCAAATTGACGTCTTCCTAAGTCTCTGTTTTGTTGTTTTTAGTCATGTGGTCTCAAGAAAGATACTCTTTTCAGGTGTCTGAAGAGCAGTATCTCCTTTTGCACAGCTGGTTCAGTACAAAGGAAGATCCCAGAGAACCTTTTATTACTAGAAATTTTTAGATCTCTGATTGGAGACCTAGCTAGTCTCTCTTGCAAGGTGGAAGAGGAGGAAGAGAAGATAGTATAAATATAAGAGAAAAGACAAGAGTACAGAGGGGAATAAAGAAAATTTCGCCAGAGCCCTGCAGATGCAGCAAAAGGGACAGTCTGTGGAGAAAGGAAGAGGAGGGAATTAACAAAAGAATGGAATAGAGCAAAGAAAAAAAAAGAGAGAAAGAGAGAGAAACTACCTGCTTGTCTATGGGTCTGGGTGGGTCTTGGACAGGGGAGTTTGGAAGCGAGGTGGTGGGGGCAGTGTTGCCCCTGCCTCAGTGTTCTTTACTGCCCAGAGTCCTGCAGATGGACCTGGAAGCTGGCTGCTGCAGCAAAAGGGACAGTCTATGGGTCTGCGTGAGTCTTGGACTGGGGAGCTTGGAAATGAGGTGGTGGGGGCAGTGTTGCCCCTGCCTCAGTGTCCCTTACTGCCCAGAAACCTGCAGATTGACCTGGTAGCTGGCTGCTGCCTCAATAAATAATTTTTCAAAAAAAAGTCTTAAGTCAGTCTTATAGGCTCAATTCTTAGTATCAGCTATCTCAGTCAAATGGCATAAATGTTTTTTTTCTTTTGAAATAAAGTATGCAATCCAAGAAGATCTCCAAGAAACATTATAGCCAGATTGTCCAAAACCACAGACAAAGACGAGATACTAGGATTGGCAAGAGAAAAACATCAAGTTACTTACAAAGGATATCCCATCTGGATAACAGCAGACCTCCCATTGGAAACACTGTGAGCGAGGAAAGAATGGGAAAATATATTCAAAATGTTAAGAGAAAAGCAATTTCAACCAAGAATACTGTACCTGGCAAGATTATCCTTCATGTGGGAAGAAAAGACAAGAATATTCTCAGATAAACAAAACCTGAAAGAATTTACCAGCACCAGACCAGATCTCCAAGAAGTTCTCAAGGTAGTGTTATATCAGAAAAATTAAATACAGACACACAGAAATAAGAGTTTAAAAACTAAGAAAATGGCCAACTTAATCATAGTGTCAAGTCTGGAGTTGAGTATTATATCCCAGAACTCAATCGGGAAAATCGAACCACAGCAGAATATAAAGTACATGAGCCTGAATTGGTGAAATAGAATTTTATGACTTTTGACTAAAACATTGGTGATTTTCTTCTAGACCTTGTCCTGTTTTAAAAATTTGTGTCCTGTCTTGAGATGTCGATAGGTTCATGTACTTACCATTTGAACAGAATCCTAACCTGTTTCCTGGCTTTAAGTTTTAAGCAAAGTTTCTTAGGATTTCTTTTATTTAAGTTAAAACCACTTTTCTTGAAATTACCAGCTGAACTAGCTATTGAAAGTATTTAGACTATTTAAGAAATTGTGTGATCAATATAATGTGGGGGGGAAAGGAATGGAAGATAACTATATACACCAGAGATATTGTGAGAAGAGGATGGGAAAGGCAGAGGGTATATATATATATATATATATATATATATATATATATATATATACACACACACACACATATGAAGCTAGAAATGGATTTTTGATGATAACATGCATGATTAAGCCACTATGCAGTATATTCCGGATTGGAAATCACATTTTGTATGCTGTTATGATGCTTAGGGAATGAATGTAAATTAATTAAGTTAAAAAAAGTTTCAGAAAAAAAAAAACTAAAACTGTTTTTCTTGAAATTAAAAAAAGAAACGCATTAAAAGTACCTATTTGATGACTGCAGTAAGCCATATAGCCCCAGCTAGGTGCTACTTCATAGTATGTTCATTCTATTCACTGAGGTTTGTGCCTAAAGTCAGACTTGTATTCATGGATATGTATATATCATCTGTACTTGTTATTCAAAATATTTAGATTAATTAAGATCTTTAGTGAATCAATAAAATGTGTGTGGGGGGGGAAGGCATAGAAAGTAACCATAGATACCAGAGACAGTATGGGAGGAGGGTGGGAGATGGCAGAGGGTGGGAGATAGGGAATCAAGTTTGGGAAAAAAAGCAAAATATACAGGAAACAAGAAATGGAAAATTATTTGTTGACAATAACACATATGTTGATATGTTTGATTGAGCCAATATACAGTGTATTTTGGATATCTACAAGTTTGACTAACTTCAGATTTGTGCTTTTAATGTGGTAGCATTATAACACATCATAATGTCACTCATAAGAGTAACCCTGAGTAGTTTAGAGATTATGAGCAATGTTCTTCTTCTGTTGGGGGCCTCAGTTTTTCTATCTATACAATAAGAGTATTGAATCTAGTCCATTGTATATATGCCCTTTCTGGTATCTAGTTCTATTTGATTATTGTAACATCTTGTGAAGGAAATTAGACAATTATTATTTTTAAAATGTATCTATTTTTAAAAGAATTATTTATTTAATTTTATTATTATTATTATTATTATTATTATTATTTTACTCTGCTACCGAGCATGTGCACCCACCAGAGAGAGAAAGATAGCGAAAGAGAGAAAGTGAGAAAGCAAGCCGCCAGGTCCAGGACTTTAGCTGCCATGTGGGTATCAAACACCTCAAACACCATGCCACTTGCTGGCTCCTGGACAGGTATTATTATCATTACTTCCACTTTATAATGAGAAAGAAAGTTCAGAGAGGTTTTATGTTTTGTATAGAGTCACATAACTAGTTTATGGGAAATTTATATTGAATCCAATTTTATGTTTTTTGTAAAGAATGCTTTCATTTGACTTTATTTATTTATTTATTTATTTATTTATTTTAATTTGATGAGAGAGAGACAGAGTGAGAGAACAGAGTGAGAGAGAGAAAGTGAGAAAGCAAGCTGTCATGCCTGGGACTTAAATCAAAGTCAGCCATGTGGAAGTCCAACACCCTTAATCACCATGCCACCTGCCAGCCCCTGAATCCAGTTTTCTAAACTTCTATACTAAAGCAGGAGAGGACCTTGGCCACGGCTATATCACTCTTTCTATTGCTTCTCCTCACTGTGGGAAAATTCTCTATTCTCACAAACTAGGGATCACATGAATATAATGTTTATACTTATAATGTGATTTGAAACCCTCACATATATTCTTTGAATCTGAGCTTGTCATTAGAAGTCTATTCTTGTCCTGGGGATGGAATAGCTCAACAATTCATACCTTCCTCCAAGGGGTTTTTATGTAAAGAAATTATTTCAAAAATGCATTAAGAATCTATCATTTCTACTGCAGCCTGGATTTTATTTCTGTATTTCCCAGACTTGCTTGTTAAACAAAATCCCTTGGCAACTTGTTAAAAACACAGCTTTTTATTTACTGAGATTTTGAATAAAAATATGACTTTTTAAAAGTTTATTTCTTTCTTCCATGAATGATAGAAACAGAAAGAGAGAAATAGTTATCTCCAAGATTCACTTGATTCCATGATCTACCCCCATCCTCAGCCATCACAGATCATAAACACTCACTTCCATGGCATACTCAGGGGGAGGGAGGGAGTCTCCAAACATAAACTTGGAACTTTCCCGTGCAGGTCAGCCTCACAGAGCATCACATTTTACCACTGCCCCACTATCTAGCCTCCAGAATATGAATTTTTAATGTGTGCTCACACACAGTGGATCTTCATCATGGGCTAAGGCTGATTTTTAATCAGTATGGATGATAAGCTGGCTTTTGATATGTATACATTTTGATGGAGAGGCCCCTGTGCCACACAGATAATTAAATATTCTGAATACCAGCCAATAAGGTAAGGGTTAGATATGCTCATATAACAGAAGAGGAACTACGGCCCTATGAGGCTCAATATCCTATTCCCCATCACATAGATATTAAGCAGGTAGCAGGGAGAGGGTCATGTTCATTTTCCTACATGTACAATTGGAGGAGTCCGACCCAGCGAGGCCCCAGGATCTGTCTGAGCCCCCTGACCTTTGAACTCCACTTCCGGTCAGTTCAGTACGTTGGCAAGGCCGCTACTGTGCACCCCCTGACCTAGGAACAAAGCTTGGGTCAATTAGCATGTCAGCAAGGCTGTTTGCTATTTGCTCCAGAAAAATGGTAGCCTTGCTGGGAAGCGACCCCCCTCTGACTCCCCAATATACTACTGTAAAAGAATGACATAGCTCTCTTATACATCCTGAATATATAATAAAATTTTCCAGGAAGTCCCCCGACCGCTCCCCTTTGCTCTGATCACCTACTGTTAATTACAATGCTTTATCTCCATGGTCACAATAGAGGGTGGGCTGAAGTTCTATCTAGGCAGAAATAATCTTGACCTTTAGAAGGCCCTTCAAAATACATTTAAGGTAAACTTAATCTTTTCTTTACATAAAATAGTATTAGGCCAAAACTGGCCCAGGACACTCCCGCCCTCACCAAGTGAAATAGATAAATATATTAGGATTCCTCAAATTAAGTTTTATATCCCTATAAAACTATATAACTATCATTCTTTATTAAGATCCATAGGAACTAATATCTATACTTGAGATTTTCTTTTCTCAGCACCATTCCCAGTAGTCACAAGATGGCTGCTGTGCCGCATCAGCTGATAATCATCTCTGCTTACTGGAACTGCTTTCCCAAAACTGCATTCCATGGAGACCCACCTACAATTGCGGAACTGCACTAGACCCACCCTTAATCCAACCCTGAATAGAATCTATGTTTTCTATTGTTAAAAACTTAATGAGCTGATAATTGAAACATATAGCCCATCACCCATTTACTTGCATGTAACACATTTTCAATAAAAAGACACAATGATTCCTAGCAGTTGTCACTCTTCAGAGAGTGATCTCTGAGGGGTGTCCGGCTGAGGACGTGCATGAAAAGGCATGAGGCCTTAGTCTTCTTCCTTTCCTGCGCCGCCTCCATCTAGATAACCCACCCCGCCTAGTGCAATAAATGGTCACTGCCAAAGAGAGCAGGACGTGGGATATGTATCAGTGTTCTCCAGAGAGACAGAACCAATAAAAATAAAGATATTTCTTTTAGGAGTGCATCCTGAAGTCCTGGGAGTAACTTTAGAACTTTTGGCACTCTGTTGCCCAGCGCTCTAGCCCTGTGGGCTTGCCCCACCCACTGGGAGACTTGGGCCTGGTCTTAGCAGGCCTCCTTTCATGAGTACACCCTCAGGTTCTTGGAGTAACTTTGGAACTTTCTGCAAACTGCCTACAGTGCACAACTCGATGTCTCCACTAGGTTATATCTCCTTAGCTTGCTACCACCTCACCAAGAGCTGAGTTTTTGGTAGAGAAGACAAGCACCTAAAGTTACCTGTAACTGCTTTGATCTGGGATACATAACGTTCCAATAAGAACACACCTGGGAACTAAGGGTAAAATTTCCTCCTCCAATACTACAGAATCTACTCCAATAAAGAAGAAAAAGTAAATACTGCATCAGATGACCAAAAATCAGTGCAGATCTCAAAGAAACATGAGAAATAAAAGGGATAACTTTCCCACAGGTGAGAGCAGTAGCCCCTCACTAACAACAGACAGCACAGAGAAATACACAGAAAGGTCAGAAAAATAATTCTGAAAATCCATAGTGACAAAATTCAATGAGCTGCAAGAGAAAACAGAGAATCGGTTCCAGGAAATGAGAAAATAATTTCAGGACATGTAAGAGGAATTTCATAAAGAAATAGACACTCTAAAAAAAATCAAACAGAACTTCTGGAAATAAAGAATACAATATAAGAAATCAAAATCTCCTTAGAAGCATTAAAAGCAGAGTGGACAGTGCAGAAGAATTTCTGACCTTGAATACAAAGTTTCCAACATAGACCAAACCACCAAAAAGAATGAAAAAACAACCAAAAAAAAATATGAGGACAACATACAGCAAATTCCAGACACCATGAAACACACAAATATCCATATAATGAATATTCCAGAAAATGAACAAGCTGCTAAAGGCATGGAAAATCACTTTCATAAAATATTATCTGAAAAATTTTCCAAATATAAGCAAAATTGACAAACCATTAGCTAGATTAATCAAGAACAGAGAAAGGAACTAGATAGATCAAATCAGCAAAGAAACAGAAGTTATTGCAATGGACAAAACAGAAATACAAAATATCATCAAAGAATACTATGAGTTATTATATGCCAACAAACAAGAAAACAGATTTGATGGACAAATTTCTGGACATGTATAACTTATGAAGACTGAACCAGAAAGAACTAGAAAGCCTGAAAAGACCCATAACAAGCAATGAAATTAAATCTGTAATAAATGGTCTCCCAATAAATAAAAGCCCAGGTTCTAATGGCGTTACTTCTGAAGTCTACAAAATTTGAAGGAAATTAGGGAGAAAAATAGAGAAGCAAGACATTTATGAGACACAGAAATGGTTTATTACCTCTTGATGATACTGTGTATAGTATCCTCAACTGGACTGGTATGAAGTACATTTCATGTTGGGTAAATTCACTTTACAAGCTAAGTGATGAATAGTGATTAAATGTATAAAATAAATTAAAATAAAAAAGAACTAACCCCAAACTATAATAATAATAAAGATCCAAGCAAAAATCTTTATTATTCTCCTCAAACTATTTCTAACAATTCAAAAAGAAGGAACCCTCACAAATTATTGCTACAAAACCTGCATCAATTTAATTCCAAAACCAGACCAGGATATGACAAAAATAAAGAAAAAATTTCAAGCCAATATCCCTAATGAATATGGATGCAAAAATGCTCAAGAAGATACTAGCAAATCATATTCAACAACATATTAAAAAGATTACATACCATGACCAAGTAGGCTTTATTCCAGGGATGCAAGGATGGTTCAACATACACAAAACAATGAATCTAATACATCACATTAACAAAAGGAAAGATAAAAACCATATGATTATATCAATCAATGCAGAAAAAGCATTCGATAAAATACAACATCCCTTCATGATTAAGACTCTCAGCAAAATAGGCATAGAAGGGACATTCCTAATCACAATAAAACCCATATACAAAATACCTATAGCCAGTATCATATTGAATGGGAGAAAGTGAAAGCTTTTCCACTAAAACTGGAACAAGACAAGGCTGCCTACTTTCTCCACTCCTTTTTTAGATAGTAGTGAAAGTTTTAGCCAAAGCAACTAGAGAAGAGAGTCAAATAAAAGGTATCCAACTAGGTAAAAAAGAAGTGAGATGATCTCTTTTGGCAGATAATATGATGTTATACAAAAAAGTCCAAAAGAATCCACAAAAAAACTTCTGAAAGTAATAAATGAATATAGTAAAGTGGCAGGATACAAAATCAACATACAAAAATCTACAGTATTTTTTAAGAGACATTTTTGCTACAGGGTATGTGCTTGCCCCAGAGACAGAGAGAGATAGAGAGACAGAAAGTAAGAAATCACTCCCCAGGGGAATGGCCATGCCACAATCTCTCTCCTTTATTCTCCTCTTGGAATTTGGGGAAACATGCACACGTGCCTGACATGAGTTTCAAGCCTCTGGGTCTGAGACTTGATCCACAGTTGGCCATGTTGGAGTCCAATGACTTAAGCATTATATCAACTGCTAGTTCTAAAAATTGATAGCATTTTTATACACCAATAATGGACAATTGAAGAAAGAAATCTCATTTACAATAGCGACAAAACCAGTAAGATATCTAGGAATAAACCTTACCAAAGATATCAAAGATCTCTACAAGGAAAACTATGAAACACTTGAAATAAAAATTTAAAATGTTAGGGACCAGCAGTTAGCATAATGGCTATGTCGCTGGACTCCCACGTAGTCGACCGCAGTTCGAGTCCTAGACCCAGTGGCTTAAACTCACGCCTGGTGTGTATGTGTGCATGCCCAAGATCCCGAGAGGAGAATGGAGGAGAGGGGATTGCAGCGTGGCCATCCCCCCTGGGGGGTGATTTTCTGCTTTCTGTCTCTCTGTCTCTCTCTGTCTGTCTGGCGAGCGATCGTGCCCTATAGCAAAATCCTCTCAAAAAAAAAAAAAAAAAAAAAAAAAAAAAAAGAAAGAAAAAAATTTAAAATGTTAAAAAAAGTAGAAAAACATCTCATGTTCCCGTATTTGCAAAAGTAATATAATCAAGATGTCAATCTTACTCACCTTAATCTACAAATTCAATGCAATTCTAATCAAACTGCCAGAGATATTCCTCACAGAAATAGAAAAAAATCATAAAGTTTGTCTGGAATTATAAGATTCCATATCACCAAAACAATACTGTGCAAGGAGAATAAACTAGGAGGCATCTCACTTCCTGCCCTCAAAACATATTACAAAATTGTGATAATTGAAATACATGGTATTGGCATAGAAATCATACAGGTAGACCAGTGGAACAGAGTAAGGACCCCATAAATAAACCCCAAAACACACAGCCAACTGATCCTTGACAAAGGGCACATGACAATCCAGTGGGAAAAAGAAAATCTCATCAGTAAATTGTGCTGGGAGAACTGGATATCAATCTACAAAAGAATGAAATTGGAACCTTATCTCTCAGCACTAACAAAAATTAACTCAAAATGGATTGAGGATCTAAACATAAAACCTCAAACTATAAAAATACTGATGAAAGGGAACCAGCAGTTAGCGTAATGGCTATGTCGCTGGACTCCCACGTAGTCGACCGCGGTTCGCGTCTCGGACCCGGTGGCTTACAACTCACGCCGGGCGCGTGTGCGTGCGTGCCCAAGATCCCGAGAGGAGAATGGAGGAGAAGGGATTGCGGCGTGACCATCCCCCCTGGGGGGTGATTTCTCGCTTTCTGTCTTTCTGTCTCTCTCTGTCTGTCTGGCGAGCGCACGCGCCCTATAGCAAAAAACCTCTCCAAAAAAAAAAAAAAAAAAAAAAAAAAAATACTGATGAAAAACAGAGGGAATCTCCAAATTGTTCTCCACATTGGCTGGACCAATTTACTTTCCTACCAGCAGTGTAAGAGAGTTTCCCTTTCACTACACCCTGCCAGCACTTATCATTTTTTGTTTTTTTAATCTTAGCCGTTCTGACTGGGGTTAGGTGGTATCTCATTGTTTCGATCTGCATTTCCCTTATGATGAGGGATGTTGAGCATTTTTTCATATGCCTTTTGGCTATTCATATGTCATCTTTAGAGAGTGGTTTTTTCAACTCATTGTCCCATCTTTTAATAGGATTGATCATCTTTTTTTGAAACAGCAACTTGAGTTCCTTGTGTATTCTGCTTATCACTCCCTTATCTGATGTATGGGACAAAGAAACGTGCCAATTTCTGTTAAAGATATTTTATAGTTTAGTCAACTGGACTAGGGAGAAATGTTCACATGTTAAAATATTCACTTTGTAAGCTAAATAATGTGGTTGACTGTATAAAGAAAAATGAAATTAAAAAAAAAAAAAACAGGAAAAACTCTTGAAGACCCTGGAATAGGCAAAGACTTCTTAAAGAAGACCTCTAATGCACAGACAATAGTCCTAAAAATAAAAAATGGGACTATGTTAGGCTGAGAAGCTACTGCACAGCAAAAGAAAGAATAAGTGAGAATACAACCCTCTGAGTGGGAGGATATATTTTCAAGCTATATCTCAGATAAGGGACTGATAACCGGAATATACCGAGGACTCAAGCAACTTATGCACACACATACACACACACAATATTCCAATTAAAAGATGGGAAAATGAGGACCAGCAGTTAGCGTAATGGCTATGTCACTGAACTCCCATGTAGTCGACCTCAGTTCAAGTCCCAGACCCGGTGGCTTAAACTCACGCTGGGCACGCGTGCATGTATGCCCATGATCCCGAGAGGAGAATGGAGGAGAAGGGATTGCAGCATGGCCATCCCCCCTGGGGGGTGATTTCTTGCTTTCTATCTCTCTGTCTCTCTCTGTCTTTCTGGCAAGCACATGCATCCTATAGCAAAAACCTCTCCCCACCCCCCCCCAAAAAAGATGGGAAAATAAGTTGAAAAGGCAATTCTTCAAAGAAGACATACAAATAACCAAAAAGCATATGAAAACATGCTCAACATCTCTTATTATAAGGGACATCAAAACCACAATGAGATACCACTTATCTCCAGTGAAAATGACTAAAATAAAAATAATAATAATAAGCTAATGATAAGTGCTGGCAATGACTTGGTGAAAAGGGAATTCATCTACACTGTTGATGGTAATGCAAATTAGTACAACCACTATGGAGCATGATATAGAGATTCCTCAGAAACTATGATATAACTATCATATGACCCAGTAATTCCACTCAGTTATTTATCCAAGGGATAGAAAAACCCTCATAAAAAAAAAAAAAAACTTGCACATCCGTATTTATTACAGCATTATTTACAATTGCTAGGATGTGGAATTAACCCAAATGTCAAAAAGTAGATGAATGGATTGAAAAAAATTTGGCATATGTACTCTATGGAATACTACTCAGCCATAAAACATTGAAATCCTGACATTTTATACAAGTGGATAAATATGGAAGACTTAGTGCTAAGCAAAGTAAGTTAGACTATGAAAGACAGACTTTGTATGTCTTCACTCAATATATACTGAATGCCTACACTCCATAGCAGAAACTGAAAGTTTGAAAGGTATAGTAGCAGGGAGGCTAATGACAGATACTAGAGATAGTGAGAGGGAGGGAGGAAGAGGAACAGGGTAAAAAGACCATACAATTACCTGACACAAAAATGAAAAGTTAACGCTGATAATAATGTATATGGTAACATCTTTGTCTTGACTGATATGCACTGTATTCACTCTGGGAAAAGCAATTTTGTACTCTGTGAAGATAAATAGTGATTAAATGTAAAATAATAATAATAATAAAAAATAAGGAAAAAGATAGACATCAAGGACATTACACAAGCATTGGGTTTGCAATTATACAGCATGGGAAAATGATGGCATATTTATTGACCACACCATCAAAGGTAGCAGTGTTTGATTTCTAGCTTTGAAATTATTTTAATATTTGGTGAACTGCCAAGATGAGTTTATATATTTCTGTGAAAAAGTAAGAAAATAACTTTAAGAAAAGATAATTATTTTAGGAATTAGTTCATCTGATTGTGGAGTCAGGTAATCTAAAATTCACAGGGCATTTCGGCAGCCTGAAAATGCAGGCAGGATTTCTAGGTTTGTTTTGAGGCAGGATTCTTTCTGAGGAAACCATAAATTTTGTTTTTAAAGTCTTTAACTGACTAACTGACTAGATTGGTTCCATGCACATTATCAAGGATAATTTTCTTTTATTTTCTAAAGTTTATTTTGTTTCTTCCATAAGTGTGAGAGAAAGACAGTGAGACCACAACTCCAACAGGGTATTGATGCTGTGATCCACCCCCAGCCAGCATGGGCAGTGTTCACTGTACTCAGGAAAGTTTCCAGACATGAACTTGTAACTTTCCTATATGAGTCAACCTCACGGAGCATCACATTTTTCCATGGCACCAATACTCAGTCCCCATGTCAAGGCTAATTTTTAGTTAAAGCAAACTGATTGTAAATATTACTTGCATCTATAAAATCCTCCACCAGTAATGCCTAAACTAGTACTTTAAAAACTGGGCACTGTAGTATATCCAAATTGACATGAAAAATTAATGATCACAGGATGTTTTTGATAGTGAACCACTCTGACACATGAGTTTGATCCCCTGAGACAAAGTCTGCTACCTTCTCACCAAACACTGACTCTATCCCTATATATCTAGGCTTTTCATCTTTTGCTCCTCTTGATTGGGACCTTCAGACTTTGTGATTTAACAACATTTAAAATATAGTGACTATTATACTGAACCATATATGGCACTAGAGAGGCAACTGCTGAGGTCTGGAACAAAGTGATATCAGTCTTACTTTGAATCAACTTCAAAAATACGAGATTCCCTACCTCTATCATATCTGTCATCCAACAGTGCCCTCATTAGTTAAATGTACATAATTGTATCTTCCTTTTAATTAAACTGAGAAACAAATTTGGGTAGATTTACTTGTTTACCTGTTGAGAAAAAAATCTGCTTTTGCTCACCTAGTCTACTTTCTCCACATCTTTTCAATATAGTACTGTAAGTCCTAGCCAGGGAATTAGAAAATAGAGTAAAATAAAAGGCATTCAAATAGGGAAAGAGGAAGTGAAATTATCTCTATTTCCAGATGACATCATTATATACATAGAAAACCCAAAAGAATTCATGAAAAAAACTCCCAGAAGTGATAAGTGAATACAGTAAAGTAGCAGGATACAAGACCTAATTGTTCTTAAGAGAAATGTCTACCCTCTAACCATCATGTAGCTCAGAGAAATATACCAAAAGACTGCTTTCCCCAGATATTTTGTTAAAATAGCAATCAGACAGAACTGGCCTAAGAAATAAAGATCTATTATTGACTTTTGTTATACAAATTTGCCTGCAGGCTGCATGTTCTCCAGAGGCTAAGAGACCTAAGTTAAATCCACTATAGAAAAGGAGCCAACAGAACTGCAAAAGTTAAAACCTTCCATTTCATAGAATACTTCAGTAACCAATGGGATTGTGACACTGCTCAGCCAACCATACCTGCACAAGTCAAGCATTAATTTACATAGAAAGCTTCAGAATCCAATGGAAGTGTGATTCTGTTCACTTAATGAGACATAAACAAGTCAAATCATGACTCTGCTCAATCAGAGCTACTAAGTCAAAAGTTCATTTGCCTAGGAAGCTTCAGAAGTCAGTGGAACTGTGACTCTACTCAGCCTTTTAGAATTACACAAAGTCAAGGCTTGAGTCTGCTCAGCCAATCACAGGTACACAAGTCAAGTCTTTATTTGCATCGAAAGCTTCAGTAACCAATAGAACTGCAACTCTGCTTAGCCAATCAGAGCTATAAAACTTAATTATTTATTACACAGAAAGCTTCATAAGCCAAAGAGAAAATGACTTGGCTCAGCCCATCAGACCTACATAGGTCAAGCCTTTATTTGCATAGAAAACTTCAGGATCCAATGGAAGTGTGACTTGGCTCAGTCAACCAGACCAGCACAAATTAAGCCTTAATTTGCATAAAAAAGCTTCAGAAGCCAATGGTATCATGACTCTGCTCAGCCAATCAGAGCTACACAACTCAAGTCTTCATTTGCATAGAAGAATCAGGAGCCAATGGGAGTGTGACTGAAATTAGAGCTGCACAAGTCAACCCTTTATTTGCATAGAAAACTTCAGGAGCCAATGGGAGTGTAACTTGGCTCATCCAATCAGAGCCACACAAGTCAAGCCTTCATTTGCATAGAAAGCATCCAGAGCCAATGACAGTGTGACTCTGGTCAGCCAATCAGAGCTACACAAGTCAAGCCTTTGTTTCCACAGACAGCTTCAGGAGCCAATGGGAGTGTGACTTGGTTTAGCCAATTAGAGCCACACAGGTCAAGCCTTCGTTTGCATAGAAAGCTTCAGGGACCACTGGGAGTATGACTTTGCTCAGCCAATCAGAGCTGTACAAGTCAAGCCTTCATATTTGCATAGACAGCCTCAGGAGTCAATGAGATTGAGACTCTGCTCAGCCATTCAAAACTGCATAAGTCAAGCCTTCATTTGCATAGAAAGCTTCAGGAGCCAATGGAAGTATGACTTGGTTCAGCAGGTCAGAACCACACAAGTCAAGCCTTGATTTGCATAGAAAACTTCAGGGGCCAAGGGGATTGTGACTCTGCTTAGCCAAACAAAACTACACAAGCCAAGGTTCATCCACATAGAGCTTCAGGAGGCAATGAAAATGTGACTCCAGTCAGAGGTGTACAAGTCAAACCATTAGTTGCATATAAAACATCGGGAGCCAATGGGAGTGTGACTTGGTTCAGCCAATCAGAGCCACTCAGGTAAAGCTCTCATTTACATAGAAATCTTAAGGGGCCAATGAGACTGAGGTGCACTCAGCCAATCAGAATGGCAGAAGTCAAGCCTTTATTTGCATAGAAAACTTAAGGAGCAAATGGGAGTGTGATGTTGCTCAGCCAATCAGAGCTACACAAGTCAATCCTTCATTTGCATAGACAATTTCTGGAGCCAATGGGACTGAGAGTTTGCTCAGCCAATCAGAGCCGCACAGGTCAATGGGAGGTGTGACTCCACTCAGTCAATCAGAGCTGCACAAGTCTTTATTTGCACAGAAAATTTCTGAAACCAATGGGACTGTAACTTTACTTTGCCAATCAGAGCTGTACAAGTCAAATCATCATTTGCATACAAAGCCTCTGAAACCAACGGGAGGGTGATTCTCATCAGTCAATTAGAACAGTATCAGTTTCAATTCTTTCTTTGTACTGCGCACCTAATTGAAGGATGGATAATAGTCTTGTACAAAGAACCCTATACCTTTTAAATTTAGGGGAGGTGGATTTGAGAATTATCTCACCTTCTTGATGCCTTCCAATAAAGGTTTTCTATTTGTCCTCTGCTTCAGTGCCCTGACATTGCTGTGTATCAAGTGATGGGCCAGTATAGGTTTGATGATATTAAGAGTTTTGTAAGGATGAAATGAAATCAATATATGTAAAATGTTTCTTACACATATTAAACACTATATAAATGTTAACTGTTCTTGTTCTTGTTAGCAGCAGCAGTATATTAGAGTCCTCTGCAAAAATATGAATTCAGCAAGTTTGTATTGAAGGGTCTCTTTCATTATTGACCTTTTCATGAGCTTTGGTGGCAACATGTATAAGTAACTTGGAGGGCTTTAGTCCCTCTTCTCCATACCAGCGTCACCTATCGCTGATAAAATATCAGATGATCAAAAAGCAGTGTGATGATCACATTTTTATTTACTTATTTATTTATTTTTGGAGAGGTTTTTTGCTATAGGGCATGTGTGCTCACCAGAAAGACAGAGAGAGACAGAGAGACAGAAAGCAAGAAATCACCCCGCAGGGGGAATGGTCATGCCACAATCCCTTCTCCTCCACTCTCCTCTCAGGATCTTGGACATGCACGCACACATGCCTGGTGTGAGTTCAAGCCACTAGATTCAGGACTCAAACCATGGTCGAATACATGGGAGTCCAGTGATGTAGCCACTACGCCATCTGCTGTGCCTTGATGACCACATTTAAACAGTGCAGCAAGTCCTGTAGCCTGTGCTCACCTCCTGCTGCTCTTTCCACCTAACTACAAACTTCATATAAAGTCTGGAATCTCTAAAACTGATCATGCAATGTCTCTACATTACTGACATATACTGGACCTCTCCTCACCAAAACCCTATGAGTTAAGTAAAACTGTCTTAAAGAAACTAAGGCCTACGGGCCAGCAAGTGGTGTGGTGGTTAAGACACTGGGCTCCCACATGGCTGACTGAGGCTCAAGTCCTAGAACTGGTGGCTTAAAAATCATGTCAAGCATATGTGCATACGTATGTCCAGAATCCCAGGATGAGAATGGAGGAGAAGTGATTGCCACATGACCATCCCACATGGAGGGTGATTTCTCACTTTCTCTCTCACTGTCTCTCTTTCTCTCTGTTCAGTGAGTTCACACGCTTTACAGTAAAAATCCTTACAGAAAAAAGGAAAAAGGAAACTGAGGCCTAAACAGTTAAAGGTGTTTGCCCTTTAACACACAGCTAATAAATGAAAGGGCAGGAATTTGAACTCAGATATATAGGACTTATGTTTTATGTATGACATGAACTCATCCTAAGATGCACATGGCTTTGAATGACTTAATTCCTCTCTTAGAATTTTCATTTCAAAAGGGAAGTCATGTAGAAAAAGGCATGAGTCTAAAGGAAGTAATTTCTTTTAATTAAGTTGCAATTTCTAGGATATGGAAAGAATCATGATCATGATAGTTTTAAAAAGTAGACCAAAAAAGGATGATTTGAAGAATTTGACAGTTACCTTTATCATTATCATATATAATTTTAGCATACATTCTTGGTAATATCATACAGGAATTAATTTATAAAGGTGGGATGCTTACACATTGTGGCAAGACAGTGTGGGGAGAGTTGGAGGCAGGAGTTCTTTTAGGAATTCACACAAAATGTACTATTGTCTAAAGCCTTGACCTCAGATTTAAGGCAGTCATCTTATACTGACAAGCCAACCCAGGTGGAGGCAGAATATAAGGGAAATCTCCTTAGAGCTGTTGGCTTAGGGAGGAAGTGATAGCAGAGACTGCTGGAGAATCTAGTGTTAAAGTTGGTCCCTTTAATGTTCACTTTCTATACACTCATACGGTCAGGCTGCAGAGAATTTGAAAGTACTTTAAATTACTTTAAGTCTTGCCATATCTTAGCTGAGCTGCCAATGTGAAAAATCACAAAGTAATTATGAGTGCTTTCACTGTCCTTTTAAATTAGGCAATAAATAGGATAAATCACTGAAAGAGACATCAGTACTTTCCAAAACCTCTTTAGCATCCTGAGAAAGGTAATTACTAAATGAAAAGCAAAGAGCTACCCAAGCAGAGGTAGTCTCAAGGAACATGTACGAAGGGGAGGGGCTTTAGAACACATATTACTTTTTAATTACTGGTATAAAGATCAGAAAAATATTCTGAATTTGCAAACATAATTATTAATCACTTACAACTACTCTCCATTACCCTTCTCTAAGACAGCTTCTGGGAAACTTGTGTCAGTACTGAAAGTCCCACAAAGAACCTACTAATCTGACTTAGCTCTGGCTCACATAACAAAATGCCATAGATTGTGTGGCTTAAAAAACAGAAATACATTTTCTCACAGTTCTGGAGTCTAGTAGACTGACATGAGCCTGACAGGATAGTGGATTTCCTGGCGAAGAGTATAGCATTGACTTGAAGATGGCCTGTCCTTTATGTTCCTGTGAGGGAGATAAATCTCTCTCTCTTTCCTTTCTTCCTCTTCTTATAAGGATACTAATCCTATCATGAGTCCCCACTCTCATGACCTAATCTAAGCTTCATGGCCTCCAAAGGCTCCATGTCCAAATACCATCACATTAGGGATTAAGGTTTCAACATATGAATTTGTCTAACCCTTTCCCACATCCCTATGCAGAAATTTAAAATTGTTTTCATTACCTACCATATCAAGTTCTGCAATTTCTCAACTTTGCTAATGAGATGTTTCATGATCTATTTCACTTGTATTTCCCATCTAAAAAATTCCTTTAGGGGATTCATTATCTTCTCTGACATTGAAACTTGGCACTTTTAGATTTAACATTTGCAGTTGAAACTATGTAAGTACAATTTCTTTGATCTACTTCATGTTATACTTTACAATTTTGTTGAAATACAGATCTGATTAGCATTACTGTGGAAGCTGGCTTATAGCAGCCAGAATCTTAGCTACTCTGGGCATCTTATTTGTTCCCTAGCATTCACACCATAATATAGCTCTACTGTTCGCCCCAAACTCAATGACATAAGTATTATCAACCTCATTTTACAAATGAGGCAGTTAAAAAAAGATTAAATATGAGGACCAGCAGATGGTATAATGGTTATATTGCCAGACTCCCATGTAGTTGACTGCAGTTCAAGTCCTGGACCTGGTGGCTTAAAACTCACACTGGGTGCATGTGTGAGCATGCCCAAGATCCCAGAAAGAGAATGGAAGAGAAAGGATTGCTGCGTGGCCATCCCCTCTGTGTGTGTGTGGGGGGGGGCGTGATTTCTCACTTTCTCTCTCTGACTCTCTCTGTCTCTCTGGTGAATGCATGTGCCCTATATATAAAAAAAAATCTCTAAAAATAAAAAAAGATTAAATATGATTAATTGGTTAAACAAACTTATGGTATACCTGTTTTGGAAGTTGGAGATACAGTAGTGAACAAAACACTATTCTGGATCTTATATTCTTGAGGAAGAAGGATAAAAAGTATCAACTAATCTCCTCATCCCCAAAACTGATAAGGACATGACAAAAAAGGAAAACTACAGACAGATATCATTGATGAATATAGATGCAAAAATTCTCAACAAGATACTTGCAAATCGTATCCAACAACATATAACAAAGATTATTCATCATGACCAGGTAGGCTTTATCACAGGGATGCAAGGGTAGTTCAACATACGCAAGACCATAAATGCAATACACCACATTAACAGAAAGAAAGATAAAAAACCATATGATTATTTCAATTGATGTGGAGAAAGCATTTGATAAAATTCAACATCCTTTTATGATTAAGACCCTCAGTAAGATTAGTATAGAAGGGTCATTTCTCAATGCAATAAAAGCCATCTATGAAAAACCTACAGCTAACATTATACTGATGGGGAAAAGCTAAAAGCTTTTCCACTAAAAACAGGTACTAGGCAATGCTGCCCACTTTCTCCACTGCTATTTAGTATAGTAATGGAAGTCTTAGCTAATGCAATCAGGGAAGAGAACAGTGTAAAAGGCATTGGAATAGGCAAAGAAGAGTTGAAAATATCTTTATTCGCAGATGACATGATGGTATACTTAGAAGACCCAAAGGTCTGCATTAAAAAACTTCTTGAAGTAATAAGTGAATACAGTAAAGTTGCAGTATACAAAATCAACATCCAAAAAATCTATAGCATTTCTATATATGAACAAGTTGAACGAAGTAGAACTGAAGAAAAGAATCCCTTTCACCGTAGCCACAAGATGTATAAGATACCTAGAGCTAAATATAAGAAAGTCAAAGACCTTTATAAAGAAAACTATGAAAATCATAAAAAAGATATTGAAAGTGACAAAAAAAAAAAGTGGAAGGACATTCCATGTTCCTGGATTGGAAGAATAAACATAATCAAAATGGCAATTCTACCCAAATTTATCTACATGTTTAATGCAATTCCAATAAAAATACCAGAAGTATTCTTTTATTTTTTGCTCTGTCTTTTCTTAATTATTTATTTATTTTTGTATACGTTCAATCACATTGTTTAGCTTACAAAGAGAACATTTCAATATATGAACATTTCTCCTCAGTCCAGTTGATCAAAATATCTTCAACAGATAACACCACACCTCTCCATCCCGTCAATGCTCTACCTCCAAATGCCGTTCCCTAGGCCCCACTCCTCCACACACACCATATCTGGCATTCACACCCATCTCTTGTGTTTGTATATCTCTTAGTCAATCAGTTTCTGTCATAGAGTGCAGACACTTGGTATATATTAAGTGGGGACATACAATGTCTCTCCTTCATAGCATGGCTTCCTTCACTCAGCAGTAAATCTTCCATATTTTTCCACTTTCTGTCAAAAGCCAGGGTTTTGTGGGTTTTTATGGCTGAACAGTATTCCAAAGAGTATATGTGCCACAGTTTTCAATCCATTCATCCGTACGGGGGCATTTGGGTTGGTTCCATGTCTTAGCAATCGTGAAGAGCGCCACAATAAACATTGATATGCAAGCACTTTTTCAATGAAGAATTCTTCTGTCCTTTGGGTAGATCCCGAGGAGTGGGATTGCTGGATCATATGTAGTTCTATTTGTAGATCTTTGAGAAATTTCCAAATTGTTTTCCACAGTGGATGGACCAATTTACATTCCCAACAGCAGTGTAAAACAGTTCCCCTTTCACCACACTCCAGTCAACACTTATCATTTTTTTATTATTTTTTAATCTTAGACATTTTGACCAGGCTTAGGTGGTACCTCATTGTTGTTTTGATCTGCATTTCCCTTACGATGAGGGATGTTGAACATTTTTTCATATGCCTTTTGGTTATTCATAGGTCATCTTTAGAAAGTGTATTTTCAACTCCTTCTCCCATCTTTTAATAGGGTTGATCATCTTTTTTTGAAACAGCAGATTGAGTTCCTTGTGTATACTGGTTATCAGTCCCTTCTCTAATGCATAATTTACAAAAATATTTTCCTGTTCTGAGGGATGTCAATTCACACTAATTACTTTGTTTGTTTTTGTCTTTTTTTTTTTGCCATGCAGAAATTTCTTAGTCTGATGTAATCTCACCTGTCTATTTTGGGGATTATCGACTGTGCTTTGGGAGTCTTATTTTAGAAGTCTTTCCCTACACCAATGTTTCCATAGTTTCCCCAGTGTTTTCCAGGAGCAGTTTTATAGTTTGTGGTCTTAGATTTAGATCTTTTCTTTTTTTTTTTTTTTTTGGAGAGGTTTTCGCTATAGGGCACGTGCGCTCGCCAGACAGACAGAGAGAGACACAGAGACAGAAAGCGAGAAATCACCCACCAAGGGGGGATGGTCACGACGCAATCCCTTCTCCTCCAGTCTCCTCTCGGGATCTTGGGCACGCACGCACACGTGCCCGGCATGAGTTTCAAGCCACCAGGTCTGGGACACGAACCACAGTCGACTACGTGGGAGTCCAGCGACATAGCCATTACGCTAACTGCTGGTCCCGGGAAAGACTTCTTAAATAAGACTTAAATAAGACGTTTGATCCACCTTGACTTGATTTTTGTCAAAGGTGAGAGGTAGGAGTTCAGATTCATATTTCTGCAGGTGGAAATCCAGTTTTGCCAGCACCATTTGCTGAAGAGGTTTTCCTTTTCCCACTGGATTTCCTGGTACCCCTTGTCAAAAGTCAGTTGACTATATGTTTGGGAATTTATTTCTGGGGACCCTATTGGTCCATGTGTCTGTTTCTGTGCCAGTACCATGCTGGTTTTTTTTAATTAATTAATTTATTTATTTTCATTTCATTTTCTTCCATATATTCAATCACATTATTATTTGTCTTACAAAATGGATATTTCAACAGGTGAACATTTCTCCCTAGTACTGTTGATAAAACTACAAAATATCTTCAACAGATAATAGCACACATCTTTGTGCCATTAATGCTTTGGCTCCCTGTCCCTCCCCCAAATGTCCTTCCTAGGACCCTCCTCTTTCACACACACTATATCTGGTATTTACATCTATATACTGCATTTCTATATCCTTTAGACAATTAGTTTCAGTCATAGAGTGCAGACACACAGTATATATTAAGTGGGGACATACAATGCCTCTCCTTCATAGCATGGCTTGCTTCTCTCAGCAGCAAGTCTTCCATATTCATCCACTTCCTGTCAAAAGCCAGGGTTTTGTTGTTTTTTATGGATGAATAGTATTCCATTGAGTATATGTGCCACAGTTTTTCTAACCATTCATCAGTTCTTCGGCATTTGGGTTGTTTCGATGACTTAGCAATCATGAAAAGGGCCTCAATAAACATCGATGTGCAAGCACTTTTCCGATTAAGTTTTCTTCTGTCCTTTGGGTAGATGCCAAGGAGTGGGATTGCTGGATCATATGGTAGTTCTATTTGTATATTTTTGAGGAATCTCCAAATTGTTCTCCACGGTGGTTGGACCAATTTATATTCCCACCAACAGTGTAAAGAGAGCTCCCTTTTCACCACACCCCACCAGCACTTATCTTTTTTTTTTTTTTTTGAGAGGTTTTCGCTATAGGGCGCGTGTGCTCGCCAGACAGCCAGAGAGAGACATAGAGACAGAAAGCGAGAAATCACTCCCCAAGGGGGGGATGATCACGCTGCAATCCCTTCTCCTCCATTCTCCTCTCGGGATCTTGGGCATGCACGCTCACGCACCCGGCATGAGTTTTAAGCCACCGGGTCCGGGACGCGAACCGCGGTCGACTACGTGGGAGTCCAGCGACATAGCCATTATGCTAACTGCTGGTTCTCCATTTTTTTTCTTTTAATCTTAGACATTCTGACTGGGGTTAGGTGATATCTCATTGTTGTTTTGATCTGCATTTCTCTTACAATGAGGGATGTTGAGCATTTTTTCATATGCCTTTTAGCTATTTGTAGGTCATCTTTAGAGAGTGGTTTTTTCAACTCATTCGCCCATCTTTTAATAGGGTTGATTTTCTTTTTCCAGAACAGATGCTTGAGTTCCTTGTGAATTTTGGTTATCAGTCCTTTATCTGAAGCATAGTTTACAAAAGTATTTTCCCATTCTGAAGGCTGTCTATTCACACCAATCACTGTGTCTTTTGCCATGCTGAAACTTCTTAGTCTGATGTAATCCCCCTTGTCTATTTTGGGGATTATTATTATTTTTTTAATTATTTATTTAATTTTATTTATTCACTCATTTATTTTAATTTGACCAGAGACATACACAGGAGGAAAGAGACAGAGGGAAAGTGAGAAAGGAAGCCACCAGGTCCAGGACTCAAACCATGCTCGGCCATGTGGGAGTGTCCAGCACCTTAACCACCATGCCACCTGCTGGTCCCTATTTTGAGGATTATTGACTATGCTTTGGGAGTCTTATTTAAGAAGTCTTTCCCTACCCCAAGTCTCCCTGAGTTTCTCCGGTGTGTTCCAGGAGCAGTTTTATAGTTTGAGGTCTTAGATTTAGATGTTTGATCCACCTTGACTTTATTTTTGTCAACGGTGAGAGGTAGGGGTTCAGATTCAACTTTCTGCAAGTGGAGATCCAGTTTTGCCAGCACCATTTGCTGAAGAGGTTTTCCTTTTCCCACTGGATTGACTGGTACCCCTTGTCAAAAATCAGTTGGCTGTATGTTTCAGCATTCATTTCTGGGGACTCTATTCCGTTCCATTGGTCCATCTGTCTGTTTCTGTGCCAGTACCATGCTGTTTTGATTACCACAGCTTTGTAGTATATTTTTGGGCCAGGGAGTGAGATGTTTCCCACTCCACTCTTCTCGTGCAGAACTGCTTTGGCAATATGGGGTCTCTTATGATTCCAGACAAACTTTATGATTGTCTTTCCTAGATCTGTGAAGAATGTGTCTGGTACTTTGATTGACATTGCATTAAATAGGTAGGTTAATTTGGGTAGAATTGCCATTTTGATTATATTAATTCTTCCAATCCAGGAACATGGGATGTCCTTCTACTTTTTTGTGTCATTTTCAGTTTCTTTATTTATCTTCTCAGTTTTCATTGTGAAGGTCTTTAACTTCTTTGGTTGGATTAATCCATAAGTATCTTATACTTTTTGTGGCTATGGTAAATGGAACAAATTTTTCAGTTCTATCTCAGTCTGCCTGTTGTTCATATACAGAAATGCTATAGATTTCTGGATGTTAATTTTGTATCCTGCAACTTTACTATATTCATGTATTACTTCCAGAAATTTTTTTTATGGAAACCATTGGGACTTCTATGTATATAATCATGTCATCTGCAAATAAAGAGAGTTTCACCTCTTCTTTTCCTATTCAAATTCCTTTTATTTTTTCCTCTTTTCTGATTGCAATGGCCAGGACTTCCAGTACTATATTGAAGAGGAGTGGAGAAAGTGCACATCCTTGTCTTGTACCCGTTTTTTTTAATTACCACACCTTTGTAGTATATTTTTGGGTCAGGGAGTGAAATGCCACCCAATCCACTCTTTTTGTGTAGAATTGCTTTGGCAATACGATGTCTTTTATGATTCCAGATGAATTTTATGATTGTCCTTTCTAGGTCTGTGAAGAATGTGTCTGGTATTTTGATTGGCATTGCATTAAATAAGTAGATTAATTTGGGTAGAATTGCCATTTTGATTATATTAATTATTCCAATCCAAGAACATGGGATGTCCTTCCATTTTTTTGTGTAATTTTCTATTTCTTTTTTTAGCTTCTCATAGTTTTTCTTGTGGAGGTCTTTAACTTCTTTGGTTAGATTTATTTCTAAATATCTTATACTTTTGGTGGCTATGGTAAATGGAATAACTTTCTTCAGTTCTATCTCAGTATGCCTGTTATTCGTATATAGAAATGCTATCGATTTCTGTATATTAATTTTATATCCTGAAACTTCACTGTAATCATGTATTACTTCCAGTAATTTTTTAATGGAGACCATTGAGTCTTCTATGTATACAATCATGTCATCTGCGAATAGAGCGCATTTCACCTCTTCTTTTCCCATTCGAATGCCTTTTATTTTTTCCTCTTTTCTGATCGTGTTGGCGAGGACTTCCAGTATCATATTAAAAAGGAGAGGAGAAAGTGGGCATCCTTGTCTTGTTCCCATGTTTAGTGGGAAAGCTTTCAGCTTTTCTCCATTCAGGATGATGTTTGTTATGGGTTTTTCATAGATGGCTTTTATTGTGTTGAGAAACGGCCCTTCTATGCCGATTTTGCTCAGAGTCTTGATCATGAAGGAATGTTGTGTCTTACGGAATGCTTTTTCTGCATCAATTGATATGACCATATGGTTTTTATCTTTATTCATATTAATATGATGTATTACATTTATGGTTTTGCGTATGTTGAACCAACCTTGCATTCCTGAAATAAAGCCTAGCTGATCGTGGTGTATGATCTTTTTTTTTTGGGGGGGGGGTTTAGCTTTAGGGTGTGTGCACTCGCCAGAAAAACAGAGAGAGACAGAGAGACAGAAACCGAGAAATCACTACCTGGGGGAATGGCCACGCTGCAATCCCTTCTCCTCCATTCTCCTCTTGGGATTGTGGGCATTGCATGCACACATGCCTGGCATGAGTTTAAGCAGTTGGGTCCGGGACTCAAACCGCGGTTGACTACATGGGAGTCCAACGACATAGCCATTACGTTAACTGCTGGTCCCTATGATCTTTTTTATAAGTTGTTGGATATAGTTTGTTAGTACCTTGTTGAGAATCTTCGTGTCTATATTCATCAGAGATATTAGTCTATAATTTTCCTTCCTTGTCTTGTCCTTATCTCTTTTAAGGATAAGGGTGATAGCAGCTTCATAGAACGAATTAGAGAGATATTCAACCTTTCGGATCTTTAGAAATAACTTGATCAGAATTGGCATTAACTCTTCTTTGAAAATTTTGTAGAATTCAGAGATGAATCCATCAGGGCCAGTGCTTTTCTTTGTTGGGAGGTTATTTATTACTGATTCAATCTCCTCACTTGTTATGGGCCTACTCAGTCTTTCTATATCATCTTGGTTCATTCTTGGTTGATTGCATTTTTCTAGGAATTTGTCCATCTCATCCAGATTGTCTTGTTTCTTAGCATATAGATGTCAGAAGTATTCTTCACAGATCTAGAAAAGACAATCATAGAATTTGTCTGGAATCATAAAAGACCTTGTATTGTGTAAGCAATCCTGTGTAAGAAGAATCGAGTAGGAGGCATATCATTCCCTGATCCCAACATATACTATAAAGCTGTGATAATCAGAACAGCATGGTATTGGCACAAAAACAGACATGTGGATCAATGGAAAAGAATAGAGAACCCAGAAATAACCCCTAAAGCTTACAGCCAACTGATTTTTGACAAAGGATATCAGTCAATCCATTGGGAAAAGGAAAACCTCTTTAGTAAATGGTGCTGGAAAAACTGGGTATCCACCTGCAGAAAGATGAAACTGAACCTCATCTTTCACCATTAACAAAAATCAACTCAAAATGTATCAAAGATCTGAACCTAAGACCTCAAACAATAAAACTACTGGTGGAAAATGCTGGGGAAACTCTGGGAGACATTGGAGTAGGCAAAGAATTCTTAAATAAGTCTCCCAAAGTACAGGCAATAATCCCTAAAATAGACAAGTGGGACTATATCAGACTAAGAAGTTTCTCCACAACAAAGAACACAGTAACAAGTGTGAACCAACAACGCTCTAAATGGTAAAATATTTTTTTTAAATATGACTCAGACAAGGGCCTGATAACCATAATGCACAGGGAACTCAAGTGCCTTATGTGAAAAAAAAAATGATTAACCCAATTAAAAGATGTGAAAATGAGCTGAACAAAAATCTCTCTAAGGAAGACATACGAACAGCCAAAAAGCATAAGAGGAAATGCTCAACATCCCTCATCATAAGGGAGATGCAGATAAAAACCACAATGAGATACCATTTAACCCCTGTCAGATTGGCAAAGACTAAGAATATAAAAAGTGTTGGCGGGGATGTGGTGAAAAGGGAACTCTCCTACACTGTTGGTGAGAATGTAAACTGGTTCAGCCACTGTGGAGAACAATATGGAGGTTCCTCAAAGATCTACAAATAGAACTACCTTTTGATCCAGCAATCCCATTTCTTGGTATCTACCCAAAGGGCAGGAGTACACTCAGTCAGAAAAGTGTTTGCACATCAATGTTTATTGCAGCATTATTCACAATTGCCAAGACATGGAACCAACCTAAATGTCCACAAACCAATGAATGGATTGGAAAAGTGTGGCATATATACTCTATGGAATACTACTCAGCCATAAAAAATAACAAGATCCTGGCATTTGATAGAAAGTGGTCAGATATGGAGGATCTATTGCTGAGTGAAGTAAGCCAGGCTATGAAAGGAAAGAAAGATATTGTATGTATCCACTCAATATATACCGACTATCCGCACTCTATGGTAGAGAGTGAAATATTGGAGGACATAAAATAAGTGAAAGTACTTAAGGAGAATAAGACAGTGTGGAATGGGGGTGAAGAGAAGAGTATAGAGAAAGATAGCAAGAGAACAAATAGAGGCATGACATTAGTGGGACAGAGATGTGGCTTATTACCTGTTGATGATGACGTGTATAGTATTCTCAACTGGATTGGTCTGAGAAGTGCTTCATGATGGGTAAAGTCTTTTTAAAAGCAAAATGAGAAATAGAGATTTTCTTGTTAAAAATATAATTGGAATAATAATAATAATGAACAGGAAAAACAATGAAAAGATATTGAATGATGAAGTGGGGATTTTAATGTCTCAGTATTGACTGACATGCCTGGCATTCCCTTTTGAAAAAGCAATGTAATACACTGTAAAGTTATATGCAATTCAATGTAATATAAACAAGATTATGATGATAATAAATGAATTTTCAAAAGAATAATTGTATGGGTATTCAAAGTATGGTTTCTATTGAATGTGTATTATATTCATATCATTCTAAAGTAAAAATAAAATGTAAGTTGTACCATTATTTAAAAAAGAAATAAAGTGAATTTAAGAGATGTTAAAAAAAAGAATCAAGTAATCTAATAATCAAGATGATTGCAGTGAAGAAATGCCTTATGAAAACATCTAAAATTTTTAAAGAAACAAAAGAATGAGATAATGACAAGGTAGACACAACTATAATTTGAGTACAAAGTAAATCAGATACTAGAAGGATGGGTGAGTACAATCTACTACTTCACACACACACACACACACACACACACGTATGCATACAATATCGTTCAATTAAACAATTTAAAATAATATTGTTGAAGCATATTCAATGAAACAGAATATAAAGTCCTATTAAACATAGCTTTTATAAAATGTCTTATGGTTTTAAAATATATACCTAGAAGTAAGGTTGGAAAGATAGTCAAGCATTTAACAAACATATTTTTAGCATCTGTTCTGTATAAAATTCTATTCTAATCACACTAAGGATATAGCAGTGAATAAGAAAGACAAGGCCCATAGTCTTAAATTGCTGAAGGTTCAATAGTAAAAGAAAAGTAAACAAATGAACAAATACATGGATTGGATAGTTTTAGAAAGTGGTAAGTGCTCTGAACATAACAGAACAAAGTGATGCAAAATGTTAGGCTATTCTATATTAAGTAATCTAAAATGGACTGGCGTTTGAGCTAAGATCTAAATAAAATGAATGTTCTCAGCCATGCAAAAATCTTGGAGAAGAACATTCCAGAATAACATATGCAAATCACTAAGGAGGAACTCAGTTTGCCATTCAGTAAGAACTGAAAGAAGCTGCATGGAGTTAGTATGATGTGAGTGAGGGGTAGAGATATGATATTAGTTTGGAGAAAGGCAGCAGTCGGATCATGTAACATTTTGTAGGTCATCATAAGAAGTTGTTTTTTCTTTAAATAAAGTGGAAAGCCCACTCAGGAGGGTTTTTTTTAATTAATTAATTTTAAAAATTTATTTATTTATTTGTTTTCAAACTGCTGGGTCTGGGACTTAAACTGCTGTCAGTCATGTGAAAATCAAGCATCTTAACTACCATGTAACCTGCTGACCCCTTGCTTAGGAGTTTTAAACAAGGGAATGATATAATTTTACTGAGGGTTTTAATGACTACTCTGGTTGCTATGTAGAGAATGGTTTATAAGAAGGGCTAGAGTAGAAGCAAAGAGACCTGTAGAGGATCTATTACAGGAGTTCTGATTCTGAGTAAAGTAGAGCTAGCATATTTCATACTGTCAGTATCCAAAAACTTGGTACTCCAGTGCCAAGAATATAACTATCAAACCAGGGCAGAGTACATGGGCAGCTCCTTGAGATCTTTGAAAGATAAAATAAACATCAGCAAGCTATAGAAGGAAAAAATAGCAGAATAATTACCACAGTACTCACAATGAATGAATGAATTATAATCTTTTTCTTTACTCATGACAATATGCATATGCAAAGAGAGAGACTCCCTCCACAGGGTTTGGTCATACTGTGATCCCCTTCCAGTCCTCCAGTTCATTGGATTAGATTCCAGGCACTCTTGCATGTGCCAGATGTGTTTCAGGCTGAGCAGGCTTGGGATACAAACCACAGCCACAATATAGGTTTTAGCTTCCCATGAGTAGTGCATTACCACTGTGCCATGGAACAGACCTACTTTTTAAACAAATTTTCTCTTTAGTATTCCATAGCCTGAACTTGACACAGCACAAAACATAGCAGTGGACCTTATGGCTTCAACAATGTTATAGGAGAACTCCTCTAGTACTGTCTTGAAGGTCAGAAGTAGTAACTATTAATTCTCAGAGGAAGTATCACATTCCCCATTTTTCTTCCTTCACCCATTTAAAAAAAAACAATTCTGTGTAGAAATGGCAAAACCTCTGGTCAGTCAGTGGCATGGTGGTTAAGGCAGCTGGATCTCACATGGCCAACTGCATGGTTTGAGTCCTGAACCTGGTGACTTGAAACGCACACTGGGTGGAAGTGCAAGTATGCCCCAAATCCCCAAATGAGGGAGAAATGGAGGAGAAAGAATTACAGTATGGTTATCCCCCCAGAATGCTTTCTCTTTCCCTGTATATCTTTTGGAAAGTGCATGTGGTGTATAGCAAATTTTTAAAAAAGAAAGAAATGGCAAAACCCCATTTGCTGGGACTATGGTTCTTGGAATGGGATAAACCCATGTTAACATTTTTTTCTCTGTCTTCTCTTTTGGGCCAGGAGATCAGTTCAATCACAAAAGTAAATGACAGAGAGTGATAGATCAAGATAACTAGAATACTCAGTTTCTGACTGAAGGGCCAAAAACAGAAAACCCAGGGAAGCAAAAACCACCAGGAAAATTGCAAAGTGGGAGGGGCTTGGGAAAATACCCTATGAAGTTTTTTTTTTTTTTTTTGTATGAACCTTAGGACTCATATTTGAGCTGAATACTGGATCTTACCCTAAGCAACCTATCAAATATTTGTAGAACTGAAGTAACTGATAGACCACTGCTAGGATCCAGACTGGCCACTGAATAGTGCATTTCAGGGTCAAATTAGAGTAACTCTACAAAAAGGCTATGAAAGCTTAACAGACATTAGAACCATAAGCAATAGAAGGCAAATTGGCACTTGGGGCCAGAATTTAAACAGCTTGATTGCCTATTATGATAAAATATCATAATTCTCCATAGAGTTTAGAAGATACCCAGAGTCTCATAATTTCCAAAATGACAAGATAAATCTAAAATTACTAGCATATAAAAAACATGAAAATTTCAAATGTCATGGGAAAAAACAGACATGAAAACAGAGATGACAAAAATGTTTGAACTATATGACAAATATAGCTGTTACAAACATGCTCAAAAAGCTATCTTGAATATTCTTGGAAGAAATATTAAAATCCAAAGTCTCAATTTGGCAGACAGACTTTAAGGTGGGCTCCATAATCCCCATCCCCTATTATTCATTCTTTTGTTTAATATTCCCCCTTATGGAGGAGAAGGAATTGCGGTGCGACCATCCCCCGTGGCGGGGGGGGGATTTCTCGCTTTCTGTCTCTGTCTCTCTCTGTCTGTCTGGCGAGCGCATGTGCCCTATAGCAAAAACCTCTCCAGAAAAAAAAAAATTCCCCCTTCAATGTAGGAAAGACCTGTGACTTGCTTCCAATTAGTAGAATATGGTAAAGATAATGACATCTTATTCCCATGCTTATGTTTTGTAGAAAAGGTGATGGAATGCCTTTCCTGTGATGATGCTACATTATACAAGACACCATCTTGCTAGCAGTTTTACTCTCTTTCCACCTTGCTGGCTTTAAAGAAGAAACCTTCCATGAGCGAGCCATATGGTGAGACATTTTAGGTAGCATCTAGGAGCTGAGCATGTCCTCTAAATAGCAATCTGTAAAATAAGAACCCTCACCCTAACAGACAAAATAAGCTACATTTTAACAATCTTGAGTGAACTTAGAAGCCTATAGCATCAGTCAATGATCAAAAGGAGAACTGAGCCCTGATCAACACATTGACTGAAGCCAAGTCATAGATCCAGTTGAGTTGTGTCCAGGTTTCTGATTGACAGAATATGTAAGATAGTAAATGTTTGTTCTTTTAAGTCACTAAGTGACTTGTTACAAAGCAATAAATAACACACTCAGCAAAAACAATGGAGCTGTAAAAAAAGACTTAAATGGAAATTTTATAACTGAAATTTATAGAAACTGACATTTTAAGAGAAACCACTGGATGGATATAATAGCATAATGAATATGACAGAGGAGAGGATCAGTGAGCTTTTATTGTTTTATTTATTTATTTATTTATATTTTGCTATAGGGTGTGTGCGCTCGCCAAAAAGACAGAGAGAGACAGAGAGACAGAAAGCGAGAAATCACCCCCGCCCCCAGGGAGGATGGCCATGTCACAATCCCTTCTCCTCTCGGGCTCTTGGGCATGCATGCACGCATGTGTGCCCAGTATGAGTTTAAGCCACCAAGTACAGGACTTGAACTGCAGTTGACTACATGGGATTCCAGAGACATAGCTATTATACCAACTGCTGGTCCCTGGGTCAGTGAGCTTTTAAATCAATACAAATTATCCATTTGGAACAACAAAAAGAAAATAAATTTAAATAACATAGCTTTAGGGATTTGCGGGTCAATAACAAATGGTCAAATATTTGCATTATTAGAGCCCTAGAAAAAGAAGAGAATGAGTGTGCTGCTGGAAGAAAAAATTTAAAGAAATTTTCCAAAGTTTGGCAAAGGCATGAGGGGACATCAAAAAGTTCATGGAGTTAGGGTTAGGGTTAGGGTTAGGGTTAGGGGTTAGGGTTAGGGTTAGGGTTAGGGTTCATGGAGCCCCAAGGCATTAGGAAGGAGAGTATCTAAGTAACTTCAGAAACTGAGGCTTAAAGAATATATGGCAGTGAAAAGGGGATGAGACTCCGTGAATATGTAAAAATAGTCAGTTTCTAATGTCAGAGCTATCCAGGAAGATATCAATATTACAATGGGAGCCTTTCAGACAGGAGCCGGGCAACCCCACAGAAGAAAAGAATGTACTCCTGAAATGGAAGAGACTGCTCCTCCCATCTTAGATGAGGAGAAGTCACAATTTTCAGGAGCAAAGAAATTTCCAGGACTTGTGGTCAACCTATTGGAGATCCAGAATATTAAAAGTGAACTGAAATATGTCCCCAAACCAAAAAATAGTTGAAGAAAAAAGGCTTGATGTAAAGAATTAAAGAGGAAGAGAATGAATTGAAATGAATATAGTCACTAAAAAGTTTTATAGATTTTTATGAAGATTATGAACCTCTTGAATGCCTGAGACTCTAGCAGAAATGGCCCACTTGTAGATTTATATCTCATCCTTCTAGGTGGCTGTATTTCTCACTTTAAGTTATCTTCAGTTTTTGTACCTTGCAGAGCAAATCAGCCCATGAATTTACTACCAGAAGGTGTGGTTTTGAGGTGGGAAATGATTTGATGGAGACTGATATGGCAATGTGCATAACAACAATTTTAATGGAAAGTTCTGTAAACTAATTCTCACAGTATTTTGGTCAATATTTGGAATGTATTTTAACTCTTCGCCTTTTAAATGATGTCAACAAAGGTTTTATGAGTTCAAACAAAAAAAGTTTGTGGAAAAATGAAATTTAAATATGAGTCTATTTTGGTGCAAAAATATTTTGAAATCCATGCACAGCTTTTTTATAATACATATTTTCTATGAGCTGTTGGAATACCCTTCATATAAATCTAATTCATATAAGAATATGACCATGATCCAAACAAGATAAACTAAAAAAACTATGGCAATAAACATTCTAATTAAATTGTCATAAACAAAAGACATAAATAAATAACAAAACTTGAAAAGAGCCAGAGAAAAATGGCCCATTACATGTATGGGAAAAATAATTTGAATAACTTTGAATTTCTTATCAGAAATCACAAAGGCCAGAAAGAAACATAGAAAGAAAATGTATGTCAATTCCAAATTTATATCCAGTGAAAATAATGTTCAGGAAAAAAAAGTTGAAATAAAACACTCCCAGATAAAGTAAATCTAAGAGAATTTATAGCCAGCAGATATACATTGAAAGAAATACAAAAGAGACTTTTCAGACAGGAAGAAAATGTTATGTGAAAAAAATGTGGAACATCTAAAATGAAGGAGAACCAAAGCAAAAGTAAATAACTTGGTTAACATGATAGACCACTTTTCTCCTCTTGAGTTTTTAAAAATTATATTTAATAGCAAAAAATTTTAAAATTGATGAGTTTTCAATGTATGTAGATGTAGTATATGAGAATCACAGCATAAAGTGGGCAGAGTAAAATGTTCCACATTAGGGCAGTAGGGGCTTAAATACTGCTTCTAGTCTGTGAAAGTTCAGAATTTTTTTCTTTTTTTATAATTGTTAGAGGGCCACATGTGTTTAAGAGAGATAGAGAGGGAGAAAGCACCTGCAGTTGAATCGTTGTAGGACCATAATCCCTTTTTCTGCATTTCTCTCTCTTGTCCGGATTTGGGACATGCATGCATATATACACATTGTGTATTTTTTATAAATCGCCAGGACTGGGATTTGAACCACTGTCAGCCATGTGGAATCTGGTTCACTTAGCCACTAGGCTTTTCTGACGACCCAATAATATAAATGACACATAATGTTAAATTAACCTTTTTATTTTATCTTTTTATTAATTAATTTATTTTACATACTTTCACTGAACATCACCACAGCATACAAAAATGAGATTTTCCAGCCACGATACACTGAAAAGTGGCTTAATCATACATGTTATCATCAACAAATAATTTTCCACTTCTTGATATATATATATATATATATATATATATATATATATATATATATATATCCCCGCTTTTTCTCACCCTCTGTCATTTCCCATTCACCTCCCACCCTGTATCTGGTATCTGCAGCTGTTTTCCATTCCTGTATTCTTTCCCACATTATATTGATTCACAAAATATCTTAATTAATCTAAATACTTTCAATAGTAAGTTCAGCTGATATATACATATCTGTGAACAAAAGTTGACTTTAGGCACGAAACTCTGTGGGTAGAATGATATACTATAAAATAGCACATTGCTGAGGCTATATAGCTTACTGTGGTCACTAGATAGGTAATTTTTTTTTCTTCTTCTTTTTTTTTTTTTTTTTTTTTTGAGAGAGGTTTTTGCTATAGGGCTTGTGCACTTGCCAGAAAGAGAGAGACAGAAAGTGAGAAATTACCTCCCATGGGGGTTGGCCATGCGGCAATCACTTCTCCACCATTCTCCTCTCAGGATCTTGGGCATGCATGCACACATGCCTGGCGTGAGTTCAAGCGACCAGGTCTGGGACTCAATCTGCGATCAACTACATGGGAGTCTGGTGATATAGCCATTACACAAACTGCTGAACCCTAAATAGGTATTTTTTAAATATATTTTTTAATTTCAAGAAAGGCAGTTTTAGCTTTAATAAATGTTTTGAATAACCATGTCGTATATTATAGAGATGTACAATGATTAATGTAAATAAGAAATAATACAAAAAATATGTATCGCTTGTAATAAAAATCATCAATAGAAAGCAAATTATTTCCCTGAGTTCTGTGATATGCTCTAGTAAATTATTACATCTGTAGAGACAGTTTTATGAACACTAGTTTGGAGTCCAGAAGTTCCAGAAGCCCAGATTTATAATTGACATCTGAAGGAAGGGAAGTTTTGTGAGACTGAGCCCTCAACCTATGAGATATAACTTTTTTCCAGATAGAGTCAGAATTTAATTGAATATAGGACACCCAGTTGGTGTCCACTGCAGAATTGTCTGCTATGAGGGGGAAAATAACACATATCTGGTGTTAGAAATGAAGTGTGGAGAGTGTTGTGATTATACTAGATGAAAACAATTTGCTATTCTTTTTCTTACAGTCTATGCCTATTCTGGGCATTTCATACAAATGGAATCACACACTATGTTGCTTTTTGCCTCTAGATATTTTTCTATTAGCATGATGTTTTCAAGACATATCCACATTGTGAATATACCCATACTTATTTTTTTATTATTGAATGGATAGATTATTCCATGGGTGTCATGTCCATAGTATTGATATGACACATTGTGTTTATCTACTCATTATTTGATGGGCATTTGTGATCTTCCACCTTTTGCCTATTGCATATAAGGTTCCTATGAACATTTGTGTTCCTATGAACATCTGTTTTCAATTATTATGGATATAACACAAGAAATGTAATTCCTGTGTAGTATGGTAATTTTATGTTGAACTTATTAAGGAAACTCCAAACTGTTTCCCACAGCAGCTGAGCAATGTTATATTCCCATGAGCAATGTTCCAATTTCCCCATATCTTTACCAAAACTTAATATTTCTCTTTTTAAAATTATATCCATCCTAGAGGGTGCAAAATGGTATCTTATTGTGGTTATTAATTACATTTCCTTAGTGATTAGCACTGTTGAGTATCTTTTCATGGGTGTGTTGGCCATTTGTATGTGTTTATATTAGAATTCTCCAGACATCCAAATATCACAGGATATATATATATATATATATATATATATATATATATATATGTGTGTGTGTGTGTGTGTGTGTGTGTGTGTATCATATGTATATGTGTACAGGCCCAAATTATTATAGAGGCTGAGAAGTGTCACAACCTACCATCTGCAAAGTGGAAAACCAAGACAACCAGTAGTATAGTCCAAAGGCCTGAAAGCCAGGGAACTGATAGTGTAGTTTGCAGTCCAATTTTGAAGTCCTAAGAACCAGAAATACCAAGGGCAGGAGATGATTGATATCCCAGCTCAAGCAGGCATGCAGTGGGAAGGTGAATACAACATTCCTTTTCCTGTTTGTTTTATTCAGGCACTCAGTGGATTAAATTGAGAATTAAATTAAAAATTGCCTATCCACAATGGAAAGGCCATATGCCTTTCTCTTTCCACCAACTCAAATGCTAATTGCTTCCAGAAACACCCTCATAGACATACCTAGAAATAATGTTTAATGAGCCATCTGTAAATTGAATGGTCCAGTCAAATTGGCACATAAAATTAGTCATTTCATTGAACTATCATTTTTCTTGTCCAGTTGTAAAAATTCTTTATATATTCTGGACATTTGACCCTTATCAGTATATCATTTGCAATTATCTTTTCCTATTCCTGAAGCTGTATTTTTTTTTTTATGGAGAGGTTTTTGCTATAGGGCGTGTGTGCTCACCAGAAAGACAGAGAGACAGAAAGTGAGAAATCACCCCCCAGGGGGAATGGCCATGCCACAATCCCTTCTCCTCCATTCTCCTCTCGGGATCTTGGGCATGCACACACACGTGCCTGGCGTGAGTTTAAGCCACCAAATCTGAGACTTGAAATGCAGTTGACAACATGGGAGTCCAGCAACATAGCCATTATACCAACTGCTGGTCCCCTAAAATTTGTCTTTTTAACTCTCTTGAGAGTTCCCTTGATGTACAAAAGTTTTACATTTTGATGAGGTCCAATCTATTTTTTTAAATTATTTCTTGTGCTTTTGGTAAAATATCTGGGAAGCCATTGCCAAATAAAGGATTACAAAGGTTTAAGCCTATGTATTCTTCCCAGGACTTTACTGTTTTGGGTCTTATAGTTAGGTATTTGATCCATTTTGTGTTAATATTTTATATGGAGTGAGGAAGGGTCAAACTTTATTTTTTCACAAATGGTACCCAGTTTTTCCAGCACTGTGTGTTAAAAAAAAAAAAATCACTCTTTCTTCATAGCCTAATGGTCAAGAGAATCTGATCCCACATGGCCAACTGTGGTTTGAACGATAGCCTTGGTGGCTTGAAAACACATTGGGCATGTGTATGTCCAAAATCCCAATAGAATGGAGAAACGCAGAAGGAGAAATTGTGGCACAACCACAGCCCATTTGGGAGTGCTTTCTCCCTCTATCTCTTTGTCTCTTGAGGGTAAGTACACATGCCCTCTGACAATTAGCAAAAAGAAAGAGGGGAAAAATGTACTCTTTCCCAATTGAACAATCTTGGCAAGAAAGTCAATTGATCACAGGTAATATAAGCTTAACATTGAACTTTCAATTCTATTCTGTGAACCTAGAAAGAAAACTAAAGAATAATAAATGAAATAAAAGTAGTTTATTTGAGCCAGGGTTAGGAAAAATTACTCAGATGAGCAAAATTCTAGTTTCTTAGACATGTACTCACCAAAATGGTGACCAAGAAAGTTGGTTTATATAACAATGAGGAAGGGCAGAAGAGTGGGGGCTACAAGTTGTCTGTCAAAAGTTTGGTTCATTTAAAATAATGCAAGAAACTGGCTATACTTTATTCTTTACATCACAAATTCAAGAATATAGGGTTCCTATGAACATTTGTAGGAAGAAGAAATGGTGGGGGTCACATTTTAGAATCTATAATCCTTTAGCATCATCAGCACCTTGTCTACTATAAACCAAAATACACCTTTTAAGGAAATAACCCTGACAGATGTGGGGTGTAACCAAAGTCTCAGGCTAAGGCTTTACTGAGGCCCTTTAAGATTTAAAAGGACCTGGTATTCTGTAGGTCTGTTAGACTGCTTTTTTTTTTCTCAATCACATTAATCTATATATCTGTCCCTAGGCCAGTATCACACTGCATGCAGAATGTCACAATAAAATACTAACAAACCAAATCCAGAAGTATATTTAAAGGATTATAACCATGACCAAGAGGGAGCCAGGAATCCAGGGGTGGTTCAACATATGAAAATCAATGCAACCACATTAATAAAATAAAGGATAAAAAATAATGATTTCAGTTGATGCAGATAATGTATTAGGCAAAATTGAGCAGATTCATGATTTAAAAAAAAAAGGAAAAACACTCTCTCTCTCTCTCTCTCACACACACACACACACACATGCATATAAAAAAGAAATGTAAAAGGGGACTTCCTGAACATGATATAGGGAATTTAGGAAACCCAACTACTAATATCAAACTCAATGGTCAAAGTATAAAAGCTTTCATTTTAATATCAGGATAAGACAAGTATGCCTGTATTTGCCATTTCTATTCAATATCATAATGAAAGGTCTAGTAGGGACAATTGGATAATACAAAGGAAAAAAAGGCATCCAGACCAAAAAGAAAAAGTTATATTCTTTATCCACAGATAACATGATCTTATATATAGAAAATCATGATGAATCCTCAAAAAAATATTAGATAGGTAATAAAAATATAGCAAAGTTGTAGCATACTCCAATACAAAATAATCATTAGTATTTCTGCACTTTAGCACTGAACAGTCCAAACGGGAGTTTTTTTTAAATTTCATTTGCAGTCACATGACCATGGATAAAAAATGTAGGAGTTGGGACTGGCAGACAGTATGGTGGTTAAGGGCACTAGACGCCCACATGGCCAACCGCAGTTTGAGTCCTGGACTTAATGGCTTGCTATCTCACTTTCTTTCTCTGTCTCTCTCACTCTGTCCCTCTCTTGTCAAATTAAAATAAATAAGTAAATAATGTCAAATAAAATAATTCTTTTAAAAAAGTTTTAAAAATTAGGAATATATTTAACAAAAGTCTCACAAGACTTGTACACTAAAAACTACAAATATTGAGGACAACCAGTGACATGGTGGTTAAGGTGGTTGGCTCCCACATGACCAACTGCGTAGTTTGAAACCTGGACCCAGTGGCTTGAAAAACATACCAGGTGTGTGTGTGTGTGTGTGTGTGTGTGTGTGTATGCCCAAATTCCCAAGAAGAGAATGGAGGAAAAGGGATTGTGGTGTAATCATCTCTCCGAGAAGGGTGGGGGGAGTGCTTTCTCCTTTTCCCTCTCTATCTCTCTATCTGGCAAGCACATGTACCCTATAGCAAACAAACAAACAATACAAATTACAAATACCGATAAAAAGTTAAAGGAGACATAAAAATGAAAAATAATTCTTTATTAATGGATTGGAATATTTAATATTTAAGGTATTGATATGCCTCAACATGATGTATAGACAAAAGGTAATTCTATTATAATTCCTATGATGTGGAGAAATGAAAAATCTCATCTTAAAATTCATATGTAACTGTAAAGGACCATAAATAGTCAAAACAACCTTAAAAGAGTCAAAACTGGCTCAAAAAATTGAAAATATGAACAGACCTATAACAAATATAGAGATTAAATCACTAATCAAAAAGTTCCTAACAAAGAAAAGTCCAGAATCAAATTATTTCACTAGTGGATTATACCAACATTAAAGAATTAATGCCAGTTCTTCTCAAACTCTTCCTAAAAATAGCAGAGAAAAAAAAACAATTTCTAACTCATTCTGTGAGGTTCACATTCATCTGAAATCAAAACCAGGTAATTGTACGAAAACTACAGACCAATATCTCAAATGATTATAAATGCGGAACTTGAAGAAGAAAGCAGGACTCACAATTCCCAATTTGTAATTTACCATTAAACTATACCATGAGCCTGCTCAAATTGGATCAGGCTTTTGGGGTCCCAAGATTTTAAAAGTTGTAGGTTCTGGTGAAAGTTAGACAGGGAGGCTTGCCTCTAGCCTCTCTTGAACAACCTTACCAGGGCCATATTCAAGACTTCAGGATTGCCCTCACCACCAGGTATTCCACTCAGGCCACAAAGGACCTGCTTTTTGAGTCTCACAAATAGACTTGCCTATAATGCTTCTAGATAAACTCACTAGGGCTGAATTTGAGTTCAGTAGGCTGCCTCATCCCCAGGAATTATAGGCAGGGACATAACCCCTAATTGGATCCAAAAGGCATGGCTGGCTTCTGCTTCTTCCTGGACCACCTTTGTCAGGGCCATGTCTGGGTCTTGGGGGCTGACCTGCCCCCAGAAGGACAGAAAGGCCCAATAGACTCCATGGGCCACATAGACGGGTCATGTCTCCTCCTCTCCCTAATTGCCTTCATTGGGACACATTCCAGCCTTGAGAGTCACCTTGTCACCAAGCACTTCATGTAAGCTGCAAAAGACTGGCATCTTGGGTCTCACAGATAGGCTTCCCTCTGGCCCCCACTGAGCAAATTTGATAGAACAGCACTCAGATTTGTCAGTTTCCTTGTCCCAGAAAAATCACAGGCCGGTATATAAGCCCTGCTTAGATCTGAAAGTCACAGCTGGTCTTCCAGGACCACCTTGACAGGGCTATATTTGGATCTATAGGGCTTATTCACACCCAAAAATTACAGCCACACAAACCCTACTCAGATCACAAAGGCACGTCTGGCATCTGGCCCCTCCTGGCCCACCTTTGCCAGAGCCATATATGGGTTTGCGGGGGGGGGGGCTAACGTACCCCCAGAAAGGACAAACAGATTAAAAAAACGTCATGCCCCAAATAGACTTGGCATAGCTCCTCTCCCTGATTGACTTTATATGACTATATTTCAGCCTTGAAGGTCACTTTGTCCCTGAGCATTTCATGGAGGCTTACTTCTTGAATCTCACATATTAGGCCTGCCTCTAGTTCCCCCTGGTTGAAATATCAGGACTTTATTCAGGTTCAGCAGGCTCACTTGCCCACAGAAATTACAGGCAGGTACACAAGTCTTGCTTGGATTTGAAAGGCATGCCTGGTTTTTGACCTTTCCCAGACCACCCTTTACAATGCCACACCTGAATCCTGAAGGTTGATGTGCCCTTGGGCATTACTGAATCTACTTCATAAATCAGGAAGAATGCAAGTAGCCTTCCAGATACCTAAAAATCACCACAGAAACAGGAAATATATTTTTAAAAAACCTGAAAATTATCTCCCCCAAAGGAATACAATAACTCCTCACCAATAATGGGTAACATATAGAAAATCACTGAAATTTCAGAAAAAGAACTCTGAATGTTTATTATAACAAAACTCAATGAGATGCAAGAGAAAACAGACAATTCTAGGAGATGAGCAAAACATTCCATGACATGAAGGAGGAACTCTTTAAAAAAATAGACATCCAAAAAAGGAATCAAATTGAGCTTCTGGAGATGAAGAATACAACCCAGGAAATTAAAATCTCTCTCAAAAGTATTAGCAAGCTGCTGTTTGGAAAAAAGATGGTCAACCCTATTAAAAGATGGGAGAAGGAGTTGAAAAAAAACACTCTCTAAAGATGACATACAAATAGCCAAAAGGCATATGAAAAAATGTTCAACATCCCTCATGGTAAGGGAAATGCAGATCAAAACAACATTGAGATACCACTCAACCCCGGTCAGAATGTCTAAGACTAAAAAACCAAAAAATGATAAGTGTTGATGGGGGTATGGTGAAAAGGGAACTCTTTTACACTGCTGGTGGGAATGTAAATTGGTCCAGCCACTGTGGAGAATAATTTGGAGATTCCTCAAAAATCTACAAATAGAACTACCATATGACCCAGCCATCCCACTCCTCGGTATCTACCCAAAGGACAGAAGAATTCTTAATTGGAAAAGTGCTTGCACATCGATCTTTATTGCGGCACTATTCACAATTGCTAAGACATGGAACCAACCCAAATGTCCCCGTACGGATGAATGGATTGAAAAACTGTGGCACATATACTCTATGGAATATTATTCAGTCATAAAAACCCACAAAACCCTGACTTTTGACAAAAAGTGGAAGAATATGGAAGATTTACTGCTGAGTGAAGCAAGCCAGGTTATGAAGGAGAGACACTGTATGTCCCCACTTAATATATACCGAGTGTCTGCACTCTATAACTGAAACTGATTGACCTTAGGCTGTACAAACACAAGAGATGTGGGTTAGTGCCAGAAGTGGAGTGTGTGGAGAAGAGGGACCTAAGGAAGGACATTTGGAGGAGGGATATTGAGACAGAGCATTGACGGGATGGGGAGGTGTGGTGTTATTGGTAGAAGATATTCTGATCAACTGGAATGGGGAGAAATGTTCACATATTGAAATGTTCACTTTGTAAGCTAAATAATATGATTGAATGCATATAAAAATTTAAAATAAAAAAGTGAATAAATAAAAATAAAGTATTAGCAACAGGTTAGACCTTGCTGAAGAAAGACTTTCTAAGCTTGAAAACAAAGCCTCCAATTTAGTCCAAGCCACCAAAAGGAATGAAAAATAATCATTAAAAATGAGGACAACAGGGGCCAGCAGGTGGCAGTTGAGGGCTCTGGATTCTCACATGGCTGACTGCAATTCCAGTCTGGGCCTGGCAGCTTGCTTTCTCACTCTCTCTCTCTCTCTTACTCTGTTCTCTTTCTCTGTCCCTCTCTGGTGAAAGAAAGAAAGAAACAAGAAAAAAGAAAGAAAGAGAGAAAGGAAGGAAGAAAGAAGGAAAAAGAGAAACAGAAGAGAGAAAAGAAAGCAAAACAAAGAAAGTTAAACAAAATAATACTTTTTTAAAAATAGGACAACATACAGAAAATTTTAGACATCATTTAGCAGACAATTATACACATAATGAGTATTCTAGAAGGTAAAGAGGTGAGTAAAAGCACAATCTCTTTCATGAAATATTATCTGAAAACTTCCTATCCAGATCTAGGAAATACAAGGATACCAAATAGAATCCACATACAAAGATATTCCCCAAGGGAACCAGCAGTTAGTGTAATGGCTATGTCGCTGGACTCCCACGTAGTCGACCGCAGTTCGCGTCTCGGACCCGGTGGCTTACAACTCACGCCGGGCGCGTGTGCGTGCGTGCCCAAGATCCCGAGAGGAGAATGGAGGAGAAGGGATTGCGGCGTGACCATCCCCCCTGGGGGGTGATTTCTCGCTTTCTGTCTCTATATCTCTCTCTGTCTGTCTGGCGAGCGCACGCGCCCTATAGCGAAAAAACCTCTCCAAAAAAAAAAAAAAAAAAAAAAAAAAAAAAAAGATATTCCCCAAGAAATGTCATTGCCAAAATGGCAAAAGTCAAAGACAAAGATAATATTCTAAAAATGGCAAGGGAAGTGTGAACTTACTTATGAAGGATTTCCCATCAGACTAACTAGACTCTTCATCAGAAACAATGCAGGTAAGATGATAATGGAAAGACATATTCAAAATTTTGAGAGAAAAACAATTTTAGCCAAGAATACTATATCCAGTAAGATTATTCTTCAAACTGGAACAAGAAATAAAAATCATTCCCAGATAAACAAAAACAGTAAGAATTTGTCAACACTACACCAGCTCTTCAAGCAATACTTAAGGTAATATTACATCAGGAAAATAAAAGGGAGATCAATAGGAATGAGAAAAAATGAAACAACTAGGAAAATAAATAACAAAATGGTAGGGGTAAGTTTGCATATATCAACAGTAATGCTAAATGTTAATGGACTAAATTCCTTGATTCAAAAGCACATGCTGACTGAATGGATTGAAAAGGAGCCTTCTAGGGGCTGGCAGGTGGCATGATGGTTAAGGGCACTGGACTCCCAACATGGATGACTGTGGTTCGAGTCCTGGACCTGGCAGGTTGCTTTCTCGCTTTCTTTCTCTCTTTTTCTCTCTTGCTCTGTCCTTCACTGGTCAAATTAAAATAAATAAATAAATAAATAAATAAATAAATAAATAAATAAAGTTCAATAAAATAATTCTAAAAATAAAGGAGCCTTCTATATGTTGCTTACAAGAAACACAGCTCATCAGTAAAGACATACATAGATTGAAAGCAAAGTCTAAAGTCATCTCATGCAAATGAGAGGCAGATAATGACTATATAGTAGTAAAGGGATTAAACAACCAAAAAGATATAACAATTATAAATATTTATACACTCAATACCAGACCACCTGAATACATAAAACAAAGACTGATAGACATAAAGAGAGAGACTACAACACACTAATTGTTGGGGGACTTCAACACCCCACTCTCACCACTAGACATGTCATAAACAAAAATAAACATAGAGGCACAGGAGTTAAATGACGCCATAAACCAAATGGATCTGTCAGACATTTACGGAACATTTCACTCAACTACTACTAAATACACGGCCTCTTATAGAACATTTTCAAGGACTGAGCATATAATAGGGCACAAAACAAGTCTTTACAAATTTAAAAGTATAGAATTCCTATCTAGCATCTTTTCTAAACACAATAGAATTAAACTCAAAATCAACAACAAAAAAAGAGCTTTTGAAAATACATAAATATGTGTAAACTAAATAATTTACTCCTGAGTGCATTTTAAACTACTGCAGAAATTTACAGTGAAATGAAAACTTAAAACAAATGATAAGAAAAATATAACTTTTCAGAATCCCTGAGACACACTAAAATCAGTTCTAGGAGGAAAGTTTATAGCAATTAGTGCTCACAAGAAAAAAAAAAAAAAAACAGAAAGGTGGCAAATAAATAACCTAACAATGCAGTTCAAGTAACTGGAAAAGAAAATAAAAACAAGAAAGGCTCAAAGTACTGGAAGAAAAGAAATAATAAAGATTAGAGTAGAAATAAATGGAATTTAGAATAAAGACCAATACAAAAATCAACAAAGCAAAAAGTTGTTTTTTGAGAGGATAAACAAAATCTATAAACTATTAGCTGGACTAAGAAAAGTAAATAAAAAACCCAGATAAATAAAATCAGTAATGAAAAGGTGATCTTATGACAGGTTTTACAGAAATTAAAAATATCATTAAAGAATATTATGAGCAACTATACACCAACAAATAAGAAAACCTAGATGAGATAAACAAATTTCTAGACACACATAATTTACCTAGACTAAACAAGGAAGAAATAGAAATCCTGAATATACCAATAATAAGCAATGAGATTGAATCAGTAATAATAGTCTCCCAACAAAGAAAAGCCCAGGTCCTGATGACTTCAATTTTAAATTTTATAAAATTTTTAAAAAAGAATTAATACCAATTATCCTCAAACTATTTTTGAAGATCCAAATGAAAGGAGCCCTTTTAAACTCATTGTAAGAAGCTTCCATTATCTTGATACCAAAAGCAAATGAGGACATAACAAAAACAAAGCAAAACTATAGATGAATACCCCTGATGATATAGATGCAAAAATTTTCAGCAACATACTTAGCAAATTAAATCCAACAGTATATCAAAAAGATTATACACCATGACAAAGTAGGATTTAACCCAGGGATGCAGAGATGGTTCAACATATGCAAAACAATCATTAACAGAAGTAAAAATAAAAACCTTATGATCATATCAATTGATGCGGAAAAAGAATTTGATAAAATAGAACATCCCTTCATGATTAAGACTCAGCAAAATTAATATAGAAGGGACATTTCTCAACACAATAAAAACCATACATGACAAAACTATAGCAAACCCACAGCTAGCATCATACTGAATGGGAAAAGCTGAAAGCTTTCCCACTAAAAACTGGAACAAGACAAGATTGTTTACTTTCTCCACTCCTTTTTAATATGGTATTGGAAATTCTAGCTAATGTAATCAGAAAAGAGAGTGAAATAAATGTCACTCAAATAGGAAAAGAAGTAAAATTGTCCATATTTGCAGATGACATAATTATGTACATAAAAAATCCAAAAGAATCCACCAGAAAACATCCTAGAAGTGATGAATGAATTCAATACAGTTGCAGGATACAAAATCAATATACAAAAACCTATAGCAATTTTATATACCAACAATGAACAAATTGAGGCAGAATTGAAGAAAGCAATTCCATTAAACAGCCACAAAAAATAAAATAAAATAACCAACAATTTGAAAGACCTGTATAAGAAAAAAAAAATAAAAACTGAGAAAATTAATAGAAAGTGACACCAAAAAAATGGAAAGACATCTTTTGCTCTTACATTGAAAGAATCAAGAACCAATATAATTGAAATGTTGATTCTACTCAAATTAATTTATTAATTCACTGCAATTCTGATCAAATTACTAGTGATTTTTTCACAGAAATAGAAACAAAATAAAAACAGTATAAAATTAGTCTGCAATTGTAAAAAGTCCCATATCGCCAAGGCAGTAGTATGAGAAAAAAATTAAGTAAGAGGCATCTCACCACCCAACCTCAAAATATATGTCAAATCTTTGATCATCAAAATAGCATACTACTGGCACAAAAGAGACACATAGGCCAATGGAATAGAATAGAGAATCCAGAAATAAACTCCAAAATATACAGGAAACTGATATTTGATAAAGGACACAAGAAAATTCAGTGGAGGGAAAATAATCTTTTCAGCAAATAGTATTGGGAAAACTGGATAGATACCTGAAGAAAAATGAAAATAGACTCCTACCTCTGACCATTAACAAAACTCAAAGCAAAATGGATGAAAAATCTAATTGTAAACCCTCCAACTATAAAACTACTGATAGAAAATACAAGAAAAGCTCTTGAAGACATTGCAGTAGGCAAAGATTACTTAAATAAGATCCTTAAAGCAGAGGCAACAACAGAAAAAATAGACAAGTGGGATTACATCAAACTGAAAAGTTTTTGCACAGTGAAGGAAAAAGCCCATAGAGTGGGAGAAAATATTTGCAAAGAATACTTCAGATAAAGGATTAATAACCTGACTATATAGGGAATACAAGCAGCTCCCCTGCAGAAAAACTAAAGATAGGCGATTGAGGGACCAGCAGTTGGCGTAATGGCTATGTCACTGGACTCCCATGTAGTCAACCATGTTTCGAGTCCCAGACCCAGTGGCTTAAACCTCACGGAGGGCACGTGTGCATGCGTGCCCAAGATCCCGAGAGGAGAATGGATTTCAACATGGCCATCCCCCCTGGGGGGTGATTTCTTGCTTTCTGTCTCTCTGTCTCACTCTATCTGTCTGGCAAGTGCACATGCCCTATAGCAAAAACCTCTCAAAAAAATTTAAAAACTAGGCAATTGATTTGGACAGACAATTCTCAAGGAAGACATAAGAATGATCAAAAAGCACATGAAAAATGTCCTTTTGTAACATTTCTTATTATAAGAGAGATGCAAATCAAAACCACAATGAGGTAACATCTAACTCATCAGAATGGCTATGATAAAAAAAAAAAAGTCAAAGAACAAGTGCTGGATAGGCTGTGGTGAAAAGGGAACTCTCTTATACTGTTGATGAGATTGTTAGTCAGTCACTGTGGAAAACAATATGGAGATTCCTCAAAATTTTACAAATAGAACTATCACATGACCCAGTAATCTCTATCATGGATATTTACCTAAATGATAGGAAATCAATCAGAAAGACACTTGCACATTTATTTTTATTGCAGCATTATTCACAATAGCTAAGAAAGCAACAATAGTTATTGAATCAAGCTGTGTCCAACTGAATTTTTTAAATGTGGCAAATATACACAATGGAATACTACTCAGCCATAAAAAGTGAGATCCTTTCATTCAATATAAAGTGGTCAAATCTAGAAAATGTAATGCTAAGTGAAATAAGACAGACTATGAAAGACAAACACTGTATATCCCTGCTCAATATATACTGAATATCGTCTCTACCTCTGCCTGTGTTGAGCTTCTGGGTTGAGCTTCAGGGCTGTAAAATCCCCCTCCCCCACAGCCAGAGCTCCCCCATAGACCCCAGTGCTAATCAGGACAGAAAGCCTCCAGGGTTCTCCACCTCTGCCTATGATAGGCCTCTGGGTTCAACTTCAGGGTTGTGAGGCTACCACCCCACCCCACCCCAGCCAGGGATCCCTCGCAGACCCCAGTGTTAGTCAGGTACACAAGTGTCTCCCCCTTGTTCTTCTCTGTCCCTTCTAACTTTCCTCTCTCTTTTTTTTCTTAAAACAGCTTTCTGCCTTGTTTGTGCCTTCCTCTTATTAATTTTTCTCTTCTTACCTCACCGAGGACAGAAAGCTTCTAGTCTCCTCCACCTCTGTCTGTGTTGGGCCTTCACGCAGCATGCTTTCACACTGCATGGTTTTCTATTTTTAACCCAATTTCATTTTCTACAATATGATTTCTAATTTTTTTCCTTTTTCTTGTAGTACTTTCTTTTTCTTTGCTTTTTCTTCCTCTTTCTATTTCCTACTCTTTTTTCTTTTACCTTATTTGCCTGTTTTACTGCTCAGCATTTACCCACTGCCTAGAGATGACTAGGTACATAGTAGCTAGACATCTGAACATTGTGAGTTTTAAAGAATTCTTTACACCTCAGTGTAGTGGTTGCAAAAATAGTGAAATTACCCTTCATAAATCCAATTGCAAAACTCCTCCTGTTTTTCCCGCACAGAACACAGTAGAAGGGAGATAATAGCAACAAATTATTTCACAATAAAGGAAATACATGAGCTCACAGTCACAGAATCCTTTTCCAACAAGTTAGACAGAAGTGAATACATTGCCAAATGACTAAAAATTGGAGAAGAGCCTCAAGGACGAGAGAATCACATAATTCATTTCTAGCAAGGGAACACTGTAACTTGTCTCCAAGTAGTAAAACATTAGAGGATATTACTGAAATGTCAGAAAAAGAATTTAGAATATTTATGGTAACAAAATTTTATGAGATGCAAGAGAAAAGAGACATTGAGCTCCAAGAGATGAAGAAGCCCTTTCACAATATAAAAAAAAGAGAATTGGGCACCATAACAAGGAATCAAACAAAACTGTTATATATATGAAGGGTATAAATACAGGAAATTAAAACCTCCCTCAAAAGAATTAAAAGCAGGTTAGACCATGTGGAAGATTGAAAATTGGGAGTAGAAGACAAAACTTCTAACCTAGAACAAATGATCAAAAATAGTAAGAAAACTCAGGATAATATAAGATAAATACTAGATACCTTGAAATGCCCAAATATCCAAATATTGGTATCCTAGAAGGTGAAGAAACTAATATGAGTATGAATAATCTATTCCACGAAATCTTAGAAGAAAGCCTTCTAGAGAGGCATTCAAACATCCATACCCAAGAAATACAAAGAACTCCAAGTATAATAAATCCAAGAAGATCCTCTCCATGGCACATTATAGCTAGATTGACCAAAACAACTGACAAAGACAAGTTACTAAGACTGGCAAGAGAGAAATGGAAGATCACCTATAAAGGCTATCCCATCAGGCTAACACTGGATCTCTCATCGGATGCAATGCAAGCAAGGAAAGAATGGGGAAATACATTCAAAGTGTTAAATGAAAAACAATTTCAACCAAGAATACTTTACCTGGCAACATTATCCATCATATGGGGAAAAAAATACAAAGGTTCTTGGATAAACAGAACCTGATAGTATTTACCAACTTTAGACCAGCTCTTTAAGAAATTCTGAAAGAAGTACTATACCAAGACAAGTAAAGAGACAGACAGCAATAAGAGAACAAAAAAAAAAAAAAAAAAAAAAAAAAAAAAAAAAAAAAAACAAAAACAAAACAAAACAACAACAACCAAGAATATTGGTCCCCAACTTAATGTTAGGGACAGGTCTGGAAATATCGATAATAACATTGATTGTTAATGAATTAAGTTTCTCTGATCAAGAGACACAGACTGGCTAACTGGATTAAAAATCAGAAACACTCCATCTGCTGCCTAAAAAAACCCATCTCATGGAAAAAGACATACATAGACTAAAAGTGAAGGGCTGGAAAAAGGCATTCCATGCACATGGAAGCCAGAAAAGAGCAGGAGTTGCTATACTGATTTCGGACAACCTTAAGAAGAGACAAAAAAGGACATTATATAGTAGTAAAAGGGCTAATTAACCAGGAAGATATAACACTGATAAATGTCTATGCACCAAACTCAGGGGAACACCAATATGTAAAGGAAAGACGGTGAGATCTAAAAGGAGAGATAGACTGGAATACAATAACTGTTAGAGATCTCAACACCCTATTATTTCCTTTGGAAAGATCAATGAGACAAAAACTAAGCAAAGAGATTCAGAACATAAACAATACCATAAATCAGATGGACTTGATAGACATGTATAAAACTTTCTACCCCAAAAAACACAAAATATACATTTTTCTCAGCCCTGTATGATAACCTCTCAAAGACTGACCACATGATATGGTATAAAACCAGCCTCTGCAGATTCAAATGCATAGAAACTATATCCAGCACATTCTTTGACCATGATGGAATAAAACTTGATATTAATCTCAGGAAAAACCCTCAAAAATACACAAATACATGGAAACTAAATAACCTACTTCTGAATGACTTCATGATGATTGATGAGATTAAGACTGAAATCAAAAGATTCATGGAAACAAATGATAATGAGTACACAAGTTTCCATAATTTATGAGACACAGCAAAAGGAGTCATAAGAGGGAAGTTCAGAGCAATTAATGTGCACAAGAAAAAGACAGAAAGGTGGCAAAAGAACAACCTAACATCATGCCTCAGGGAATTGGAAAAACAACAAAAAAATTCAAAAAGTGCCAGGAGAAAATAAATAATAAAGATTCAAGCAGAAATAAATGAAATAGAAAATAAGTGAATTATAAAGAAAATAAATGAAAGAAAAAGCTGGTTTTTTTTTTTTTTTTTTTTTTTTTTAAGATAAACAAGACTGATACACCATGAGCTGGAATAATTAAGAAGAAGAATGAAAGGAACCATATAAGTCACGTTTACAATAAATCAGGCAACATTACAACAGACATAACAGAAATATGAAACATCGTTAGAGGATACTATGAGCAACTATACGCCAACAAACAAGAAAACCTGGATGAGATGGACAAATTCCTGGAGATGTACAATCTATCAAGATTGACTCAAGGGAACCAGCAGTTAGCGTAATGGCTATGTCTCTGGACTCCCACGTAGTCGACCGCGGTTCACGTCCCAGACCTGGTGGCTTAAATCTCACGCCGGGCGCGTGTGCGTGCGTGCCCAAGATCCCGAGAGGAGAATGGAGGAGAAGGGATTGCGGCATGACCATAACCCCGGGGGGTGATTTCTCGCTTTCTGTCTCTATGTCTCTCTGTCTGTCTGGCGACCACACGTGCACTATAGCGAAAAGCTTATCCAAAAAAAAAAAAAAAAAAAAAAGATTCACTCAAGATGACATTGAAAGCCTGAATAGACCTTTAACAAGTAATGAGATTGAATTAGTAATAAATATCCTCCCAACAAAGAAAATTCCAGGTCCCAATGGCTTCACTGTGAATTTTACAAAACTTTAAAAGAAGATGTAACCCTCATCTACTCACACTGTTTCTAGAGATCCAAAAGGAAGGACCCTTTCAAATTTGTTCTATGAAGCTTACATTACCCTGATTCCTAAAACAGATAATGATATGACAAAAAAGGAAAACTACAGACGTATACCTCTGATGAATATAGATGAAAAATTATCAACAAGATACTTGCTAACCATATTTAACAGCATCTAAAAGAGGTTATTCATCACAATCAGGTAAGCTTTATTCCAGAGATGCAAGGGTGGTTCAAAATATGCAAAACCATAAAGGTAATACACCATATTAACAGAAAGAATGATAAAAACCATATGATCATTTCCATTGATGACAAAAAAAGCATTTGACAAAATACAACATCCTTTCATAATTAAGACTCTCAGTAAAATTGGCATAGAAGGATCATTTCTCTGCAATAATAAAAGCCATATATGTAAAATCTATAGCTAACACTACACTGAAAAGGGAAAAGCTGAAAACTTTTCCACTGAAAACTGGTACATGACAAGGCTGCCCACTTTCTTCACTCCTATATAATATAGTACAGGAAGTCCTAGTCAATGAGATCATACAAGAGAAGGAAATAAAAGGTATTCCAACAGGGAAAGAAAAGCTAAAATTATGTTTGCAGATGACATGATTACATACATAGAAGACCCAATAGTATCCATGAAAAAACTTCTTGAGAGAAGAAGGTTCCACATGACTCCAGCCAAGGAGATATTTCAGGGAATGAAGATTTTCTACTGAATTCAGCCTCCAGCAAACGAGCTAGCGGCAGAAGAGGCCGGACCTTCAGAAGAAGGTTCCACATGGCTCCAGCCAAGTAGATAGTTCAGGAAATGAAGATTTTCTACTGAATTCAGATTACAGCAAATGAGCTAGCGGTAGGGATCCCCCCTGCAACCCCAGCCTTCTATCTCTGCTTCTATGTCTCTTTTTCTGTCTCCCATGCTTCGATCATCCTTTTTTTTTTGTAACTTTTCCTTTTTACACTTTTTTTAAAAGGCAAAGTTTTTCTCTTGCTCCTAGCTCCACCGCTTATCTTTTTAATTAATGCTCTGGTCCTCCCACCCAGGCAGAAGAGGCCAGACCTTCAGAAGAAGGTTCCACATGGCTCTAGCCAAGTAGATATTTCAGGGAATGAAGATTTTCTACTGAATCCAGCCTCCAGCAAATGAGCTAACGGGAGGGATCCCCCCTGCACTTCCAGCCTTCTATCTCTGCTTCGGTGTCTCTTTTTCTGTCTCTCCCTGCTTCGATCTTCCTTTTTTGTTTTTTGTAACTTTTCCTTTTTACACTTTTTTTAGAAGGCAAAGTTTATCTCTTGCACCTAGCTCCACCTCTTATCTTGTTAATTATCACACTGGTCCTCCACACCAGGCAGAAGAGGCCGGACCTTCAAAAGAAGGTTCCACATGGGTCCAGACAAGTAGATATTTCAGGGAATGAAGATTTTTTACTGAATTCAGCCTCCAGCAAACGAGCTAGTGGTAGGGGTCCCTCCTGCACCCTCAGCCTTCTATCTCTGCTTCTGTGTCTCTTTTTCTGTCTCTCCCTGCTTCGATCTTCCATTTTTTTTGTAACTTTTCCATTTTACACTTTTTTTAGAAGGCAAAGTTTTTCTCTTGCTCCTAGCTCCACCTCTTATCTTGTTAATTATCACGCTGGTCCTCCACACCAGGCAGAAGAGGCCGGACCTTCAGAAGAAGGTTCCACATGGCTCCAGCCAAGTAGATATTTCAGGGAATCAAGATTTTCTACTGAATTCAGCTTCCAGCAAACGAGCTAGAGGTAGGGATCCCCCCTGCACCCTCAGCCTTCTATCTCTGCTTCTGTTTCTCATTTTCTGTCTCTCCCTCTCCAATATTCTCTTTTTTTTTTCTAACTTTTCCTTTTTACACTTTTTTTAAAAGGCAAAGCTTTTCTCTTGCTCCTAGCTCCACTTCTTATTTTGTTAATTATCGCTCTGGTCCTCCCACCGAGGAGGAAGAGGTCGGACCTTCAGAGGAAGGTTCCAAATGGATCCAGCCAAGTAGATATTTCAGGGAATGAAGATTTTCTACTGAATTCAACCTCTAGCAAATGAGCTAGTGGTAGGGATACCCCCTGCACCCCCAGCCTTCTATCTCTTCTTCTGTGTCTCTTTTTCTGTCTCTCCCTGCTTCGATCTTCCCTTTTTTTGTAACTTTTCCTTTTTACACTCTTTTTTAAATGGCAATGTTTTTCTCTTACTCTTAGCTCCACCTCTTATCTTATTAATTATCGCTCTGGTCATCCCACCCAGGCAGAAGAGGCCGGACCTTCAGAGGAAGGTTCCACATTGCTCCAGCCAAGTGGATATTTCAGGGAATGAAGATTTTTTTACTGAATTCAGCCTCTAGCAAACAAGCTAGTGGTAGGGATCCCCCCTGCACCCCCAGCTTTCTATCTGCTTCTGTGTCTCTTTTTCTGTATCTCCCTGCTTCGATCTTCCCTTTTTTTGTAACTTTTCCTTTTTCAATTTTTTTAAAAGGCAAAGTTTTTCTCTTGCTCCTAGCTCCACTTCTTATCTTGTTAATTATCTCTCTGGTCATCCCACCCAGGCAGAAGAGTCCGAACCTTCAGAAGAAGGTTCCACATGGCTCCAGCCAAGTAGATATTTCAGGGAATGAAGATTTTCTACTGAATTCAGCCTCCAGCAAACAAGCTAGCAATAGGGATTCCCCCTCACCCTCAGCCTTCTATCTCTGCTTCTGTGCCTCTTTTTCTGTCTCTCCCTCTCCAATCTTCTTTTTTTTCTAACTTTTCCTTTTTAAACTTTTTTAAAAAGGCAAAGTTTTTCTCTTGTTCCTAGCTCCATGTCTTATCTTGTTAATTATCGCTCTGGTCCTCCCACCAAGGAGGAAGAGGTTGGACCTTCAGAGGAAGGTTCCAAATGGATCCAGCCAAGTAGATATTTCAGGGAATGAAGATTTTCTACTGAATTCAACCTCTAGCAAATGAGCTAGTGGTAGGGATACCCCCTGCACCCCCAGCCTTCTATCTCTTCTTCTGTGTCTCTTTTTCTGTCTCTCCCTGCTTCGAACTTCCCTTTTTTTTTGTAACTTTTCCTTTTCACACTTTTTTTTTAAAAATGACAAAGTTTTTCTTTTACTCCTAGCTCCATCTCTTATCCTTTTAATTCTCGCTCTGGTCCTCTCACCCAGGCAGAAGAGGCCAGACTTTCAGAAGAAGGTTCCACATGGCTCCAGCCAAGTAGATATTTCAGGGAATAAAGATTTTTTACTGAATTCAACCTCCAACAAATGAGCTAGCCATAGGGATCTCCCCTGCACCCCCAGCCTTCTATCTCTGCTTCTATGTCTCATTTTCTGTCTCCCATGCTTCAATCTTCTGGTCTTTTTTTTGTGTGTGTGTGTGTAACTTTTCCTTTTTTCACTTGTTTTAAAAGGAAAAGTTTTTCTCTTGCTCCTAGCACCACCTCTTATCTTGTTAATTATCACTCTGGTCCTCCCACCCAGGCAGAATAGGCCTGACCTTCAGAGGAAGGTTCCACATGGCTCCAGATGAATAGATATTTCATCGAATGAAGATTTTCTACTGAATTCAGCCTCCAGCAAACAAGCTAGCAGTAGGGATCCCCCCTGAACCACCATCCTTCTATCTCTGCTTCTGTGTCTCTTTTTCTCTCTCTTTCTGCTTCGATCTTCTCTTTTTTTTGGTAACTTTTCCTTTTAACACTTTTTTTAAAAGGCAAGGTTTTTCTTACTCCTAGCTCCACCTCTTATCTTATTAATTATTGCTCTGGTCTTCCCACCCAGGCAGAAGAGTGCGGACCTTCAGAGGAAGGTTCCACATGGCTCCAGCCAAGTAGATATTTCAGAGAATGAAGATTTTCTACTGAATTCAGCCTCCAGCAAACGAGCTAGCGGTAGGGATCCCACCAGCACCCCCAGCCTTCTATCTCTTCTTCTGTGTATCTTTTTCTGTATCTCCCTGCTTTGATCTTCCCCCCTTTTTTTTTTTTTTGTAACTTTTCCTTTTTACAATTTTTTTTGAAAGGCAAAGTTTTTCTCTTGCTCCTAGCTCCACCTCTTATCTTGTTAATTATCACTCTGGTCCTCCCACCCAGGCAGAAGAGTCCGGACCTTCAGAAGAAGGTTCCACATGGCTCCAGCCAAGTAGATATTTCAGGGAATGAAGATTTTCTACTGAATTCAGCCTCCAGCAAACAAGCTAGCAATAGGGATTCCCCCTCACCCCCAGTCTTCTATCTCTGCTTCTGTGGCTCTTTTTCTGTCTCTCCCTCTCCAATCTTCTCTTTTTTTTCTAACTTTTCCTTTTTACACTTTTTTAAAAAGGCAAAGTTTTTCTCTTGCTCCTAGCTCCATGTCTTATCTTGTTAATTATCGCTCTGGTCCTCCCACCGAGGAGGAAGAGGTTGGACCTTCAGAGGAAGGTTCCAAATGGATCCAGCCAAGTAGATATTTCAGGGAATGAAGATTTTCTACTGACTTGAGCCTCTAGCAAATGAGCTAGTGGTAGGGATACCCCCTGCACCCCCAGCCTTCTATCTCTTCTTCTGTGTCTCTTTTTCTGTCTCTCCCTGCTTCGATATTCCCTTTTTTTTGTAACTTTTCCTTTTTACACTTGTTTTTAAAAGGCAAAGTTTTTCTCTTGCTCCTAGCTCCACCTCTTATCTTTTTAATTCTTGCTCTGGTCCTCTCACCCAGGCAGAAGAGGCCAGACCTTCAGAAGAAGGTTCCATATTGCTCCAGCCAAGTAGATATTTCAGGGAATGAAGATTTTCTACTGAATTCAGCCTCCAGCAAATGAGCTAGCGGTAGGGATCTCCCCTGCACCCTCATCCTTCTATCTCTGCTTTGGTGTCTCTTTTTCTGTCTCTCCCTGCTTCGATCTTCCGGGTTTTTTCGTGTAACTTTTCTTTTTACACTTGTTTTAAAGGGAAAAGTTTTTCTCTTGCTCCTAGCTCCACCTCTTATCTTGTTAATTATCACTCTGGTCTTCCCACCCAGGCAGAAGAGGCCAGACTTTCAGAGGAAGGTTCCACATGGCTCCAGATCAGTAGATAATTCATTGAATGAAGATTTTCTACTGAATTCAGCCTCTAGCAAATGAGCTAGTGGAGGCATCCCGCTTGCACCCCCAGTCTTCTATCTCTGCTTCTGTGTCTCTTTTTCTGTATCTCCCTGCTTCGATCTTCCCTTTTTTTTTGGTAACTTTTCCTTTTTACACTGTTTTTAAAAGGCAAAGTATTTCTCTTGCTCCTAGCTCCACCTCTTATCTTGTTAATTATCGCTCTGGTCCTCCCACCCATGCAGAAGAGCGGTTTTCTATTTCGTGATTTAAAAAAAAAAAATAAGAGAAATTACAATTTTTTTATTTTTTTGTCTTTTTTTCTCCTTTTGTTGTTGTTTCTCTCTCTCTTTTTTATTTTGCTTTTTCTTTTCTGTCTACCCTCCAATATCCATTTAATGTGTTTTTAGACGGATCTAAGAGCACTGTAGATCAACATCCAAATATTAGTAGGGTTAAAATATTCCCCAATAACTACTGAATCTGCTGCACCAGCGATCACAACAGAACAGCAAAGAGATTCTAGATCATCTCAGTCTGCTTGGTACTTAACATTCAGGCTGAACATTAAGAATTTGAAAGAAACACACCATCCATCCGATGACAAGAAATCACCACCGGATCACAGGAAATATGGGAAAACAAGAAAATACCTCTCCTCCAAGGGAAAAGAGTAACTCTTCTCCATCCACAAGCAGTTTGGTGAAAATCATGGAAATGTCTGAAACGGAATTTAGAGCATTCATAATGTCAAAGCTAACAGAGATGAACTAGTAGAGAGATAATGAACTGCTAAAGAGAAAGGAGAAAGAAATTGATGAGTTCCAGGAGATGAGGAAATTTTTGCAAGATCTAAAAGAGGAATTACACACTTTACAAAAGACTCAAACAGAACTGCTAGAGATGAAGTCTATAACACAAGAAGTCAAAATCTCCCTTAAAGTATTAAAAGCAGACTAGATCATTCAGAAAATAGAATCTCAGATTTAGAAGAGAAAATGGCTGGCCTAGAAAAATCCACCACGAAGACTGAAAAAACTGGCCCAAAAATTTGAGAATAATATGCGAGAAGTACTGGATACCATCAAACATCAAAATCTCCAGATAATTGGCATTCCAGAAGGTGAAAAGACCCATAAGGGCATTGATGATCTATTCCATGAAATCCTGCAAGAAAACTTTCCAAACCTAGAGAGGCATTTGAAGATCCAATCCCAGGAAATACAAAGGACCCCAAATAGAATCAACCCAAGAAGATCTTCTCCAAGACACATTACAGCCAGATTGACCAAAACCACAGACAAAGACAAGATACTAAGATTGGCAAGAGAAAAACATCAAGTTACCTACAAAGGACATGCCATCAGGCTAACAACAGATCTCTCATCGGAAACAATGCGAGCGAGGAGAGAATGGGAAAATACATCCAAAGTGTTACGAGAGAAGCAATTTCAGCCAAGAATACTGTACCTGGCAAGATTATCTTTCATATGGGAAGAAAAGACAATTACATTCTCAGATAAACAAAACCTGAAAGAATTTACCAGCACCAGACCAAATCTCCAAGAAATTCTCAAGGATGTGCTATATCAGGAAAATTAAACACAGACACATGGAAATAAGAGTCCAAAAACTAAGAAAGTGGCTAACTTAATCATAGGGACAAGTCTGGAGTTGAATATTATATCCCAGAATTTAATCAGGAACATTGAACCAGAACAGAAGATAAAAGTACATGATACTGATAGGTTCATGCACCTACCATTTGAACAGAATCCTAACCTGTTTCCTGGCTTTAAGCAAAGTTCCTTGGCATTTCTTTTATTTAAGTCAAAACTGGTTTTCTTAGAAGTAATGAGTGAACTCACCATTGAAAGTAGTTAGATTCTGTAGGAAATTGTGTGATCAATGCAATGTGGGTGGGAAGGGAATTGAGGACAATTGTGGACACAGGAGGTGGTGTGAGAGGAGGATGGGAAGGGACAGAGGGTCAGAGAGAGGGGTGGAAATAATTCTAGGAACTAGAAATGGAAAATTTTTTTAAAATGTGCATGATTGAGTCACTATGCAGCGTGTACTGGATGGGAGATCGCATTTTGTGTGCTGTGATGATGCTTAGGGAAGGAATGTAAATTGAGTTACAAAAAGAAGTTTCAGGAAAAAAAAACTATATATATATATATTCAATGACTGCAGTAGGATATGTAGGCCCAGCTAGGTGCTACTTTATAGGATGCGTAAAGTTAGACTTGTGTTCATGGAAATGTGTGTGTCACCTGTGTTTGCTATGAGGGTATTTGGATTGATTAGGGTCTTTGGTGATTCAATAAAATATGGGGGGAAAACAGTATAGAAAGCAAACATAGATACCGGAGACAGTGTGGGAGAAAAGTGGGAGAATTCAGAGGGTAAGAGATAGGGAATCAAAGATGGGAGGGAAAAAAAGCAAAACATACAGAAAACAAGAAATGGAAGATCATTTGCTGAGAATAACATTTCTGTTGATGTGCTTGATTTAGACAATATACAGTGTACCCTGGATGGAAAATCTCATTTTGTATGCTGTAATGATGTACAGTGAATTAATGCAAATAAATAAATTGAAATAAATTGAAAAAAATACCTATTTGATGACTGCAGTAAGCTATATAGCCCCAGCTACATGCTACTTTATAGTATGTTCATTCTACTTACTGAGGTATATGCCTAAAGTCAGACTTGTGTTCATGGATATGTGTATATCAGCTGCTCTTGCTATTGAAAATATTTAGATTAATTAAGATATTTAGTGAAACAAAATGTGGGGTGAGGGGAAGGAATAGAAAGCAACAACAGATACCATACACAGTGTGGGAGGAGGGTGGGACATGGCAGAGGGTGAGAGATAGGGAATCAAGGATGGGAAAAAAGGCAATATATACAGAAACAAGAAATGGAAAATTATTTATTGACAATAACACATGTTGATGTGCTTTATTGAGCCAATATACAGTATATTCTGGAAGGAAAAAAATCTCATTTTGTATACTGTAATGATGTACAGTGAATGAATGTAAATAAATAAATAAATAAGAAAATTCAGCATATTAGGTTAAAAAATGTAAATAATAACCTTTTATGTAAAACCACAAAAAGAAAGTACAATGAAAATAGTATTTCATTTAACAGTGACAACAAAAGGAGAAATTTTCTGAAAATAAATATAATAAAAATATGCAAGATCCATATTAAGAAAAAAAATATAAAAATTCTTGAAGTAATAAATGCATACAGGAAAGTGGCAGGATACAAAACTAACTTACAAAAATCTCTAGCATTTCTATATACAATCAATCAGCAGACAGAGACAGAAATGAAGAAAGTAATCCCATTTACCATAGCCATAAGAAGTATAAGATACTTAAAAATAAAACTAATTGGGACCAGCAGTGGGCATAATGACTATATCACTAGATTTCTATGTAGTCGACTGCAGTTTGAGTCCTGGACCTAGTGGCTTAAACTCACACCAAGTGCATGTACATGCATGCCCAAGATCATGAGAGGAGAATGGAGGAGAAGGGATTGTGGTATGGACATCCCTAGGGGTGATTTCTCGCTTTCTGTCTCTCTGTCTGTCTCTGTTGTTCTGCTGAGGACATGGACCCTATAGGAAAAATCTCTAGAAAATAAATAAAACTAACCAAGGAAGTCAAAGACAACTATAAGTAAAACCATGAAAACCTTAAAAAGGAAATTAAAAAGGACACAAAAATTGGAAGGACAGCCCATGTTCCTGGATCAGAAGAATTAATGTAATGAAAATGTCAAACCAACCTAAATTAATCTACATATTTAATGCAATCCCTATAAAATTACAAGAGACATTTTTCACAGATCTAGAAAAGACAATCATAGAATTTGCCTGGAATCATAAAAGACCTCATATTGCCAATGACATTCTGTGCAAGAAGAGTGGAGTAGGGGGTATCTCATTTTCTGACACCAAAATGAATTACATGGCTCTGAGAATCAAAACAGCATGGTATTGGCACAAAACCAAACATGAGGACCAATAGAACATAGTAGAGACCCCAGAAATAAACCCCAAAACATACAGCCAATTCATCTTTGACAAAGGGTTCCAATAAATCCAGTGGGAAAAGGAAAACCTCTTTAGGAGATGGTGCTAGAAAACCTGGGTATCCACCTGCACAAACATGAATCAGAACCCCTGTCACCATTAACAGAAATCAACTCAAAGCTTTCTGTTTAAGAAGCTTCTTATTTAAGAAGTCTTTCCCTATCCCAATGTCTCCCAGAGTTTTCCCAGTGTTTTCCAGGAGCGGTTTTATAGTTTGAGGTCTTAGGTTTAGATCTTTAATCCACCTTGAGTTGATTTTTTTCATAGGTGAGAGGTATGGGTTCAGATTCATCTTTCTGCAGGTGAAAATCCAGTTTTTCCAGCACCATTTGCTGAAGAGGTTTTCCTTTCCCCACTGGATTGACTGGTACCCCTTGTCAAAAATCAGTTGACTGTATGTTTGGGAATTTATTTCTGGGGATTCTATTCTGTTCCATTGGCCCACATGACTGTTTCTGTGCCAGTACCATGCTGTTTTGATTACCACAGCTTTGTAGTATATTTTTGGGTCAGGGAGTCAGATGCTGGCCACTCCACTCTTGTACAGAATTGCTTTTGTAATACGGGGTCTTTTATGATTCCAGACAAATTTTATGATTGTCTTTTCTAGATCTGTGAAAAATGAATCTGGTACTTCACTTGGCATTGCATTAAATATGTAGATTAATTTGGGTAGAATTGCCATTTTGATTATATTAATTCTTCCAATTTAGGAACATGGGATGTCCTTCTACTTTTTTGTGTCATTTTCAATTTCTTTTTTATCTTCATGTAGTTTTACTTGTGGCGGTTTTTAACTTGTTTGGTTAGATTAATTCCTAAGTATCTTATACTTTTGGTGGCTATGGTAAGTGGAATAACATTTTTTGGTTCTATCTCAGTCTGCCTATTGTTTGTATATAGAAATGCTATAGATTTCTGTATATTGATTTTGTATCCTGCAACTTTACTGTATTCATGTATCACTTTCAGAAATTTGTTCATGGAAACCATTGAACAATCATGTCATCTGTGAATAGAGAGAGTTTCACCTCTACTTTTCCTATTTAAATGCCTTTTATTTTTCCTCTTTTCTGATTGCATTGGCGAGGACTTCCAGTTTTATATTGAAAAGGAGTGGAGAAAGTGGGCATCCTTGTCTCGTACCTGTTCTTAGTGGAAAAGCTTTCAGCTTTTCTCCATTCAGGATGATGTTCACTATGGGTTTTTTACAGATACCATTTATGTGTTGAGAAATAACCCTTCCTTCTATGCCAATATTGCTGAGAGTCTTGATACTGAAGGAATGTTGTATCTTATCAAATGCTTTATCTGCAACAATTGATATGACCATATGGTTTATATCTTTCTTCCTGTTAATATGGTTTGTTACATTTATGGTTTTGCATATGTTGAACCAACTTTGCATTCCTGGAATAAAGCCTACCTGATCATGATTTATAATCTTTTTTGTAAGTTGTTAGATCCAATTTGTTGGCATCTTGTTGAAAATCTTTGCACCTATATTCATCAGAGATATTGGTCTATAGTTTTCCTTCCTTTTCCTGTCCTTATCTGTTTTAAGGATAAGGGTGATAGAGGCTTCATAGAATGAATTAGGGAGAGATTCACCTTTTTGGATATTTAGAAATAACTTGAGCAGAATGGGGGGTTATCTCTTCTTTGAAAGTTTTGTAGAATTCAGAGTCAAAGGCTTCAGGGCCAGGGCTTTTCTTTGTTGGGAAGTTATTTATTACTGATTCAATCTCCTGGCTTGTTATGGGCCTCTTTTGTCTTTCTATATCCTCCTGGATCAATCTTGGTAGATTATATGTGTCCAAGAATTTGTCCATCTCATCTGGATTTTCTTGTTTCTTGGCATATAGATGTTCATAGTATCCTGTAATGGTGTTTTGTATTTCTACTATGTGTGTTGTTATATTGGCTGCATCATTGCAGATTTGATTGACCTGGTTCCATTCTCTCTTCTTAATAAGTCTTGCTAGTGGTGTATCAATTTTATTTATCTTTTCTAAGAACCAGCTTTCACTTTCATTTATTTTGATTCATGGAAGACAATGAAAATGAGGACATTAGTTTCCATAATCTTTGGGAGATTGCTAAAGCTGTCATAAGAGGGAAGTTCATAGCAATTAGTGTACCTAAGAGGAAGATGGAAAGAAGGCAAATGGATCACCTAACATCATGCCTCAGAAAATTGGAAAAGCAACACAATGATCCAAAAAATCTCCAGGAGAAAGGAAATAATAAAGATATGAGCAATAATAAATGAAATATAAAATAAACAATACTGATTGACATTTATAAAACATTTCGTTCAACAACAGAATATAAATTCTATTCTAAGTGCACAAGCAACACTCACCAAAATAAACCATATTCTAAGTAATTTGACAAAATTTAACAAATAATTTCCATTTGCCTTCTTTCCATCTTCCTCTATGTGCACTAATTGCTATGAACTTCCCTCGCATGATTGCTTTAGTAGTGTCCCAAAGATTATGGAAACTCGTGTCCTCATTATCATTGGCTTCCATCAATCTTTTTATTTCAGTCTTTATTTCTTCAGTAGTTGTGGAGTCATTCAGGAGTAGGTTATTTTGTTTCCATATATTTGAGTATTTTTGAGGATTTCTCTAGAAATTAAACTCAAGTTTAATTCCATCATGGTCAGAGAAGATGCTGGAATAGTTTCTATGCCTTTCAATCTGTAGAGGCTTGCTTTGTGCCCTATGAGGTGGTCAATCTTTGAAAAGGTTCCATGTGGGGGTGAGAAAAAAGGGTATCTCGTGGTTTTTGGATGGAAAGTTGTATTGATGTCTGTTAAGTCCATTTGATTTATGGTATCATTTAGATCTTTTATCTTTTTACGTGTTTTTTGTCTAGATGATCTGTCCAGAGGGGATAGTGCAGTGTTGAGGCTCCAACAATTAGTGTGTTGCAGTCTATCTCCCCTTTTAGATCTAATAGTATTTCCTTCACATATTTGAGTGCTCCTGTGTTTGGTGCATAGATATTAACAAGCATTATATTTTCTAGATCGATTGACCCTTTTACTACAATATAGTGCCCTTCTTTGTCTCTTTGAACAGTTTTTGTTTTAAAGCCTATTTTGTCAGAAATTAGTATCGCAACTCCAGCTCTTTTTTGGTTCCCATTTGCATGGAAAAACTTTTTCCAACCCTTCACTTTCAGTCTATTTATGTCTTTATCCATGAAGTGGGTTTCCTGTAGGAAAGAGATAGAAGGTTTCTAGTTTTTAGTCCATTCAGCCAGTCTGTGTCTCTTGATTGGAGAATTTAATCCATTAACATTCAATGTTATTATCGATGTTTTGTAACTGTCCCAATGTTTAAGTTGGCCATTTTCTTAGTTGGCTTTTATTTGTTTGTTTCTGGCTGTTACTTCTTTAGTTTTCCTGGAACAATACTTTCTTCAGGGTTTCTTGAAGAGCTGGCCTGGTGTTGGCAAATTCTTTCAGGTTTTGTTTGAGAAGATTTTAATCTTTTTTTCCCACATGAAAGATAATCTTGCAGGATATAATAATCTTGGTTGAAATTGTTTCTCTCTCAACACTTTCAATACATCTTCCCATTCTTTTTTTGCTTGCATTATTCCCATTGAAAAGTTCACTGTTAGCCTGATGGGGTAACCTTTGTAAGTCACTTGTCATTTCTCTCTTGCCAGTTTTAGTATCTTATCTTTATCTGTGGTCTTTGACAGTCTGGCTATGATGTGCCTTGGGGAAGATCTTCTTTGTTCGATTCTATTTGGGGTCCTTTATATTTCTTGGGTCTGGATGTTTGAGTGCCTCTCTAGACTTGGGAAGTTTTCTTCCAAGACTTCATGGAATAGATTTTCCATGCCCTTATTAGTTTCTTCATCTTCTGGGATACCAATTATTCAGATGTTAGGGTGTCAAATGGAACCTATTATTTCTCATATGTTACCCTCATGTTTTTTTTTTTTGTTATTTTCTGTATTTTTTTGGTGGTTTTCTCTAGATCAGAGGTTTTATCTTCTACATCAGAGATTCAATCTTCAGCATGGTCTAAGCGACTTTTAATACTTTTTTTTTTTTTTTTTTTTTTTTTTTTTTTTTGGAGAGGTTTTTCGCTATAGGGCGCGTGCGCTCGCCAGACAGACAGAGAGAGACATAGAGACAGAAAGCGAGAAATCACCCCCCAGGGGGGATGGTCACGCCGCAATCCCTTCTCCTCCATTCTCCTCTTGGGATCTTGGGCACGCACGCACACGCGCCGGGTGTGAGTTGTAAGCCACCGGGTCCGAGACGCGAACTGCGGTCGACTACGTGGGAGTCCAGCGACATAGCCATTACGCTAACTGCTGGTTCCCTACGACTTTTAATACTTTTGAGAAAATTTTTGATTTTCTGTATTACAGGCTTCAGCTCTAATAATTCCATCTGAATCTTTGTTAGTGTGTCCATTTCTTCTTTCATATCATGGAAGGACTTTCTTATCTCCTGTAGTTCATTGTCTCTTTGCTGTTCCAATTCATAGAATTTGTTCACCATGAATGTTCTAAATTCTTTCTCGGACATTTTGGTAACGTCCTCTTTTTTTTCAAGAAATGGAAGGGAGTCACTCTGTTCTTTTGATGGAGACATATTTCCTGCTTTATTCAGACCTGTGGCTCTTTTTCTACTTCTAACCATTGGGAGATATGTTCTCTTTGAAATACCTTTTAAGAGAAAGTTTCCTCAAATAGGAGCAAGTATCATTCATTAGATTAGGGGATTGAAAAAAAAGTAATTTAAAAGGCTTATATGGTCTTATTAGAATAGGGAGAAAAAAAGGCATTAAAATTTGTTTTTAAAATAGAGTAAGTTCTTGAAGAATTAAAATCAGGGACTTGGGCCAACCCCAAAGCTTAATGGTTAAAGGAGACAGACTCCATATGGCTGTGGTTTGAATCTCAGTCCAGATTACTTAAAAAACATACCAGGTATGTGTGTGTTTGTGTCTGTGTGTGTGTGTGTGTGTGTGTGTGTGTCCTAAATCCTGACAGGACAGAGAAATGCAAGAGAAGGGATTGCTGTGTGACCACACCCCACTGTGGGAAGCTTTCTCCCTCTCCCTCTTTCTCTCTAGCAGGTGTGTGCATCCTCTGGCAGTTGAATTTAAAATAAGAAAATAAGAAATAAGAAAATAAAAATATAATAAAATCAGGGCCTAAAAGGGTTGTCACCAAATTTCCAAACTTCCTTGCTCTATATCTATGATCAGAGCTTATCAGTGTCTCCAAATTTAAGACAGACGTTAACCTAGAGCCCTCTTAGCCAGATTCAATAGCTTAGATGTTCTAAATCTGTGGTATTGTTTCAGCTCTATCGAAGGGAAAAGGACAAAGGACTATAGGAACTCATAACTCTTTCTCCATTTAACATCCACTCTCAGGTGGATTCTGTTGAGAATTTTAGATCACTGGGATATAAAGACAAAATAAGGGGCATAGAATTAATATATAGGGCTCCTTTCAAAGTCTGACTCACTTCACTCAACATTAAATCTTCTACATTCATCTGCTTTGAATCAAATGACAGAGTTTCATTATTTCTTATAGCTGAGTAGTATATATGTGCCACAGTAGTATATATGTGCCACAGTTTTTCAGCCCAGTCATCAGTTCTTGATTCCATATCTTTTTAAAAAAGAATTATTTTATTTAACTTTATTTATTTATTTATTTTAATTTGACCAGAGAAGAAGAAAGTGAAAGAGAGAGAGAAAGTGAGAAAGCAAGCCACCAGGTCTGGGACTTGAACTGCAGTTAGCCATGTGGGAGTCCAGGGCCCTTAACCACCATGCCACTTGCCAGCCCCTTTGATTCCATATCTTAGCAATTGTGAAAAATGCTTCAATAAACATGGATGTGCAAGTGTCTTTCTGACCAAGTGTTTTCCTATCCTTTGGGTAAATACCAAGGAGTGGGATTACTGGGTCATATAGTAGTTCTATTTGTAGGTTTTTCAGGATACCAGAAATTGTAAGGGAGGAAAATGTATGTATGATAGAGGGGAGCTGGGAGGGACAAAGGAAGAAACATTTAACAGATAAAATAATATAGAGTTCTCTGTTTTAAAAAAATTGTGTAACTTTTGTTTTATAACTATGTTTATTGTGAATAAAGTTTCTATAACAATTTGTGTATGTGTATATATATATATATATATATATATATATATATAATATATATATATTTTTCCTAAAGTGTATGTGTGTATTTATATGAAAATATATATGTGTATATATAAAAAATGAAAAAAAACACACTCATTTAACTGGGGATATAAGATTTGAGGCAAGTGGAGAAAGGCAGAGAGATCTGGCATATGATACAGAAGCTTTGTATTCCTATAGGACAGAGAAATTTGTGGGCTGATGATATTAAGTGTACAGGTCTAGAGAATTTCCATAGGAAGCACAGCCTTTTTTCTCAGCACTGCCCAGCTGCTGATAGACACAACACACATATGTGTATCCAATAGAGGGATGGCATTGAGAAAAGAAACAAAATAGTCCTTATACTTTGTTAATCTTGTTACACTGAACTATCTTCAAAGTCAGATACATCTAAATAAAATTATTCCCTATTTACCATAATGTTGTCTTGACAGGTCTGTATTACTACTAATAAATAAATCTTAATAAGACAGGCCCAGGGCACAATGGATGAAGCCTAATGGGGATTAGTATTTTGCTCTCCCCTCCTATCCCCATAAAACACCCAGCCATACTCATGCTGATGTAAAGTTTATATTCTTCCTGGGACCAGCAGTTAGCGTAATGGCTATGTCGCTGGACTCCCATGTAGTTGACCGTGGTTCAAGTCCCGGACCCGGAGGCTTAAACTCACGCCAGGCGCATGTGCGTGCGTGCCCAAGATCCCGAGAGGAGAATGGAGAAGAAAGGATTGTGGCATGGCCATCACCCCTGGGGGGTGATTTCTTGCTTTCTCTCTCTCTGTCTCTCTCTGTCTGGCGAGCGCACGTGCCCTATAGCAAAAACCTCTCCAAAAAAAAAAAAGTTTATATTCTTCCAAAAAGGTGTAATAAAATATGTTGTAGCCAAAAGGCAAAAAGCAAAAACAAAAACAAAACAAAACAAGAAACAATTATGCCAGGAATTACTTAGGCCCACTGACACAGAAACAAATAACAGCAAATTAAATTGCTTAGTATGTCTATCTCCCTTCATCTTTCTGTACTCAATTTTCTCATGGTTTTAGCCCTTAAGTTTTTGACTACAAATTATCTGTTTCTAAAAAGACAAAGCAGACTTCTGGAGTAATACACTGTGAAGTTATATGTGATTCAATGTAGTATAAACAAGATTATGATAATAATAAAATCTTTTAAAAAGACAAAGCAGAGGGTTATCTGAATACAGGGAGTCCTGGAGTTAGGTACTTTAGCTATGAGTTGCTAGAGAGAAAGAAGCTAAGAATTAGCTCAGTGCAGGATGCACATTAAAGTGAATACGGTCTTTGTGCTTACACTGCAGGGCATGCAAAAGCTCTAAACAAAGGCACAATTTACTGCTATGTGATATTAATTGGATTGGATCCAGTTGTTTGACGAGGTCAGACAGAAATAGCAGTAACCTGAGCATTAGCCAGAGAAGGTCAGGAGAGCCTTGTTTAGAACCACAAGGTGCTCCACAGCTGAAGCACGTGGCTTTGCCTCCCCTATAAAAGAATGAGTACGCCTAATTAATGACCACAGTAAGCTATATAGCCTCAGCTAGGTGACACTTTATAGTATGTTCATTCTACTCACTGAGTTTTGTGCCTAAAATCTGACATGTGTTCATAGATATGTTTATATCAGTTGTACTTACTATTGAAAATATTTAGATTAATTAAGATCTTTTGTGAATCAATAAAATGTTAAAAAAACTGAAGACAAAAAAAAAAAAAAAAAAGGAAGAAGAAGAAGAATGAGCACAGAATAGCTCCGGGCCAAGGCATTCTCCACCAGAGACACTGGGCCCACCTGCTTTCCTTTTGTCTGTTCTGTCGTTCTCAAACCACAGCCCTTCCGCTCAGGGTACCCTATCTCTTCACCCTCAGGCGGGGCAGCTCTCACCTACAGTATTTGGTTACACACTCTATGATCTAAGCTCAGGAAACTCAACAGGTTTTCCATGGAGGATTCTCTAGAAGAGGCTCACCCTAGCTACTTAGAGATGCTTGGTAGTCCCTTTCTGTCTAATGGTTTTTGCCACAGCCTCAGCAATATCTTCAAACACAAGAGTATATTCAGTTGAATAAAATGAAGATTAAAAAAAAGGAGAAAGCAGAATCAATCTAATGTTCACCCGCATCTAACCTTTTCCAAAGCTTTAGCATTGTAAAGCTCTATCAGACTTACCAGTTGAAGTGTCAGCAGAAGCAAAGCCTGACAAGATCCCGATAAAGTACAGAATATAGATTGTGCTAGGAAAGAATTCTGGTAAGTATCATAGAATTTCTATCATCTTAGTGAAAAGTAGTGCTCACACTAGGCTCTGGTTTAGTTTCTGTTCACTATGCAAAAAAATACTCAAATCCACAAAATGAGAAAGTGGTAAAATAATAGCATTTGATTGGGCAATAGCCCACTGTAGGGACACCATTTTCTCCTTCTACATTAACAATAGCAATGAACTCTATTTGCAAATGAAATTGCACACTCAATAGACATGTCTATCTGTATATGTGGGAAGTGAGAATATATGCATATGTATGCATATGTGTATAGAAATATATAAACATCCTAGTTTCTAAGACTGTTTAAACTTCATAAAATGATAAGAAATGGTCTGTCATCTGGGGAAATCCACTTATATCTGTTGAATAATTGAATGAGTACAAAAGACATGGAACTATGGATCTCTGGGGCAAGTCATACTGAAATGGGGCTAATAGAAGAGCACTTCAGGAATGGTGGAACAAAGACCTCCAAAAATTTACTTCTCAATAAAACAAGAGCATTGGCAAAAATCAGAATCAACATTTTCAGAACTCTGGAATTAATCAAAAGATTGTAATAATTCAAAGGGTGTTTGTTCATAACAAATGGTTGAACCTCTTTAAAATCTGAGCTTTGTAGCATCTTACTTATCCTGTTCCAATTCTCTTTTCCTAGCTTTATAGTAGCCTTAATAATCAACATCTTGACAACTCCAATAGTTGTGAAAACTAGAAGGGGCAGACTAGGCTGGAGGTTCTCTCAAAAGCCCCATTCCCAGAAAACTGTTACTACTTGACCCCTATGGCAGTTTCTTGAAAACACCCACTTAGGGAACCAGCAGTTAGCGTAATGGCTATGTCGCTGGACTCCCACGTAGTCGACCGTGGTTCGTGTCCCGGACCCGGTGACTTAAAACTCACACCAGGCGCGTGTGCGTACGTGCCCAAGATCCCGAGAGGAGGATGGGATTGCGGCGTGACTATCCCCCCTGGGGGGTGATTTCTCGCTTTCTGTCTCTATGTCTCTCTCTGTCTGTCTGGTGAGCACACGCGCCCTGTAGCGAAAAGCTCTCCAAAAAGAAAAAAGAAAAAAAAAAAAAAAGAAAACACCCACTTACATGATTTATCTTTATTTGGCCTGACTTGGAGCTTGCCCAACACAAAAAGCCTTTTTTGTTTTAATAGAATATTTTTCTAGAGCAGCTTTAGGTAGAGAAAAGAAAAAAAAAAAAAAAACAAGCAAAAACTAGTTACAAGAATAGGGTAAGAGGGTGAAATAGGACTCTGCAGCAATTACACCTCCCCCACAGAAACATCAGTTTGAATTATACACACATAAAAATACCATCACAGGAGCTGAAGAAATCAGATGATAGATCATAGCACCTCAGTGTCGCCCAGAATATTAAAAGATTTATTGAAAAGTGTAGGAAGGACAGTTCTACATTACCTACATCACTTCACACACAACGTCAGGCAGCACAGTATAAAAAAAAGATACCGTATTTGGTTGGGGGGGGATAGGGGAGTACTGGACTTTGTTTTGGACTCTGATAAACTAGGTTTACTCCCACTAAAACTCAACATTAGACAGGTTCCCATTGCCCTAGACTTCAGGCTGGTAACATCAGGTGCACCCCGCAGCAGCCTGGACACAAAAACTCTTGGCTCTAGGCCTGCACAGTGGACTTGATCTCTGGCCCTCCCCATTGCCGGGCTAACTTCAGGGGTGCCACATCACCCTAAGCACTATTAGTAACAACATTCATGCCTACCCCAACAACCAAGTCAGTCTCAGTGGCGCCAGGAGTCATGCCTGCACCTGTGACAGGCAAGTTTCTGTAGACTATGTTTCCCTATACACCCCAGGGCCAGGCAAATCCTAGTGGCCTCAGGCTCCAGATCACCCCAAGCAACTGGCTAATGCATATGTTGTGCCCATCATCAGTCTGGCTCCTGCAGCCCTAGTGATCAGACCAGTACCCACCAATGCAGCCTTCTTTTTTTTTATTTTTATTTTTATTTTTATTTTTATTTTATTTTATTTTTTGCTATAGGGCACGTGTGCTCGCCAGACAGACAGAGAGAGACAGAGAGACAGAAAGCGAGAAATCACCCCCCAGGGGGAATGGTCACGCCACAATCCCTTCTCCTCCACTCTCCTCTTGGGATCCTGGGCACACACGCACATGCACTGGGCGTGAGCTTAAGCCACCGGGTCCGGGATGCGAACCACAGTCGACTACGTGCGAATCCAGCAACATAGCCATTATGCCAACTGCTGGTTCCCTTTTATTTTTATTTTTTTATTTTTTATTTTTTTGCAGTCTTCTGGTTAGCCCCTGCAGATATAGAATGCAGGCTTGCCCACCATTAGGCTAGCCCTTACTGCCCAGGTTCAAGGTCCATCCCAGGTTGGAAAAAGTGGGTGATCTTGTCTTGTTCCAGTTTTTAGTGAAGTTTTCAGCTTTTCACTATTCATTTTGATGTTAATTCTGAGTTTCTATTTCTTTCTTTCTTTATTTTTTTAGAGGTTTTTGCTATAGGGAGCATGCGCTCACCAGAAAGACAGAGGGAGACAGAGAGACAGAAAGCAAGAAATCATCCCCCAAGGGAGATGGACACGCTGCAATCCCTTTTCCTCCATTCTCCTCTCCTCAGGGTCTTGGGCACGCACACACACGCACCTGGCGTGAATTTAAGCCACTGAGTTCAGGACTCGAACTGCGGTTGACTACATAGGAGTCCAGCGACACAGGTATTATGCCAACTGCTGTTCCCAATTCTGAGTTTTTATAGATGGCTTTTGTACCTTCTATGCTGATTGTGCTGAGAGTCTTAATCATGAAGATATATTTTATCAAATGCTTTCTCTGCATTAATTGGTATGATCATATGGTTTTTACTCTTTTGTTCTGTTAATGTGATGTATTACATTTATTGTTTTACATATGTTGAATTATTCATTCATCCCTGGTGTAAGTCCTACCTAGTCATGGTGTATAATCTGTTTAACGTGTTATTAGATAGAATTTGCTAGTATCTTGCTGAGAATTTTTGCATCTATGTTCATAAGAGATATCGTAGTTTTTTGTTATGCCCTTGTCTGTTTTGGTGATGAGGGTGATGGAAGCTGTATAAAATGAATTTTGGGGAGTTCCTTCCTTTTGGATCTTTAGAAATAGTTTGAGTATAATGGGGATTAGCTCTTCTTTCAAAGTTTTGTGGAATTCAAAAGTGAAACCATCAGGACCTGGGCTTTTCTTTGTTGGGAGGTTATTTATTACCGATTCTATTTCATTTCTTGTTATTGGACTATTCAAGCTTTCTATGTCTTCCTGATTCAGTCTTGATAGATTACATGAGTCCAAAAATTTGTCCATCTCATCCAGGTTTACTTCTTTGCTGCTCTATAGTCACTTATAATATTCTCTAATGATGTTTGTATTTCTGATATATCTGTTGTAATATTGCCTGTTTCATTGCAAATTTGATTTATCTGTCTCCTTTTTCTCTTCTTTTTAGTCTAGCTAATGGTATATCAATTTTGTTTATCTTCTCAAAAAACCAGCTTTTAGTTTCATTTATTTTCTGTATATTCTTTATTTCATTTATTTCTGCCTGAATCTTTATGATTTCTTTTTTTCTTGATAATTTTGGTGGATTTGTTGTTGTTGTTGTTGTTGTTTTTCCAGCTCCCTGAGGTGTGTTCTTAGGTTGTCTATTTGCCACCTTTCTATAATTTTCTTATGAACACTAAATGCTATGAACTTTGCCCTTATGATTACTTATGCTGTGTCCCATAGGTTATGAAAAGTCATATGCTCACTTTCTTGAAACCCCTCCATTCTCTTGTTAATACCTAGCTCTGCTTCTCCCTCCAGACTTTCCCTGCCTGCCAGCAGGTGAAAACCCCTCCTACAAGCCTCCGGCCAGCAAGGGATACTGAGGGAGGGTCACCTCTGACCCCCACCCCACTTTCAGATCCCCAGGCCCCAGACTCCACCTTCTAGACTTTCCGTGCCTGCCAGCAGGCGAAAGGCCCTCCTACAAGCCTTTGGCCAGCAAGGGATACTGAGGGAGGGTCACCTCTGACCCCGACCCCACTTCCAGACCCCCAGTTCCCAGACTCCACCTTCTAGGTAGGTAGCTAGGATCAACCTGCGGCAGCTTTTTTCTTGAAACCCCTCTATTCTCTTGTTAATACCTAGCTCTGCTTCTCCCTCCAGAATTTCCATGCCTGCCAGCAGATGAAAGGCCCTCCCACAAGCCTCTGGTGAAATCATGCGCCTCTCTAATGTGCGGCGCACGACTTTTTCTTTATTTTTCTCTGTTGTCTTTCCTTTCCTTTCATATTGTCCCCTCCTCCTCATTTTTTACCCTGCCAGACAGACTAGACAGGTCTAGAATCATATATCTGAAATTTCCTAGTAAGGTAAGTGTCTCTGGGATCCTCCCTAGTACTGATCCCCCTGTGAAAAAGGAGATACTGCTTGTTAGATACTTCTGTAGGGTTCCCCTCCTGAGAGCACATTGGTAAAAACAACAGGAGACTTCAGCAAACATCTATTCCCATAAAAAAGGAAAGACTCTTACTTCTAGTGGGAGAAACGTTCTCCCAAGAGGTCTTTAAAAGGGAATTAATCTTCCAATGGCTAGAAGTAGAAAAAAGAGCCTCAGGTCTGAATAAACAAGGAAATATGTCTCCAACAAAGGAAAACGCCCCTCCATGTCTCGTAAATATGGAGGACATTACCAAAATGACAGACACAGAATTTCGAACATTCATGGTGACCAAATTCTGTGAATTGGAAAAGAAAAGAGACAACAAACTGCAGGAAATTAGGAAGTCCTTCCAGGATATGAAAGAAGAAATGTATACTCTGAGAAAGAATCAGGTGGAACTATTAGAGATAAAGTTTATAATACAAGAAATTAAAAACTGTCTGGAAAGTATTAAGAGCCGATTAGACCATGCTGAAGATTGAATCTCTGATGTAGAAGATAAAACCTCTGATCTAGAAAAAAACTACAAAAAGATTGAGAAAATAACTAAAAAACACAAGGATAATATATGAGAAATACTAGACTCTATTAGACGCCCAGACATCAGAATAATTGGCATTCCAGAAGGTGAAGAAACTAATAGCGGAATGGAAAAATCTATTCCATGACATCCTGGAACAAAATTTCCCAAGCCTAGAGAGGCACCGAACCATCCGGACCCAAGAAATACAAAGAACCTCAAATAGAATCAACCCCAGAAGATCTTACCCAAGGCACATCTTAGCCAGGCTGTCTAACACCACAGAAAAATACATGATACTAAAACTGGCAAGAGAGAAACGAGAAGTAACTTACAAAGGCCTTCCCATAAGACTAACACCAGACTTCTCATCAGAAACAATACAAGCAAGGAAAGAATGGGAAGACATACTGAAAGTGTTAAGAGAGAAATAATTTCAGCCAAGACTATTATACCCTGCAAGATTATCCTTCATTTGGGAAAAAAGATTAAAATCTTCTCAAACAAACAAAACCTGAAAGAATTTGCCAACAACAGACCAGCTCTTCAAGAAATCCTGAAGAAAGTACTGTTCCAGGAAAACTAAAGAAGCAACAGCCAGAAACAAAGAAATAACAGGCAACTAAGACAATGGCTAACTTAAATGTCGGTACAGATCCTGTAACATCGATAATAACATTGAATGTTAATGGTTTAAATTCTCCAATCAAGAGACACAGACTGGCTGAATGGATAAAAAAACAGAAACCCTCTATCTGTTGCCTACAAGAAACCCACCTCATGGAGAAAGACATACATAGACTGAAAGTGAAGGGTTGGAAAAAGGTTTTCCATGCAATTGGGAACCAAAAAAGAGCTGGAGTTGCGATACTAATTTCTGACAAAATAGGCTTTAAAACAAAAAGCATTTGAAGAGACAAAGAAGGGCACTATATCGTAGTAAAAGGCTCTCTAGATCGAGAAGATATAACACTTATTAATATCTATGCTTCTAACACAGGAGCACCCAAATATGTGAAGGAAAAACTGTTAGATCTGAAAGGGGAGATAGACTGCAGCACACTAATTGTTGGAGATCTCAACACCGCATTATCCCCTCTGGACAGACCATCTAGGCAAAAAATAGGTAAAGAGATCAAGTTTCTAAATGATACCATAAATCCATTGGACTTAACAGACATCTATAGAATTTTCCACCCAAAAACCACAAGATATAGTTTTTTCTCACCCCGACATGGAACTTTCTCAAAGATTGACCACATCATAGGACACAAAGCAAGCCTCTGCCGATTCAGAGGCATAGAAACTATTTCCAGCATCTTCTATGACCACGATGGAATTAAACTTGAGTTTAATTTCAAGAGAAATCCTCAAAAATACCTAAAAACATGGAAACTAAATAACCAACTCCTGAATGACTCCACTATTACCGAAGAAATAAAGACTGAAATCAAAAGATTCATGGAAGCCAATGACAATGAAGACATGAGTTTCCATAATCTTTGGGACACTGCCAAAGCTGTCATAAGAGGGAAGTTCATAGCAATTAGTGCACATAAGAGGAAGACAGAGAGAAGGCTAATGGATCACCTAACATCAAGCCTCAGAGAATTGGAAAAGCAACAGCAAAAAAATCCAAAAAATTACAGGAGAAAGGAAATAATAATGATCTGAGCAGAAATAAATGAAATAGAAAATAAACGTACTATACAGAAAATAAGTGAAAGCAAAAGCTGGTTCTTTGAAAGGATAAACAAAATTGATACCCCACTAGCGAGACTTATTAAGAAGAAGAGAGAAAGGAACCAGGTGAATCAAATCTGCAATGAGGCTGGTAACATAACAACAGACATAGTAGAAATTCAAAACATCATTAGAGGATAGTTTGAACATCTATATGCTAGGAAACAAGATAATCCGGATGAGATGGACAAATTCCTGGACAAATATAATCTACCAAGAATGAGCCAGGAAGAAATAGAAAGTCTGAATAGGCCCATAACAAGCCAGGAGATTGAATCAGTAATAAATAATCTTCCAACAAAGAAAAGCCCTGGCCCCGATGGATTCACCTCTGAATTCTACAAAACTTTCAAAGAAGAGTTAACTCCCATTCTGCTCAAATTATTTCTAAAGATCCAAAAGGGTGAATCTCTCCCAAATTCATTCTATGAAGCCTCTGTCACCCTCATCTTTAAAACAGATAAGGACAGGGCAAGGAAGGAAAACTATAGACCAATATCTCTGATGAACATAGACTCAAAGATTCTCAACAAGATACTAGCAAATCGTATTCAACAACTTATAAAGAAGATCATACACCATGATCAGGTAGGCTTTATTCCAGGAATGCAAGATTGGTTCAACATATGCAAAACCATAAATGTAATACACCATATTAATAGGAAGAAAGACAAAAACCATATGGTCATATCAATTGATGCAGAAAAAGCATTTGATAAGATACAACATCCCTTCGTGATCAAGACTCTTAGCAAAATCGGCATAGAAGGGCCATTTCTCAATACAATAAAAGCCATCTATGAAAAACCCATAGTGAACATCATCCTCAATGGAGAAAAGCTGAAAGCTTTCCCACTAAACACAGGAACAAGACAAGGATGCCCACTTTCTCCACTCCTTTTCAATATAGTACTGGAAGTCCTCGCCAACGCAAGCAGAAAAGAGGAAAAAATAAAGGGCATTCGAATAGGAAAAGAAGAGGTGAAACTCTCTCTATTTGCAGATGACATGATTGTATACATAGAAGACCCAATGGTCTACATGGAAAAATTACTGGAAGTAATACATGATTACAGTAAAGTTTCAGGATATAAAATCAATATACAGAAATTGATAGCATTTCTATATATGAATAACAGGCAGACTGAGATAGAACTGGAAAAAGTTATTCCGTTTACAATAACCACTAAAAGTATAAGATATTTAGGAATAAATCTAACCAAAGAGGTTAAAGACCACCACAAGGGAAACTATGAGAAGCTAAAAAAAGAAATTGAAAATGACACAAAAAAATGGAAGGACATCCCATGTTCATGGATTGGAAGAGTTAATATAATCAAAATGGCAATTCAGCCCAAATAAATCTACCTATTTAATGCAATGCCAATCAAAGTACCAGACACATTCTTCACAGATCTAGAAAAGACAATCTTAAAATTTGTCTGGAATCATAAAAGACCCCGTATTGCCAAAGCAATTCTACACAAGAAGAGTGGAGTGGGTGGCATCTCACTCCCCAATCCAAAAATATATTACAAAGCTGTGGTAATAAAGACAGCATGGTACTGGCACAGAAACAGACACGTGGACCAATGGAACAGAATAGAGTCCCCAGAAATAAGTGCCCAAACATACAGTCAACTGATCTTTGACAAGGGGTACCAGTCAATCCAGTGGGAAAATGAAAGCCTCTTCAGCAAGTGGTGCTGGAAAAATTGGACTTCTACTTGCAGAAAGATGAATCTGAACCCCTACGTCTCTCCTTTGACAAAAATCAAGTCAAGGTGGATCAAGGATCTAAATCTAAGACCTCAAACTATAAAGCTGCTCCTGGAAAACACTGGGGAAACTCTGGGAGACATTGGTGTAGGGAAAGACTTCCTAAAGAAGACCCTCAAAGCAGAGTTGATCGTCCCCAAAATAGACAAATGGGATTACATCAGACTAAGAAGTTTCTGCATGGCCAAAGACACAGTAGTTAGTGTGAATCGACAGCCCTCAGAATGGGAAAATATTTTTGTAAATTTTGCATCAGATAAGGGACTGATAACTAGAATACACAAGGAACTAAAAAAGGTGTTTAGAAAAAAGATGATCAACCCTATTAAGAGATGGGAGAAGGGGATGAAAAAAACACTCTCTAAAGATGACATATGAATGGTCAAAAGGCATATGAAAAAAATGTTCAACCTCCCTCATCATAAGGGAAATGCAGATAAAAACAATAATGAGGTACCACCTAACCCCAGTCAGAATGTCTAATATTAAAAAAACAAAAAATGATAAGTGTTGGTGGGGGTGTGGTTAAAGGGGAACTCTTTTACACTGCTGGTGGGAATGTAGATTGGTCCAACCACTGTGGAGAATAATTTGGAGATTCCTCAAAAATCTACAGATAGATCTGCCATATGATCCAGGGATCCCACTCCTTGGTATCTACCCAAAGGACAGAAGAATTCTTCATTGGAAAAGTGCTTGCACATCGATGTTTATTGCGGCACTATTCACAATTGCTAAGTCATGGAACCAACCCAAATGCCCCCGTATGGAGGAATGGATTGAAAAACTGTGGCACATATACTCTATGGAATACTACTTAGCCATTAACACCAACAGAGCCCTGGCTTTTGACAGAAAGTGGAAGAATATGGAAGATGTACTGCTGAGTGAGGCAAGCCAGGCTATGAAGGAGAGACATTGTATGTCCCCACTTAACATATACCATTTGTCTGCATTCTATGTCTGAAACTGATTGACTAACAGTTGAACAAACACAAGAGATGGGTGTGAATGTCAGATGAGGTGTATGTGGAGGAGTGGGGCCTAACGAAAGACATTTGGAGAAGGGATACAGAGGTAGAGCATTGATGGGATGGGGAGGTGGGGTGTTATCTGTTGAAAATATTTCGATCAACGGGTCTGGGGAGAAATGTTCACATATCGAAATGGTCCCATTGTAAGACAAACAATATGATTGAAAGTATATACAAATAATAATAATAATAATGTGAAAAAATTAAAATTAAAAAAAAGAGATAGGGAATCAAGGATGGGAAATATATATATATATATATATATATATATATATATATATGAAACAAGAAATGGAAAATTATTTGCTGATGGTAACATGTATGTTGATGTGCTTGATTGAGATAATATACGGTGTACTCTAGATGGAAAATCTCACTTTGTATGCTGTAATGATGTACAGTGAATGAATGTAAATAAATAAATTTAATTAATAATAAAAAACGGATGTTGATGCTGAGGGATTAGAGGAACTCATAATGACATATTAATAATAAACATCTATAGGCTGTGAACCAAAAAAAAAATGAGAAGTCATATGCTCATTACCATTAAGTTCAATAATTTTTTATTTAATTATTAATTTCTTCAGTGCTTGTGATATCATTTAGGAACAGATTGTTTAGTTTCCATGAATTTGTATATTTTCAAGGGGTCTTTCTGTAGTTGATTTTTTTCCTTATTTATTTATTTATTTATTTTTCATTTCATTTTCTTCCATACATTCAATCACATTATTATTTGTCTTACAAAATGGATATTTCAACAGGTGAACACCTCTTCCCAGCACCATCGATAAAACCACGAAACATCTTCAACAGATAACACCACACCTCTTTGTGCCATTAATGTCTGTAGTTGATTTTACATTTCATTCCATCATGGTCAGACTAGATACTGGATACAGTTTCTATACTTTTGAATTTGCGAAGACTTGTTTTGTGCCCTATAGTTTGGTCAATCTTTGAAAACAATCCATGTGGGGGTGAGAAAAATGTGTATTTTGTGGTTGTTGGGTGAAATGTTCTATGTCTGTGAAATTCATTCAATTTATGGTATCATTTAAATTTTATATCTATTTTTTTGTCTAGATGATCTCTCCAGAGGGGACAGTAGGGTACTGAGGTTCCCAGAAAGTATTATACTGTAGTCTATCTCTACCTTTAGTTCTAAGAGTCTCTATATCATATATTTGGGAGCTCGAGTGTTGAGTGTGTTTATATTTATATGTGTAGTATCTTCTTGGTGAGTTAGCCCTTTTAGTACTACAAAATATATTGGCCTTCATTGTCCAGTCTTATGACTTTCATCTTGAAGTCTATTTTTTCTCATATCCGAATTACAAATTTTTTGGTTTTCATCCACTTGGACAATCTTTTTCCAGTCCTTCACTTTTGTTTTATGTTTGCCTTTATCCATGAGGTTTCTTTCTTTTAGGCAGCATATAAAGGGCTCCTGTTTTTTTTTTTTTTTTAATCCATTCAACCAGCTGTGTCTTTTGAATGAAGAATTTAATCCACTAACATTCAATGTTACTTTCAATATTTGTGGACTTGTCCCTGCCATTTTGTTAGATATTTTCTTGGTTATCTTTTGTTCTCTTATTTCTGTTTGTCTCACTTTAGTTTTCTTCTTATAGTACTCCCTTTAGTACTTCTTGAAGAGTTGGTCTAGTGTTGGCAAATTCTTTCAGGTTTTCTTTTTCTCAGAATGATTTTATTTGTTCTTCTCATATAAAGGAAAGTCTGTCTGAGTATAGTATTCTTTGTTGAAATTGTTTTTCTTTTAGCATTTTAGATAGATCTTCTCATTCTTTCCTTGCTTGCATTTTTTCACTTGAGAGGTCTGATGTTAACTTAATGAGACAATCTTTATAAGTAACTTGTCTCTTGCTATTTTTAGAATCTTGTCTTTGTCTTTGATTTTGACAAATTTGGCTATGATGTGCCATGGAGAGGATCTTCTCATGTTGATTCTATTTGGAGTCCTTTGTGTTTCTTGGGTCTTGATGTCTGAATTTTTCTCTAGGTTTGGAAACTTTTCTGAAAGTATTTAATGGAATAGATTTTCTATGCCTTTATTAGATTATTCATCTTTTAGAATACCAATTATTTGGATATTTGAGCATTAAATGGAATCTAGTATTTCTCATATGTTATCCTTTTTTTTTAATTCTTTTTGGCGGTTTTGTCTAAGTCAAAGGTTTTGTCTTCTAGATCAGAGATTCTGTCTTCTACATGGTCTAATCTACTATAAACACTTTCAAGGGAGATCTTGATTTCCTGTATTACAGTCTTCATCTTTAGAAGTTCTGTTTGATAATTTTGTATGGTGTCTATCACCTCCTTCAAGTCATGGAAGTACTTCCTCATATCCTAGAGTTAATTAGCTTTTTTTCTTTTGCATTTAGTTTTGTTACTATACATATTCTGAATTCATTCTCTGACATATGTCAGAGTTCTGTTGCACTGTCTGTAGTTAATGAGGAGTTGTTGGTTTCCTTGAGAGAGAAATATTTTCTTGTTATTTAATTTTTTTTTGCCTCCATGCTGGTTTTTAGTCATGTAATGAAGTATGCTTTTCTTCCTACTTTTTGGTGTAGTGTGGAGTTGCCATTCTGAACAAACATGGTGACCTTCAGACATATGGAGAAACGCCATTAGTAAGCTTCATTTGCATAGTAATGTAAGCATTAACATACAAATATGCAGTCAATACTGCAAAGCAGTATCTGTCTAAGAAAGCCATATGTGTTTATCAGATCAGTCCCAAAAAGATCAGAGAAAGTACATGGTACCAGTCATTCTTGTATCATCAGCCAATTAACATCTGAAAAAAACTGGCTTTGCATCCCATTTCCTCTTCACCCATTTTCTGCCCTATAAAATAATAAACCTGAGGCTGGTTTGAGGTTGCAACTTTCTCCATCAGAGAAGTTGAGCTCACCTGATCCTCACTTTTGTATTCTTGTATGTCTTTGTGTGTTTATTTTTATGTTCACTTCTAGTCCACACCCTCCCCCCACACTCAGAAAAACATATTCTTCCAAGTGGGTCCTGGCAGTGTAGGTTCTGTAGTGTCAGGGAGAAAGAAAAGCTCTTTTTTTCCAGTTGTGTTCTTGGAAGAAGGCTGTGTCTTTCAATCAGATTAGGATGTATCTATATAGGTTCAAGCACTTGGTTCCTCTAAAGCCTCTCTGGATGAAATACACCTGGGACTGGGCTAGAACTAAGTAACTAAGGAAAGAAGCAGAAGTTGTCCACCAATCTATGCACATGTGCATGGTTCAGTGAACTTTGGATTCTGAAAGTACATATGAGGGCCAGGGAAACACCAGTGGAAGGATTCCCAGCTGCTCTCCTTTAGCAGTTAGCTTCCATAGGCTCTCCTGGGCCAGTCAGTGAACTTGAATGGCTTTGGAAGTTAGGGACAGGAAAAGAATCCAAAAGCACACACATCTGGTGGCCAGGGGAACACTGGTAAAATGATTCCTAGCTGCTCTCCTTCAGCAGCTAGCTTCCATAGGCTCTCCTGGGATAGTCAGTGGGACTTGAATGGCAATGGTGGGTGGGGGACAGGAAAAAATCCAAACGGATTTTTGACAAACATTCAAAGAATACATAATGGAGAAAGGACAGTCTCTGCAATAAATGGCGCCAGGGTCCAGCTGTGGTGATGCAGATGGTAAAGCACCAGTACACAATGCTGGAGCCATTCAAAAGATCTGGTTTGGTCCAAGACCAACCTAGACATACTGAACCTGGCAGTATGCTCCTGTAATCTTAGCTAACTGGGAGTCTAAGGCAGGAGGATAATGACACAGCAAGACCTTTTCTTGCTTCCTCCACATAAAATTGGTTTTGGAAAAACTATGCCCATATAAAAGAATTAAATTAGTCCTTTATCTCACAACATATACAAAAATAACTCAAAATTGATTAAAGATTAAACATAAGATCTGAAACTGTAAACCTCCTAGGAGAATACATAGGGGGAATTCTCTATGATGTTGGTTTAGGCAATGATTTTTTGCATATGATCCCCAAAACGCTGATAACAAAAGCAAAAACAGATGAATAGGATGGCATCAAACTCAACAGTTTCTGTACAGCAAAGGAAACTATTACTACAATGAAGAGACCACCTATGGAATGGGAAGCTATATTTGCAAACCATACTTCTGATAAGGGGATAATAATTAAAATACTGAATAAACTCAAGTTATTTTATAGCAATAAGACAAATAACCTGAATTTTAAAGAGGCAAAGGGTCTGAATAAATATGTTTCCAAAGAAGATATATATATGTCTCACAGGTATATGAAAAAATACTCAAAAGCACAATGACACCATGTATGGTATCTTCAACTGGACTAGCATGAAGTGTATTCAGGTTGAGTAAATTCATTTTACAAGTTGTAGTGATACATAGTGATTGAATGTATAAAATAAATTTTAAAATATTAGAAAAAGATAAGCTACACTTAGAAATGCACTAAAACAAACCACAATGATATATCATCTTATACTTGTCAGAATAGTCATTACCAAAAAGATAAAAAACATGTGTTGGTAAGGATGTGGAGAAAAAGAAACCCTTGTACATTGTTGGTGGGAATGTAAATCAGTACAGCCATGGTGGAAAACTGTACAGAGGCTCCTCAGAAAACTAAAAATTAAATTATCATATTATCCAGCAATTCCACTTCATGGTATTTCCCCAAAAGATTTGAAATTAACTTGTTGAAGAGATATCTGTGTCCCCACAATCATTGCAGCATTACTCACAATAGCCAAGAATGAACCTAACTGTCCATCAGTAGTTGAATGTATAAATAAAATGTGGTATATAAACAATGAAATACTGATTAAGCCCCCAGCTCTTCACCACAGTTCAGAGACCAGTGGAAGCAAGTGGGACAGACTGAGTGCAGGGAGATGGTACCTCAGACCTCTTGCTGCCTTCTGCCTGCCCCAGGTGCATCTCAGATCACCCCTTCCCATGATCCTCCATGGTTAAGCCCCTGACTCTTCACCATCATGCAGGGATCAGCATTAGTGAGTGAGATGGGCTGAGTCCAGGAGGACCACTCCTCAGATCTCTCACAGCGTTCTGCATGCCTATTTGTATTTTGAGATTTCATAGTTTGATGAACTGTGTGGTGCTGCACAATTCCTATATCCTCCTCCACCTGGATCTGACCAGCTCATTCCTAGGGGCACCCAGTCCAGAGAGATTGGGAAATGAGACACCACCACAAGCTTGCTACATACACCCTTCTCTGATTGGAATACAAGGCTCTCTCCCAAAAGCTTGCCTGAAAAGCAGAGCTCTTATTCTCCCTTGACATTACAGAATCAATGCCTTCAAAATAGGAAGAAGCACATAATTCATCAGATGACAAGAAACTAGCACAGAGGCACAAGAAATATGGAAAAACAAGGAAATATCTCTCCCTCAAGGGAATAGAACAATTCATTAACCATAGACGACATAACATAATTTGAAGATATGTCAGAAAAAGAATTCAGAATATTCACATTGACAAAACTGAATGAGAGGCAAGAGAAAAGAGACAACAAATTCCAGAAGATGAGGAAGTCCTTTCACGATTTGAAGGAGGAAATAGACACCATAAAAGAAAATCAAACGGAACTTCTAGAGATGAAGACTGTAATAGAGGAAATCAAAACCTTCATCAAAAGTATTAATACCAGATTGGGACCAGCAGTTAGCATAATGGCTGTCGCTGGACTCCCACGTAGTCGACTGCGGTTTGCGTCCTGGAACCAGTGGCTTAAAACTCACACCGGGCGCGTGTGCTTGCGTGCCCAAAATCCCGAGAGGAGAATGGAGGAGAAGGGATTGCGGCGTGGCCATCCTCCCTGGAGGGTGATTTCTCGCTTTCTATCTCTCTGTCTCTCTCTGTCTGTCTGGTGAGCGCACACGCCCTATAGCAAAAACCTCTAAAAAAAAAAAACAGTAAAAAGTATTAATACCAGATTGAACCACAATGAAGATAGAATATCTGATCTAGAAGACAAAACCTCTGACTCAGATAGAACAAATGAAAAGAATTTTAAAAAGACACAAACAAAAAAAATGAGGATGACATATGGGAAATATTAGACAGCATTAAATGCCCAAATATCCAAATAATGGGCATTTCAGAATGGAAAGAATTGGACAAGGCCATAGATGATCTATTCCATGAAATACTTGCAGAAAAGTTTCCAAATATATAGAAACAGTCAGACATCTAGATCCAAGAAATACAAAAGCCCTCAAATAGAATCAACATAAGAGGATTCTCCCCATGGTACATCATAATCAGATTGGTCAAAATCAAAGACAAAGTAAAGATTCTAAAAATAGCAAGGGAGAAGTATCAAGTGACATACAAAGGTTACCCTATTAGGATAACATCAGACCGTTCAACAAAAACAACACAGGCAAGGAAAGAATTGGAAGGCATATTCAAAACATTATAAGAAAAAGCAACTGCAACCGAGAATACTGAAGCTGACAAGATTATACTTCAAATGGGAAGAACAGATAAAAAATAATTTCCACCATCACTAGGCCAGCTCTTTGAGAAGTACTGAAAGGAGTACAATATAAGAAAAATTAAAGAGAGACAAACAGAAATAAGAAAACAAACAACAAACAAACAAAAAAAAACAAGAAATAGGCTAACGGAATCATAGGGATAAGTCCATTAATATTGATAACAACATTGAATGTTAATGTATTAAATTTTCCAGTATAATGAAACAGACTAGCTGAATGGATATATATATATATATATATATATATATATATATATAATGTAATAGTATTCAGGCTTAAAAAAAAGAACGAAATCCTGTCATTTGTGACAACAGGAGATGAACCTGGAGAACATTATGTTAAATGAAATAAGCCAGGCACAGAAAGGCAAATATTGAATGATGCAACTTATATGTGAAATCTAAAACATTAAAACTCATACAAGCAGAGAGTAAAATGGTGGTTTCAGAGTCTGAAGGGTAAGAGAAATGAGGAGATGATTATCAAATGGTATAAAAATCTCAAACTGGAGGAATAAAGTTTTTTACATTTTTTTGAAATTTATTTCAAAGTATGGTGAATATAGTTAATAATAGTGTATTGGTACATTTCAAAATTGCTAAGAGAGTAAATTTCAGATGCTCTTGCCACAAAAATGTATTTGAGATGATGAATATATTGATTAGTTTAATTATTCCATATTGTATTTATGCCTCATAACATCATTTTGTACCCCATAAATATATTCAAGTACAAATTTACAATAAAATAATTTTTAAAAAAGACAAAAGATAACTGTTAGCATGGATGTAGACACAAACAGATCCTTGCACAATATTGGTATAAATTTAAGTTAGTAAAAACACTATGGAAAATAGATGCTCTTTCCACAGACTGTCCTTTCCCGGAAGCAGGCACAAGGTCCACCTACAGGCCTCTGTACAGCAAGGGATATTGAGGGAGTGTCATCTCTGACCCCCCCCCCCACTTCCAGACGTCCCAGCCCAAGACCCCACCTCCTAGATAGGTAGCTAGATTTTTCTGTGGCTTTTTTTCTTTTAGCCCCTCTATTCTCTTGTTAATTCCTAGCTCTGCCTCTTTCCACAGACTGTCCTATCCCTGGCAGCAGGCATAAAGTCCACCTACAGGCATCTGGCAAAATTGCGTGACAAGCTAATGTGTGGCATACAACTTTTTTTTTTTATTTTTCTCTGTTGTCTTTCATTTTGTCTCATATTATCTCTCCTCTTCGTTTTTTACCCTGCCAGAGGGTCTAGACAGATTTAGAATCAGATATCTGAAATTCCCTAATAAGGTAAGTGTCTCTGGGATCCTCCCTTGTACTGATCCACCTGTGAGAACAGAGATACTGCTTTTTAGACAGCTCAGTAGAGTTACCCTCTTGAGAGCACACTGGTAAAAACAACAGAAGAGAGACTTCAGCAAACATCTATTCCCAGCCAAAAGGAAACACTCTTACTCCTAGTGGGAGAAACATTCCCCAAAGAGGTTTTCAAAAGGGAATACATCTCCCAATGGCTAGGAGTAGAAAAAGAGCCTCAATTCTGAATAAACAAGGAAATATGTCCCCAACAAAGGAAAACTCCCCTCCATGTCTCATAAATATGAAGGACATTACCAAAATGACTGACAAAGAATTTAGAACATTCTTGGTGAACAAATTCTGTGAGCTGGAACAGAAAAGAGACATCGAACTACAGGAAACTGGGAAGTCCTTCTAGGATATGAAAGAAGAAATGGATACTCTGAGAAACAATCAGGTGGAACTATTAGAGATAAAGTCCGTAATATAGGAAATCAAAAACTCGCTGGAAAGTATTAAGAGCCTATTAGACCATGCTGAAGATCGAATTTCTGATGTAGAAAATAAAACTTCTGACCTAGGAAAAAACACCAAAAAGATTGAGAAAATTAAAAAAAAATGAGGCGCCTGCATGTGGCGGCGGCGGGGGAGGGCGCGGGGCTCTCCTCTGCTCCGTGTACCGTGCCCCGGACCGCCTGGCCCCTGCTGCCTCTCCAGCACTGGGTCTGTCCCGCGCTCGGCGTCAGCGCGGGCCGGCGGCACGGACCGGCCGAGGTCGCTGTCCTTCCTTTCTCTGGCCAGGCGGGCGAGCGGGAGGTGGCGTGGGGTCCCGGGCACAGTCGCACGCTCGGGGCTAGCGTGTGGCCGGTGGGCCTGTGCGTGGCTGCCGGGCCTGCGCGTGGTCGCCAGGCCTGCACGTGGTCACCGGGCCTGCGCGTGGCCGCCAGGCCTGCGCGTGGCCCCCGGGCCTGCAAGTGGCCGCCGGGTCTGAGTGTGGCCGCCGGGCCTGCGCCTGTGCGTGGCTGCAGGGCCTGCGCATGGCCGCCAGGTCTGTGCGTGGCCGCTGGGACTGTACCTGCGCGCAGCCACCGGGCCTGCGCCTGCGAGCGGCTGCCGGGCCTGAGCGCGGCCGCCGGGCCTGCGCATGGCCCCTGGGCCTGCAAGTGGCCGCCGGGTCTGAGTGTGGCCGCCGGGCCTGCGCCTGTGTGTGGCTGCAGGGCCTGCGCGTGGCCGCCAGGCCTGTGCATGGCCGCTGGGCCTGTACCCGCACGCGGCCACCGGGCCTGCGCCTGCGAGTGGCCGCCGGGCCTGCATTTGGCCCCCGGGCCTGCGCGTGGCCGCCGGGCCTGCGCGTGGTCACTGGGCCTGCGCGTGGACGCCGGGCCTGCACGTGGCCCCCGGGCCTGAGAGTGGCCGCTGGGCCTAAGCGTGGCCGCCAGGCCTGCGCGTGGCCACCGGACCTGCGCCTGCACGTGGCCGCTGGCCCTGATCGTGGTCGCTGGGCCTGCGCATGGTCGCCGGGCCTGCGCGTGGATGCTGGGCCTGCACGTGGCCCCTGGGCCTGCACGTGGCCCCTGGGCCTGAGAGTGGCCGCCGGGCCTAAGCGTGGCTGCTGGGCCTGCGTGTAGCCGCCGGGCCTGCGCCTGCATGTAGCCCCCGGGCCTGCGCGTGGCCGCCGGTCGCGGGTGACAAACTGAAGCCGAAAACAAGGATTAAGAACTTGCAACGGTGGACAACAGAGAGGGACTTTGGCTGTCTTGAACCAATTGAGAAATATATTGTATAGGAGGATTTTCTCTGCCTATGGACAGTGAGAAGATGATGGTTACCAGCCCTGCATTACCTCAGGGAAAAACAAGAACTATTCTACCATTCTTAAGGAAGCCAGATACCCGAGGATGACTCATGCTGCAGATCCCTCACGACACCATTCCCAGTAATCACAGGATGAATGCTGTGCCGCATCGGCTGATAACCATCTCTGCTTACCAGAACCGCATTCCTGAAACTGTATCCCATGAAGACTCACCTACAATTGCGGAACTGCACGAGACCCACCCTTAACCCAACCCTGAGTAGAATCTATGTTCCCTATTGTAAAAAACTTTATGAGCTGATAATTGGAAAAAAAAAAGTGAAGGAACTGGAGGGTATAGTGGCAGGGATGGCAACTGCAGATACTGGAGACAATATGGGAGAGGTAATGGGAATGAGTAATGGAGGGTGGAGGGGAGGGATTCAGGGAACAAACATCACACTTAATAGACACAAAGATGAAGAGTGGTCTGCTGATGATGATGTACATGGTCATATCATTGTCTTGACTAATGTGCACTGTACTCATGCTGGGAAAAACCATGCTGTACACTGTAAAGATGTGCAATGAAAAAAAAATAATATATCAGCACTCTGGAAGAAGGAGAAAGATCTGAAGATATGATAGTGGAAAGGATAAATGTAGATGCCAGAAGCTGTAAGGGAGGGGAGTGGGTGGTGGGGAGTGGGTGGTAGAGAGGGGGCATGGGGGGCAAAGGGAAGAACCATTTAACACCAAAAATGTAGAGTTCTCTGTTGAAAACTATATATGTATAGGTATATTGTATACATTATAATGGGGACTTTATGTAAAATGTGAATTTAATTAATCTGAGAAAGAAAAATAAAATAAAATTTTAAAAAATAAATAAAAAATAAAACTATAAAAAATGAGGATAATATATGAGAAATATTAGACTCCATTAGACCCCCAAACATCAGAATAATTGGCATCCCAGAAGGTGAAGAAACTAATAGTAGCATGGAAAATCTATTCCATGAAATCCTGTAAGGAAATTTCCCAAGTCTAGAGAGGCATTCAACCATCCAGACCCAAGAAATATAAAGGACCCCAAATAGAATCAACCCCAGAAGATCTTCCCCAAGGCACATCTTAGCCAGGCTGTCTAAGACCACAGATAAAGACATGATACTAAAACTGGCAAGAGAGAAAGAAGAAGTAACTTACAAAGTGATGCAGAAAAAGCATTTGATAATATACAACATCCTTCCATGATCAAGACTCTCAGCAAAATCGTCATAGAAGGGTCATTTCTCAACACAATAAAAGCCATCTATGAAAAACCCATGGTGAACATCATCCTCAATGGAGAAAAGCTGAAAACTTTTCCACTAAAAATGGATACAAGACAAGGATGTCCACTTTCTCCACTCCTCTTCAATATAGTACTGGAAGTCCTTGCCAGCGCAATCAGAATAGGGGAAAAAATAAAAGGCATTCAAATAGGAAAAGAAGAGGTGAAACTCTCTATTTGCACATGACATGATTGTATACATAGAAGTCCCAATGGTCTCCATGGAAAAATTACTGGAAGTAATACATGATTACAGTAAAGTTACAGGATATAAGATCAATATACAGAAATCGATAGCATTTCTATATACGAATAACAGGCAGACTGAGATAGAACTGAAAAAAGTTATGCCATTTACCATAGCAACCAAAAGTATACAATATTTAGGAATAAATCTAACCAAAGAACTTAAAGACCTCCAAAAGGAAAACTATGAGAAGCTAGAAAAATAAATGGAAAATGACACACAAAAAATGGAGGGACATCCAATGTTCATGGATTGGAAGAATTAATATAATCAAAATGGCAATTCTACCTAAATTTATCTACATATTTAATGCAATGCCAATCAAAGTACCAGACACATTCTTCACAGATCTAGAAAAGACAATCATAAAATTTGTCTGGAATCTTAAAAGAGCCCGTATTGCCAAAGCAATTCTACACAAGAAGAGTAGAGCAGGCGGCATCTCACTCCCGACCCAAAAATATACTACAAAGTTGTGGTAATCAAAACAGCATGGTACTGGCACAGAAACAGACACGTGGACCAATGGAATAGAATAGAGTCCCCAGAAATAAATGCCCAAACATACAGTCAACTTATCTTTGACAAGGGGTACCAGTCAATCCAGTGGGAAAACGAAAGCTTCTTCAGCAACTGGTATGGGAAAAACTGGATTTCCACTTGCAAAAAGATGAATCTCAACCTCTACCTCTCACCTTTGACAAAAATAAAGTCAAGGTGTATCAAAGATCTAAATCTAAGACATCAAACTACAAAGCTGCTCCTGGAAAACTCTGGGGAAGCTCTGGGAGACACTGGAGTGGGGAAAGGCTTCTTAAATAAGACCCTCAAAGCACAGTCGGTCATCCCCAAAATAGACAAGTGGGATTATATCAGACTAAGAAGTTTCTGCATGGCAAGAGACATAGTAATTAGTGTGAATTGACAGCCCTCAGAATGGGAAAATATTTTTGTAAATTTTGCATCAGATAAGGGACTGATAACCAGAATACACAAGGAACTAAAGAAGCTGTTGAGAGAAAAGATGATCAACCCTATTAAAAGATGGCAGAAGGAGTTAAAAATAACACTCTCTAAAGATGACATATGAATAGCCAAAAGCATATGAAAAAATGTTCAACATCCCTCATTGTAAGGGAAATGCAGATCAAAACAACAATGAGGTACCACCTAACCCCAGTCAGAATGTCTAAGATGAAAAAAACAAAAACAAAAAATGATAAGTGTTGGTGGTGGTGTGGTGAAAGGTGAACCCTTTTACTCTGCTGGTGGGAATGCAAATTGGTCCAGCCACTGTGGAGAATAATTTGGAGATTCCTCAAAAATATACAAATAGATCTACCATATGATCCAGCAATCTCACTCCTCAGTATCTATCCAAAGCACAGAAGAATTCTTCATTGGAAAAGTGCTTGCACAATGATGTTTATTGCAGTACTATTCACGATTGCTAAGACATGGAACCAACCCAAATGCCCCCATTAGGATGAATGGATTGAAAAACTGTGGCACATATACTCTATGGAATACTACTCAGCCATAAAAAACCAACAAAACCCTGGCTTTTGACAGAAAGTGGAAGAATATGGAAGATTTACTGCTGAGTGAGGTGAGCCAGGATATGAAGGAGAGACATTGTATGTCCCCACTTAACATATACCGAATGTCAGCACTCTATGACTGAAACTGATTGACTAATGGTTGTACAAACACAAGAGATGGGTGTGAACATCAGATGTGGTGTGTGTGGAAGAGTGGGGCCTAACAAAGGACATTTGGAGAAGGGATACATAGGTAGAGCATTGACAGGATGGGGAGGTGTGGTGTTATCGATTGAAAGATATTTTGACCAATGGGACTGGGAAGAAATGTTCACATTTTGAAATGCTCACATTGTAAGCTAAACAATGTGATTGAATGTATATACAAACATAAGTAAATAAATTTATTTAAAAGAAAGAAAATAGCATGATGGTTCTCAAAAAATTAAAAATAGAATTACCACGTGATCCAGCAATCCCACTACTGGGTTTGTGTATCCAAATGAAACAAAATCAGTAATTTAAGAGATCCATGCAGACTCATATATTTACCTGTGTGTCCATCAGCAGATGAATGGATAAAGAAAATATGACATATTCACACTATAAAACACTATTTGGCCTTTTTAAAAAAGGAAACTGTTATTTGCAATACAGATGAGCCCGGAAGACATTCTTGTAGGTGAAATAAGCAAGATACGTGGAAAGATAGAAATTGTATAATCTTACTTATATGTGTAATCTGAAAAGGGAAACAATCCTGAACAAGGACCCTCTGATCCAGATAAAAATCCCTCACCCTAGTTCTCCCTCGGCAACCCATTTTCTGGGATCCCTCACTTCTTTTTGGGAGCTTTGCTTTTCCTTCCTTCTCCTTAAATAAACTCCTGCCTTGCTATACCCGAGGGGGTAAATATTCAAACATATTTAAGTAGAAAGTACAGTGGTGGTTACTGAGAGACTGAGGAAAGGGAGATGTTGGTTTCAGGCTACAAATTTTCAGTTATATACGAGGAATATGTTTTGTAAATCTATTGTACAACATGGTGACTATAATTATGTATAATACATTCTTTTCTTGAAAATGTGAAGAGAGCAGATTTCAAGTGTTCTCACCACAAAAATAATAACTATGTGAGGGAATTCACTTGTTAATTTGTTTTGTTCTTTAGATGATGCTTTCAGTCTTATGTCTTAAAAGTCATAATCAAATCCAAGGTTACTTAGATTCTCTATGTTATTGTCTAGAAGTTTTATAATTTGACATTTATGTCTATGATCCATTTTCAGTTAATTTTTGCAAAAAGTTCTTTCTTTAGATTGTTATTTTATTGCAGCACCATTTGTTGAAAGATTATTCTTTATCCATTAAATTGCCTTTGATCCTTTATCAAAGATCAGTTGACTATACTTGTGTGGATCTAATTTGGGACTCTATTCTATTCCATTGATCTATTTGTTTATTCTTTCACCAATACTACAATGTCTTGATTACTGTGGCTTTAAAGTGACTATTGAAGTTAGGTAGTGATAAATCACAGCTAACATCACATTTAATGGTGACAGACTGAAAGTTTTCCCTCAAGACTGAGAGAAGGATAATACTACAATATTTCTATACAACATTATACCAGAGATTCTATCCAGGGCAATTAGGTAAATATAAAAACAATCTAGTTGGAAAGAAAGAAGTAAAACTATTTTATCACACATAATATGAACTTGTGTATAGAAAATCCTAAGAAATTTAAACTTTTAGACCTAATACATGAACTCAGTAGGTTTTCAGGGTAGAAGATCAATATACAAAAAAGAATTATATTTCCATACACTGGCAATGAACAGTCTAATAACATTTGGAAAATAATTCCATTTATAATAGCATCAAAATAATTTTTACTTAGAAATAGATTTAAAGAAATATAAGACATATAGTCTCCCATTCCATCTATAGCCCACTTACCAGCAAGGGACATTGAGGCTGGGGCACGACTGCCCCCAGCCCACACCAGGCTCCCAAGACTAGGACCTCACCTTCTTTAAAGACCAGACAGGTCCTTGCCCTGCAGGAGTTCTCCCGTTCCATCTATAGCCCACTTCCCAGCAAGGGACATTGAGGCTGGAGCACGACTGCTCCCCAACCCACACCAGGCTCCCAAGACTAGGACCTCACCTTCTTTAAAGGTAGGCAGGGCCTCATTTTTTTCAATATTTTTTCTTCTTTGCTATTTCTTTTTGATTTGCTAATTCTCTCCTCCGCCTTGTACCTCAGACCAGAAAGGTCCTTAACCTGCAGGAGTTCTCCCATTCCATCTATAGCCCACTGGCGAAATCGTGCACCATGCTACTGCACGGTGCACAACTTTTTCTTTAACCTCCTCTGTACTCTTTTATTTCCTCTTACATTAACCTCTCTTTTCATCCTCCACTCTTCCTGAGGGATTTGACAGATCTCGAATCCCAGTTCTGAACTTCCAGGGTATATTGGAAGGTTCCTGGGATCCTCGTCAATACTGAACCACCTGTGATTATCTAGAATATAGTACCCCACTTGAGATCACATTACTAAAAACATCAGGAGAGTTACTTCTGCACACATCAATTCACAGAAAAGGGATACACACTTGCTCCTAGTCAAAGAAACTTTCTCCTAAGAGATATTCAAAAGTGAATACATCATTTAATGGCCAGAAGTAGGAGAAGAGCCTCAGTTTGAACAAGTCAGGAAATATGTCTCCATCAAAGGAACAGAGTAACTCCCCTCCATCTCTCCTAAAGTCTGAGGATGTCACCAAAATGTCAGAGAAAGAATTTAGAACCTTCATGATGAATAAGTTCTATGAGTTGGAACAGAAAAGAGACAACGAACTTCAGGAGATTAAGAAGTCCTTCCACGATATGAAAGAAGAAATGGACACTCTGAGAAAAAATCAGATGGAGCTATTAGAGATGAAGTCTGAAATACAGGAAATCAAAAACTTTCTTGAAAGTATTAAAAGTCAATTAGACCATGCAGAAGATGGAATATCCGATGTAGAAGATAAAAACTATGACCTTGAAAAAAACACCAAGAAGATAGAGAAAACAACTAAAAAACATGAGGATAATATATGAGAAATACTAGATTCCATAAGATGCCCAAACATCAGAATAATTGGCATCTCAAAAGGTAAAGAAAGTAATAACAGCATGGAAAATCTATTCCATGGAATTCTGGAAGAGAATTTCCCAAGTCTAGAAAGGCACTCAAGCATCCAGACCCAAAAAATACGAAGGACCCCAAATAGACTCAACCCCAGAAGATCTTCCCCAAGGCACATCTTAGCCAGGCTGTCTAAGACCACAGAAAAAGACATGATACTAAAACTGGCAAGAGAGAAAAAAGAAGTAACTTAGAAAGGCCATCCCATCAGGCTAACACCGGAACTCTCAACAGAAACAATGCAAGAAAGAAAAGAATGGGAAGACATATTGAAAGTGTTAAGAGAGAACAATTTCAATCAAGACAATTATATCCAGCAAGATTATCCTTCATATGGGAAAAGAAGATTAAAATCTTCTCAGACAAACAAAACCTGAAAGAATTTGCCAACACCAGACCAGCTCTTCAAGAAACCCTGAAGAAAGTACTATTCGAGGAAAACTAAAGAATTAACAGCCAGAAACAAAGAAATAACAGGCAACTAAGACAATGGCCAATTTAAATGTCGGTACAAATCCTGTAACATTGATAATAGCATTGGATGTTAATGGTTTAAATTCTCCAATAAAGAGACACAAACTGGCTGAATGGAAAAAAAAAAAAAAACCAACAGAAACCCTCTATCTGTTGCCTACAGGAAACCCACCTCATGGAGAAAGACATACATAGACTGAAAGTGAAGGGTTAGAAAAAAGTTTTCCATGAAATTGGGAACCAAAAAAGAGCTGGAGTTGCAATACTGATTTCTAACAAAATAGGCTTTGAAACAAAAACCGTTCGAAGAGACAAAGAAGGGCACTATATCGTAGTAAAAGGCTCTATAGATTAAGAAGATATAACGCTTATAAATATCTATGCACCTAACACAGCAGCACCCAAATATGTGAAGGAAAGACTGTTAGATCTAAAAGGGGAGATAGACTGCAACACACTAATTCCTTGAGACCTCAACACTGCACTATCCCCTCGGGATAGATCATCCAGGCAAAAAATAGGTAAAGAGATCAAGGACCTAAACAATACCATAAATCAAATGGACTTAACAGACATCTATAGAACTTTCCATCCAAAAACCACGAGATACACCTTTTTCTCACCCTGGCATGGAACCTTTTCTATGATTGACCACATCATAGGCCACAAAGCAAGCCTCTACAGATTCAGAGGCATAGAAACTATATCCAGCATCTTCTCCGACCATGATGGAATTAAACTTAATTTTAATTTCAAGAGAAATCCTCAAAAATACCAAAATACATGGAAACTAAATCACCTACTCCTGAATGACTTCACTACGACTGAAGAAATAAAAACTGAAATCAAAAGATTCATGGAAGCCAATGACAATGAGGACACGAGTTTCCATAATCGTTGAGACACTGCAAAAGCAGTCATAAGAGGGAAGTACATAGCAATTAGTACACATAAAAAGAAGACGGGAAGAAGGCTAATGGATCACCTAACATCATGCCTCAAAGAATTGGAAAGCCAACAGCAAAATAATCCAAAAAACTCCAGGAGAAAGGAAATAATAAAGATCCAGGCAGAAATAGATGAGATAGGAAATAAATGCACTATACAGAAAATAAATGAAAGTAAAAGCTGGTTCTTTGAAAGGATAAATAAAATCAATACACTTCTAGTGAGACTTATTAAGAAGAAGAGAGAAAGAAACCAGGTGAATCGAATCTACAATGAAGCTGGTAATATAACAACAGATAGTAGAAATTCAAAACATCATTAGAGGTTACTTTGAACATCTATATGCTAAGAAACAAGACAACCTGGATGAGATGAACAAATTCCTGGACAAATATAATCTACCAAGAATGAGCCAGGAGGATATAGAAAGTCTGAATAGGCCCATAACAAGCCAGGAGATTGAATCAGTAATAAATAACCTCCCAACAGACTGAAGCCATGGCCCTGATAGATTCACCTCTGATTTCTACAAAACCTTTAAAGAAGAGTTAACCCCCATTCTGCTCAAGTTATTTCTAAAGATCCAAAAGGGTGAACCTCTCCCTAATTCATTTTATGAAGCCTCTATCACCCTTATCCTTAAACCAGGTAAGGACAGGACAAGGAAGGAAAACTATAGGCCAATATCTCTGATGAATATAGATGCAAAGATTCTCAACAAGTTACTAGCAAATCGTATCCAACAACTTATAAAAAAGATCATACACCATGATCAGGTAGGCTTTATTTCAGGAATGCAATGTTGGTTCAACATACACAAAACCATAAATGTAATACATCATATTAACAGGAATAAGGATTAAAACCATATGGTCATATAGATTGATGCAGAAAATGCATTTGATAAGATACAACATCCCTTCATGATCAAGACTCTCAGAAAAATCAGCATAGAAGGGCCATTTCTCAATAAAATAAATGCCATCTATGAAAAACCCATAGCAAACATCATCCTGAATGGAGAAAATCTGAAAGCTTTCCCACTAAACATGGGAACAAGACAAGGGTGCCCACTTTCTCCACTCTTTTTTAATATAATACTGGAAGTCTTCGCCAATGCAATCAGAAAAGAGAAAAAAATAAAAGGCATAAAAATAGGAAAAGAAGAAGTGAAACTCTCTCTATTCGCAGATGACATGATTATATACATAGAAGACTCAATGGTCTCCATGGAAAAATTAGTGCAAGTGATACATGATTACAGTAAAGTTACAGGATATAAAATCAATATACAGAAAACGATAGCATTTCTATATACGAATAACAGGCAGACTGAGATAGAACTGAAGAAAGTTATTCCATTTACCATAGCCACCAATAGTGTAAGATATTTAGGAATAAATTTAACCAAAGAAGTTAAAGACCTGCACAAGGAAATCTGAGAAGCTAAAAAAAAAAAGAAATTGAAAATGACACAAAAAAAGTAGGACATCCCATGTTCATGGATTGGAAGAATTAATATAACCAAAATGGCAATTCTCCCCAAACTAATCTACATATTTAATGCAATGCCAATCAAAGTACCACACACATTCTTCACAGGTCTAGAAAAGACAATCATAAAATTCGTCTGGAATCATAAAACACCCCGTATTGCCAAAACAATTCTACACAAGAAGAGTGAAGTGGGTGGCATTTCACTCCCTGACCCCAAAATATACTACAAAGCTGTGGTAATCAAAAAAGCGTAGTACTGACACAGAAACAGAGGGAACCAGTTATTAGCATAATGGTTATGTCACTGGACTCCCACATAGTCAACCGCGGTTCATGTCCTGGACTCGGTGGCTTAAAACTCACGCCGGGCGCGTGTGCATACGTCCGAAGATCCCGAGTGGAAAATGGAGGAGAAGGGATTGTGGTGTGACCATCCCCCCTGGGGGGTGATTTCTTGCTTTTGGTCTCTCTGTCTCTGTCTGTCTGGTGAATGCACGTGCCCTATAGCGAAAACCTCTCAAAAAAAAAAAAAAAAAAAAGAAAGAAAAAGAAAAAAGAAACAGACAGGAGGACCAATGGAACAGAATTAGAGTCCCCAGAAATAAATTCCCAATCATACAGGGAACTGATTTTTGACAAGGGTACCAGTCAATCCAGTGGCAAAAGGAAAACCTCTTCAGCAAATGGTGCTGGAAAAACTGGATTTCCATCTATAGAAAGATGAATCTGAACCCCTACCTCTCACCGTTGACAAAAATATAGTCAAGGTGTATTAAGGATTTAAATCTAAAACTTCAAACTATAAAACTGCTCCTGGAAAACACCGGGGAAACACTCAGAGACATTGGTGTAGGGAAAGACTTCTTAAATAAGACCCTCAAAGCACAGTTGATCATCCCCAAAATAGACAAGTGGGATTACATCAGACTAAGACGTTTCTGCATGGCAAAAGACACAGTAATAAGTGTGAAATGACAGTCCTCTAAACGGGAAAATATTTTTGTTAATTATGCATCAGATAAGGGTCTGATAAGCAGAATCCACAAGGAACTCAAGGTGCTGTTTGGAAAAAAGATGATCAGCCCTATTAAAAGATGGGAGAAGGAGTTGAAAAAAAAACACTTTGTAAAGATGACATATGAATAGCCAAAAGGCATATGAAAAAATGCTCCACATCCCTCATCGTAAGGGAAATGCAGATCAAAACAACATTGAGATACCACCTAACCCCAGTCAGAATGGCTAAGGTTAAAAAAAAATAGGAAGTGTTGGCAGGGTTGTGGTGAAAGGGGAACTCTTTTACACTGCTGGTGGGAATGCAAATTGGTCTCGCCACTGTGGAGAACAATTTGGAGATTCCTCAAAAATCTACAAATAGAACTACCATATGACCCAGCAATCCCACTCGTTGGTATCTACCCAAAGGACAGAAGAATTCTTAATTGGAAAAGTGCTTGCACATCGATGTTTATTTTGGCATTATTCACGATTGCTAAGACATGGCACAAACCCAATTGCTCTGGTACAGATGAATGGATTGAAAAACTGTGGCACATATACTCTATGGAATACTATTCAGCCATAAAAAAAAACAACAAAACCCTGGCTTTTGACAAATGTGGAAGAATATGGAAGATTTACTGCTGAGTGAAGCAAGCCAGGTTATGAAGGAGAGACATTGTATGTCCCCACTTAATATATACCGAGTGTCTGCACTCTATAACTGAAACTGATTGACCTTAGGTTGTACAAACACAAGAGATGGGGGTTAGTGCCAGAAATGGAGTGTGTGGAGAAGAGGGACCTAAAGAAGGACATTTGGAAGAGGGATATGGAGAGAGAGCATTGATGGGATGGGGAGGTGTGGTGTTATTGGTGGAAGATACTCTGATCAAGTGGACTGGGGAGAAATGTTCACACACATACTGAAATGTTCACATTGTAAGCTAAATAATATGATTGAATGCATATAAAAAATTAAAATAAAAAGAAATATAAGACATATATAATAAAATGACAAAACATCATTGAAAACATTTAAAAAGCCCTAAGTAAATGAAAAGGTATCCCATGTTTACAGAGTAAAAGACAATATTAAGATAGCAATACTACCCAAAGCTACAAAATATTCAGTGTAGTCCCTATTAAAGAACCCCATTTTTTTTACAGAATTTGAAAAGCTGATCCTAAAATTTACATAAAAATAAAAGCAAAAATGACCCAGAATAGTCTAAACAATCTAGATAAAAACAGAAATATTTTTTGGCCAGCTAGTTTGTGTAGTGGTTAAGGTGGCTGGGTCCTATATGGCTTATTGTGTGGTTCAAGTCCTGAACCCAGCAGCTTGAAAAACACACCAGGCACCTCTGAGTACATGCTCAAAATCCCAAGAGGAGACTGGAGGAGAAGGGATTATTGTGTGACCATCTCCCCAACTCCCTGGTGGTGTTTTCTCAGTTTCCCTCTATCTGCCTCTGTATCTCTGGAGAATATATACAAGGTATAGCAAATTTTAAAAAAAATTTAAGAAAATATTTGACAGAATTACACTTTCCAATTTCATAACTCACCACAAAGCTACAGTTATTAAGAGTAATGTCGTAGTATAGGATAGACCTATAGATTAATGGAACAAAATTTAAAGTTCAGAAATAAACCCTTACACGTATGGTCAAATTTTGACAAAGGTGCCAAGATAATTCAATGTGGAAAGATTCGTCTTTTAAACAAATGATTCAGGGACAACTGTATATCCATGTACAAAAAATGAAGTTGGATCTCTACCTCACGCTGTCTGCAAAAATTCACTAAAATGGATTAAAAACTTAAATGTAACAATTAAAACTATAGAGAATTTACAAAAAGACATAGTGTAAATCTTCATGACCTTGGATTACTAAATGTTTTCCTAGATGATATCAGAAGCACAAACAGCAAAAGATAAGAATGGATAAATTGAATGTTTTTCAATTTAAAAAGTTTATGTTTCAAAGGATACCATCAAGAAGGTTAAAAGACAACCCACAGAATCAGAGACAATGTTTGCAAATCATATATCTGATAAAGGACTGATGTCCAAAATATATAAAGAACTTTTATAGTCCAGCCATGGAAGCATGTGCCAATTGACACTGCTACTTGTCAGGCTGAGACCACACAGGAAGCCCTGGTTGGATTCCTAACCCACACTGAAATCCACACATTGTTGTACACACCTGTAGTCTCAGCTATGCAGGAGGCTGATGCAGAAGATCATAAGTTCATGGCCAGGTTCGGTAACATGGAAAACATTTTGAAATCCTGTCTGAAAGAGCCAGGCATGATAGTGTGTGCCTACTAGGAAAAAATTAAAAAGAATTTGTACAACTTCACAGTAGACAACCCAATTAAAAACTGGACAAATAACTTGAATAGACATTTATCCAAAGAAGATATGCCACTTGCCAATAAGCACACGAAAACATGCTCAACATCATTATTCATTAGGAAAATGCAAACCAAAACCACAATGAGATACCCATTTCCCTACTGCTAGTATGGCTAGAGTAGAAAAGACACACAAGTGTTATAATATAGAGAAATTATAGACCTCATACATTGCTAGATTGTAAAATGTGCAGTTAATGTGGAAAATAGTTTAGTAGTTCCTCAAAATGTTGAATATAGAACTGGCCCCATAGCCTCATGGTAAGGGAGCAAGAGCCTACATGGCTGACCATGGTTTGAATCCCAGTCCATGAAGCTTGAAAAACGTGCTAGGTGTGTGTATGCATGCCCCAAATCTCAAGAGGATAAAGAAATGGAGAAGAGATAGTAGAGTGACATGCCCTCTGGCAATTAAATTTGATATGTAGTTACCACATGATTTACCATTTCTACTCCTGGGTATACACACAAGAAGATTAGAAACACATCTACACAAAAACTTTCATCATAATATTAATGGCAACATTATTTATAATAGTAAAAAAAAAAAGGAACGACTCAAATACCCATTAAAGTGATGAAAAGTTAAAGTTTGGCATATCCTAAAACAGAACATTTATCAGCAATAAAAATAAATGAAGAACTAATGTATGCTACAATACAGGCAAACCTTGAAAACATTATACTAAGTAGAAGCCAGTAAAAAAAGGTGAAATATCATAATATCCAATTTATATATTACTCATAATCTTTAGAAAAAGGAAGTGAATGGTTGCTAGGACCTGATGGTAAGGAATAGAGAAAAATGGATTGACTAATGGACATGGGATCTCATTTTGTGGTGAAATTAGAATGTGATGATATCTGCACAATTCTTTGAATTGTAACCACTAAACTGTAGATTTTAAGCTGTAGCTGTTGAGCTAGCCATGTGTGATGGTGGTTGAGGCAGCTGGATCCCACATGGCTGACTGCACAATTCCAGACCCAGATCCAGCAGCTTGGGAAACACATATGCATGCATGCACTAAATACTGAGAGGAAAGTGTAGGGAAAGGGACTGCAGCATGGTCATCCACCCTTTGGGGTGCTTTATCTCTCTCTCTCTTCCTGTCTCTGTCTCTCTCCAGTAAGCATGTGTACTCTATAGAAAACTTAAAAAGTTACTCTTATTGTATATAGATTATAACTCAGTGAAGTAACACTTTTTAATGAGGCTAATGCCCTTCCACTTCATACTGCTACTTGGAAAATTAACTGAAGACACAAGAAATCTTTTACAGGATTAGATAGATACCCAAGTATCTGGTGGGACTGAAGATTAATTTCCCAACTTTACCCAGAATTGGATGTAATGTACAACCAAGGTAAATGCAACAGAACTCCAGAGTCAGAAACAAACTTAAATGTACCCATACATTGAAATTATGGCCTATTCACTGGCATTGTTGGGGCAAGGTGGACTTTGCTGCCTACTTTTCCTCTCCAGACTGACTGAACATTTCTCCTCACCCACCTGGGCAGATAGAGTCCCTCCTCCCCTTTCATACACTTTCCTCCACTAGCAAGCATGCGACCTTCTTTTCAGAGGACTTTTGGAGGTACAGACCTCTTACTTTCAATTTGAGAAAAAAAAATCCTGAGCTAAAGCAATATTTCAAAAGAAAAGATTATCCATAACACTAACTACAACTAATTCCATCCTGCCAGTGTTTTCCTTGGATATTTGACAACTCATGGCTTAATAGATAATGGTACCAATTAACCCCAAACCTTCAAAAAAAAAAAAAGTTTCAGATGTGTTCAGGACTGACAAAGGAAGGCAACCATGACTTTCTGAAAATCTGAAAGAATAAAGAAGCTGAACTCAGGTTCTGGTCCTATAACCAAAGTTGATTTTCAGTCTTGTTAAGTATTTGTACCTACTCCAGGTAGGCTGGAGAAATGGCTGAACTAGAGTCAGTAGTTCTCCTAGGTCATATTCTAGTATATATAATTATTCTGCAAACTGCCTTACTCATGAATATAGCTGTTACATTCCATTGTAGTTTGAATCATGAATTTGAAATAATGGGACATGGGCCAGCCAGTGACATGGTGATTAAGGAAGTTGGATTTCACATGGCTGACTGTGCAGTATGAATTCCAGACTTAGTAGCTTGAGAAATATGCCAGGCACATGTGCATGTGTCCCCAAAATCCTGAGAGGAAAGTGAAATGGAGGTGAAGGGATTGTGGCAGGACCATCCCCCGTGGTAGGTGCTTTCTCACTTTCCCTCCTTTTCTCTCTCCAGCAAGCACAAACATGCTCTGGCAGATTAAAAAAATTAGTGAGATACAAAAATTATTTTATGCCCAAAGTATATTTTGTTTATTCCAGTGGAAAAATTAATAAAATTTTTAACACAGAAATATTCTCTGTGGGACCAGCAGATGATGCAATGGTTATGTCACTGGACTCCCACGTAGTAAACCACAGTTCAAGTACTGGACCAGGTGGCTTAAAAAACCTCATGCTGGGTGCATGTGCATGTGTGCCTAAACTCCTGAGAAGAGAATAGATGATGATCTTCCCAGGGGGTGATTTCTCACTTTCTGTCTCTCCTGCAAGTACACACACCCTATAGTAAAAATCTCTTTTAAAAAGAAAAGATGGGACCAGCAGTTAGCATAATGACTTTGTCACTGGACTCCCATGTAGTCAACCGCAGTTCAAGTCCTGGACCTGGCAGCTTAAACTCACGTCGGGCCCATGTGCGTGCATGCGTGCCCAAGATCCAGAGAGGAGAATGGAAGAGAAGGCATTGTGGCATGGCCATCCCCCCTGGGGGTGATTTCTCACTTTCTGTCTCTCTGTCTATGTCTTTCGGGTGAGCACACATGCCCTATAGCAAAAACCTCTCCAAAGAAAGAAAAAAGAAATATTTCCTATAAGGAAGAATGCATTCCTTACTGTCACTACCTTGTGTTTGTATTCATCAACTCTGGTAATATAGAAAAATGTAAGACACAGTTGCTTAAAAGGAGCATCATCTTTTCCCTAAGAAACACAGTCATACTAGAATATACTACAAGAAAGCACATAGTTTTATGTGAACTAAGAGGAGAGAAACCTACCCGAGTCTGGGGTGTCATGAAGGCATTGAGGAGATAAAGAGAAAAGCCTGAGTTAATTCCTGAAGCTATAGTAAAGAAGGCAAATGGGCAAAAAGTATTTTAAAGAACAGCACCTCAGGCAGAATAATATTTATGTATTTATAGACTTGCAATATATTCAGTCTAACAGGAACCAATTGTTGAGAAAGGAGTGGTAAAGTAAGTTAATTTACAATGGGTAGGTGAGAAAGAGATTTACATTTGGCAAACACAAGCATGCACCCCAGTTTAGTCTCATCCCACTGAGAACAGCAATAAAACCAAAGACTAAGTTTGTAGAGGAAAAGATTTACAGGTCTTCCTTAAAGAGGGCCTTGGTAAAGGCTGATCATGAACAGAACTGCCTTAAGAGAGCAGAATTTGTAGGGACAGCAGGTGGCTTAGTGGTTACAGTGCTGGACTCCCACAAGGCCAACCATGGTTTAAGTTCCAGAACCTGTGACTTGAAAATCACATTGGCAAGTCGGTCTATGAAAGAGAGACATTGCATGTCTCCACTTAACATGTACCAACTCTATGGTAGAGACTGAAAGACTGGAGAACATAAAAGTATTAAAAATTGTAATGGGCACTAGAGACAAAGTGGAAAGAGTGTGAGAGGGGAAGAGCATAGGAAATTTGGTGGGGAAATGGGGAGGTAAGGCACTTGTGGGACACAGATAAGGTTTATTATCTGTTGACAAGGATGTGTATGGTGGTCTCAACTGGGCTAGACTGAGGTGTATATCATGCTGGGTAAAGTCTCTCTCCATAATCTAAATGATGTATAGTGATTTAATGTATGAATAATTTATATATATATATAAAATCACACTGGGCACTAGTGTGTGCATGCCCAAAATCCCAAGAGGAGAATGGAGGAGAAAGGATTGTGGTATGGCCACCGCCCCCACCAAAGGGTTTGATTTTGATTTCTCACCTTGTCTGTCTCTGGTAAGTACATACACCCTATAGCAAAAATCTCTCAAAAAAAAAAAAAAAAAAAAAAAAAAAAAAAAGAGAGAGAAAAGAAATAGAAAGAAAAAAGAAAGGCAATCACATTAGACACGTGTACATGTGCGTCCAAAATCCCAGAGAATGTATGAGAAGAGATTGCAACATGACTTCCCCTTCCCCATGTGGGGAGGGTAATTTCTCACTTTCTCTTTCACTTTCTCTCTCGGTTTTTCTCCAGTGCACATACCCACCCTATGGCAAAAACCTCAATAAAAAAAGACAGCAGAATTTCAGTGGCTCCTCCAGTCCTACCACTTAGGGACTAGGGTTGAGCTCCTGGCTACAGCTAAAGGGAACAAAGTAATTTCTTCTATCCACTCTTCCCAATCCCCAAAATACTCAATTCTTTTTAACAATTTTTTTATTTGCAACACGGCTCAGTTCCATCAATTAAATATAACATCAGAGTGGACTAAAGACATACTACAAGCATCACATAGTCCAAGACAATTTCCTTCCTCCCAAAGACAGTAAACCCATTTCCCTCAGAGACCCATACCCAGAGCCAAACTGAACACACAAAACAGGCAAGCCCAGGACGAAGTCAGCTTCAGGTACATTTCACCTTTCTCCACAGCCCTTTACCTCCCTCCATCCCCAATCAGGTCAACTCTCAGCTTCAGAGCCACCAGAAAGGTTTTTTTTTTTTTTTTTTTTTTTTTTTTCGTTTGTTTTGTTTTGCTTTTGCTTGTGTTTTTGATAATTAACAGGTGTGTGTTACATAAAATAAGAAAATATCTTATGAAATCTACTGTTCCATAGAAAGTTTAAAATAACTCCTCCATGCATACATAATAACAGTCAGTAATGTTAGCTTTTTCTCTCTTTACCATAAATACAGGTAGTTTTGAAGTAATCGTCATCTCAGACAGCTCCAAACTCAAGTTTCCTTGGGGCCTTCATTAAAGGCTGCTGCTCTTACCCTAGGATATGGAGGAATCCCAAGCACTTTTCCCAGATTCAAAGATTGAGAGAAAAAACCCTGCTATCTTAGAAAAATATTTCCTTCCTTGTGTTTCTTCTAAGGATTGCTTATAGAGACTGTAACCTAAGTTTTCTAGTCCATATGAGAAAAGTTTTTAGAAAGCACAGGAACAAGCAGTCTATTTGATTAGAAGTACTAGTAGTTTCTAGGATGTAGGAGTCAAGGAAGCGGAGAATAAAATTTCAAACTACTTTCACCCCAAATCTTCTATACCCTCAGAAGATGGACACTAGGATGAGCACACCTTCCCCAGGTCTTGGTGGGACAATTGCTAAAGGTCTACTGCTGTGGACTGGTGACTTTTGACAAAGTTGCAATAAGGAAAGACAAGAAAATAGAAAGTGCATCTCCAAGGGAATATTTTACCAAAATATTAAGGGCTCCAACTAGTGGTTAAACTGTATTGATTTATGCTAGGAAAATTGGTATTTGTACTACTTTTATAAACTGGACAGCTCACAATTGGAGAAAAGACTTAAATAATGCCAATTAAGACAAGGAACAGAAACTATAGATTGGGTAAAAGAACTTGCCGCCTTAACATTGATATTTTTTTGTATTAAACCCTTCTCCAAATTCTTGAGAAACCTGGGCTAGCTGTAGTTTTGCCATCACCTGCATGTACAAGACTGGGCAATCATATCCTCATACTCCTTGTACAAAATATTGCCATTTGCCTCAATCAGAAGGATGCTAATGGGAACATACTTATAAGGGACACAGGAGGGTTGAGGGACACTCTGGTCTACCAGCTCATTGACAAGGTTCTGGATGATGGCGTGATTAGGGGAGTTAAGACCATAGCGTAGTACTCTGGGACAGGTTCCCTTACAATAGTTTGGGGTATAGCGATGAGGAGCAATGATCCAATGATCCCAGCCCAGCTGGTGGAAGCTGACTTGGAAAGGGTATAGGGAACACTGGTTATTTTCAGGCCCATCATGCTTCCAGGAGGGTCCAGGAACCTCAGACCCAATACTGCCTGCTTGACGTACTCTTCGCAAGAGAAGGGGAGATTCCCTTTCCATAAACTCCTCCAGACCTCTAGAGAGAGGTTTGGCCTTCTGACTGTTTGTATGAGTATCATTGAAATAGAGTAACAAGAAGGCTACATCCAAGGATGAAGTACCACGCCACTGGAGCTGAAGAATCTCACTACGTTTTTGCTGTTGACACATGAAATGGAGGTGAAGGATCCTGCGCCCCTTGTGATTCCAGAGCCTTTGCTGAACATGTTGTGTGATATCCATCTCTGTCCAAGCTTTAGACATCAGAGAAGGCTTTAAGGAACTTCTTTTTGAAGAAGGAAAGTGGTTGGCCGGTCTTTTCTGGACCCAGGGCTCCACATGGCAGGAGAGGTGGAAGTGGGTTAGGTGGAGTTGATGACGATAAACCACAGTGGCTCTGACTAGTCGGTATGCTACCTGGTTTTGTCTCAGAGGAAAGTCCAGGGTCTGTGTGTGCCAGGGGCCTGCACAAGTAAGAAGGAACAAGAACAGAATCTTAGTTTCTTAGTTCCTAGCCTGAATCTCCCTCACAAACCTCAATATATACTGGCAGCTGTAATTAACACCCAAATTAACTCAAGATAATGATAATAGCTATTATTTATTGAGAAATTACTAATGTACTAGATGCTTCACATGCATTAGATCTTTAATCCTCTATAGTATAATGAGATATTTATTATACCCATTTTATAGATAAGAAATTGAGTCTCAGAGAAGATATGTCAAAGGACACAAGCTAGTATATGGTAAAATCAAGATTTGAACCCAAGTCTGTTCTCCTTAAAAAGAGACACTGTCAGTGCTGGCAGATGGTAGAGTAGTTAAGGTGCTAGACTCCTACATGGTCAACCATGGTTTGAATCCCAGACCCAGTGGCTTGAGAATCATGCTGGGTGTATGTGTGTACATGCCCAAAATTCTAAGAGGAGAATGAAGAAGGGATTTCAACATGGCCTCCCTCTAGGGGTGATTCCTCACTCCCCCCCCCATCTCTCTTCAATGGGTGAAGGTGCACTTTGGCAAAAACCTAAAAAAAGAAGAAAAAATAGAAGAGAAACTATTTTACTTTTAGATCACTCAGTGCTAGGCTCAGGGGAAAAAAAACTCTCAAATGTAGAATTATTTTGTATATATTATAAGCATGTTAGAGAGTCAATCATATTAAATGACTATTAAAGATGATCATTAAGAGAATCATTGAGACATACATAGATTAAGAGAGCCCTTATCACGTCACTACTCAGATGCAGCTTTGGGACAACAATTCAACATTGGGTATTATATCCTGACATCATTTCAAATTCAGGACTAAGACAATAATTGTGTCTATCCACCCCTAGTAAGGACAGCTATTTTGCCATTTCTGCTTTCCACTAACTTTAATCATCTTCTCCTCGAGCATTTGGCCACTGGGCCAGCCTTCTTTGGCCATTTACTTCTTTAACCCTCAATCTCCCTCTCTTCCATTCCTTGCTAGAAATGGTTCTTTATTTATCCCATTTATTTTTCTACCATCCTTTTAAATACTATTTTCAACAAGGCCTTGATCACGTAAATATTTTGTTTGCTAAGAAGTCTACGGATAGCTGCATACCCTTTAGTGATTAAGAGCTGTAATCCAAACTGTTCTGCTGACACCCAGTGGCCATAGGATCGAAAAGCTGGGCCTGCAGTGCTCTGAAATTCTGTGCCCTATCCTAACAGAGGTTGAAAGCAAAGATTATAGGGACCAGCAGTTAGCATAATGGCTATGTCGCTGGACTCCCATGTAATCAACTGCGGTTCGCGTCCTGAACCCGGTGGCTTAAACTCACACCGGGTGCATGTTCATGCTTGCCCAGGATCCCGAGAGGAGAATGGAGGAGAAGGGATTGCGGCATGGCCATCCCCCCTGGGGGGTGATTTCTTGCTTTCTGTCTATCTGGCGAGCGCACACACCCTATAGCAAAAACCTCTCCCAAAAAAAAAAAAAAAAAAAAAGAAAAGAAAAAGAAAGCAAAGATTATAAAGACCAAGCATCACAGGAAAAAGCTTTCTTTCAACTTCAAATATTTTATCAGTTAATATTTTCAGTTTAATTTTTTAATTGCCAAAGGGTACCTGTGCTCACCAGAGAAGGGAAGGAACCCCCCAATGGGATGTGGTCATGCCATAATCCCTTCTCCATTCTTCATTTTGTTGGGATAGTCACCAAGGCGGGGATTTGAACCATAGCCAGCCATATGCAATCTAGCTCCTCTAACCACCAGAGTATGAGCTGGCCCTTTCATGTTAATTTTTATATCATTCACCTTATATTCCTTCTCCACTTAATCCATAAGCCTGGAATTCCTCAGTAGTCCCAAGACTTTCAACATAGACACTCTTGATCTCTTGATGTTCTGCGATATTTTTAAAAGTTTAAGTTCCAACTCATGCTTCATATACCCTCAAATTCAGGGCAGTGGACATCATTCACACAAGACCAAAACTAGGTTTGTATTTGCTTTCTCACATTATTCCACACTCCCATCTTGAAATGATCTTTCCAAGAGGACTACCCATATACCTGCTCCACCCTGCCTGAAAAGGAACACAACCCAAAGCTCTAGCAGACTGTCTGGTGAGGAAGACCTTTTCCTTCCAGACCCTGACATCACATGTTTCCTGAAGCAGGGTGGAGCTGCTGCTAAGGATCAGAGCCAGAGAGGGCCTGCTCAAAACTTGTCAGGAAAAGGGTTGACTCATACATCCTGTGTGATTAAACCTGTCATCGGCTCTGGATCCTTTCCAGAGTCCCTAGATGCCAGTTATGTTCCACAGTCACACCAGAATATTTACCTAATTCTAAGGCATCCTTCTTTCTAGTCTCATGTGATTTGTATAAACTTGATTTGTGCAGCTTTCTGCTGCACTTAGGAAGTGAACCTAGATCCCTAATCACAGCCTCCAATCTCCTGCCTCTCTCATCAGCTTGATATCCTGCCACTCTCCACAATGCTAACAAAATGCAAGCCTTACTGACCATCCTTCTGTTCTTCAAGTAGAATAAACTGGTTTCACTCTCAAAGCCTTTGCACCTGTTGTTATCTTGGCCCAAATCAGCTTTCTCTCTACTCTGCTCATGCCTGGGTTAGCGCAAGTGTCACCTCCTCTAAGATACCTTCTCTGACAACCCTATAGAAAGAGAATAGCAAGGAAGTATTCCCTATCATAACAATCCATTTCACTCTTTGATACCACCACAATTTTCAATTATTTAATTGTGTTTGTCTATTTGTATCTCCCATAAGAACATGCTCTATGAGATAGGGGCTTTTCTTACATTGATCACAACTGTATAACTAACACTCAGTAAGTACTGAATAAATATTTGCTGAATAAATCTCCACTCATGACAAGTTATTTCCTAAATCAGAATGCACTTCTCTGCCTCAATGCAGAATCTCCTTACTCTTTCTGCAAGGTCAAGTCCAAATACTGCCTTCTCAGTGAGACTTTCTAACAGTCTCTCTGCTTCTCTTTCCTTGCTCCAAGCAGTGAGCCATTTCTTCTTTGAGTTTCTGAGAGCCCTATTGCCTGTTCTTTTCAAATAACTCTTCATCCTCTAACATCACTATGTAATTAACTATTATACTATGCTGGGAGCTCCTAGAGGTCAAAGAAGTAGTTATTGGGTCACAGTAAAAGCCATGATGCATTTTTCTACATTTTTCTATGCAAAAATGTGTTGTGACTTTTCTGATGACCCAATATTTGTTTCTGTATATCCAACCCAAACACAGTGCCTAGTACTTAGGGGAGATACAGCCATGCTGATACAGGTGGCAGGGCACTGATCTGCAATGCTGGAACCACATGAAAGACCATGGCTTGCATCCAGGATCTACCAGAAACATGCCAGACATGCACATCTGTGATCCTGTATACCTGGAAGGGGGAAGAGGTGATGATGTGACAAGACCTTGTCCAAAGGTGCCTGTTTCTCTTTCTCTGCCTTTCTGGAAATAAGTAAACTTTAAAAAAAATCTTCTGAGAAGCCAACATGGCATGGTAATTAAAGCCCAGGCTCTAGGGCTCGAGAACCCAGGTTTGACACCCAGCTCTAGCAATTAATAGTTATGCAACACCAGGGAAGTTATTCTGAGCCTCAGTTTCTTCAACTATAAAATGGGTATATTAATACTACCTACCTCATTTAGTACTGCGAATTAAGCAAGATGTTTATAAAGCATTCTGTGTAATACCTGGCATGTAGTAAGCGCACAGCGAGGATTAACTAGAATAATTTTGGTTGTTTTACTTAGAGGGGAGTGTAAATATGTCTGTTATCATCTCAGACTGGAAGGCTCCAGATTGATTTCGCCAGATTTCTAAGAGTTTGTTAAATCTGATGGCTGTCAACATTCCCTAGAGAGCCCTTCACTTCAGGAGCCCACTACTATCCTGGAATGGTATCTAATACAGATGCTTAAGACAGAATGAAGCATTATGGGGACAAAGAAAATTCCAAATCACATTTGGTACCAAAATCTCAACATAGCAACATAACCTAAATACAAAATCTGGTGTACAGAGACATTAAAATATTGTGAAGAAAGTCTTGAGAAGTTGTAGACTTTAAAAATCAGACAAACTTGATCTAAAATCTCATTTCTCCCACCCACTGCCCTTGTGACCTCTGTAAATTACCTAATATCTTTATGTCTTAATTTTCTTATCTTCAAAAACTAGGCTAATTGGGACCAGCAGGTTGCGTGGTGGTTAAGGCTCCGGACACTCCCACATGGCTGACCATGGTTAGAGCCCCAGACCTGGTGGCTTGCTTTCTCACTTTTCCTCTCTCTCTGTCTCTCTCTGTCAAATTAAAAATAAAGGAATATATAAAATTAAATACATAATTCTTTTTTTCTTTTTTGGAGAGGTTTATGCTATAGGGCACATGCACTCACCAGAAAGACAGAGAGAGACAGAAAGCGAGAAATCACCCCTAGGGGGGATGGCCACGTCGCAAGCCCTTCTCCATTCTCCTCTTAGGACCATGAGCACACACACACACACATGCCCGGTGTGAGTTTAAGCCACTGGGTCCGGGACACAAACCACGGTCAACTACATGGGAGTCCAGCGACATAGCCATTACACGAACTGCTGGTCCCAATAAATAATTCTTTAAAAAAAGAAAATTAGGCTAATTGTTCTATAACAGCTAGTGATAGTAGCTGTTATGGGGATTAAATTAAGGATTAAATACAGCAACAGATGCTCACAGCTCAGATCCTCCGATGTTAGTTGTTTCTGTCCTTTCTGAGGCCTTGTTAGTTTTTGCCCCACCCAGCATCCTATACCCTTTGCCTCCTAATAACAAAATAATGCATAAATAGCCTCCCACAGAATATAGCTGGGTATTTCTTAATTACACTTTTCAGAGCTATTACAAACACTTTTCAGAGCTATAACAAAAATAAGACTTCTTTGAGAGATAGGGGCCAACTCATCACTCAGTTGTCCTAGCATCTGGGAGAAATTTCTCAGTAGGTCCCAAGCAATTTCTTCTTACATTGGTGCCTTAATGGTAAGTAGGCTTGCAGCCAGCTTTTCCCATGCTCACCATGCTTTGAGAACTAGGCCTGAGAAAACAACCCGCACACCAGGCAATGAGACCTAGCTGCAAGCCCTTACATTCCCTTTTCTCTACATTATTCTTTTTCATTTCTTTCCCCTCCAAGATAGATGGAATTGTAATAACTCACCTCTGAGAGGTCTCGCTATATTGGCCATGGGCCTCACCAGCCTCACCATGGTGGCTCCAATGGTGCGATTCTCCCTGGGATGTCCATATAGGTCAGCTGAACGGTGATACAACTCCAGCATGTACCGCAGGGGATGCCCTAGAACCTGTGGCTTCTTCTGCTCCTTGCCAGGGGCTTCATCTAGCAGCTCCCGAATCAAGGGCAAAGTAGGGGCCTCAGTCAAGAGGGCAATAGAGGACTGCTGCCCTGTCTTTGACATTTGGACCTTGTGTTCTAAGAAAAGCACCAGTCCCCAAAGAAGAATGATTCTAAAGATGCTGAAGAGGACCATCTTGAAAGGCTTTGTGTTTAGCAATTGACTCCAACCCAAGCCCAAAGGATGTCACTCTGACCTGTTCCTTTCAAGCAGGTAACCACATCTCAGTTCCACAACTACCAAAGATGGGACAAGAAAAAAAGAAATACAGGTAGCTTCTATGTTGTTTCTTCTGGGCGGACCTCCTGGGCCAAGGAAGGTCTCCTAACTTGCCCTCTGTACATCAAAACAAACAGCAGATGGAATAAGACAGTGCGCCCCTCCCCCTCTCTAGAGCTGGCAACTATATAGTACTTATTTGGAGGCTGAGGTAACTACAAAGGAGAGGTTCATACCAGAACCTACTCCTTCACCTTATCCACTTAGGATGAAAAAAAAAGCAGCCCTATCCTATTCTACCATACAGCTTTAAAGGCAGTCCCTTAATCAGTCCTTAAAGGGCCAGATGCCTCCTGCTCCCATCCCAGTTACATGCCTTTAATGAAGCATTTCTCAAAATATGGTCTATTGATAACAGGCAGAGAAACTATCCAAGGTGACTATGAGGAATGCAGATGCCTGGGTCTGGACTCAAACACAGACTCTTCAGGTGGGTCCAGAAATCTGGATCTTAACAAGTGCCCCAAGAAGTTTCTGTAAACACTAAAATGTAGAAATGACTGCGTGAATGTGACTGCTAGAGCTTGAAGAAGATGCCTCAACAGTGGTTCTCAATCTTGGCTATATTTTGAAATCACCTGAGGAACTTCAACTATTACGGATGACTGGGCATCATTCCCAGAGGTTCTGATGTAATAGGTTTGGGGTGTTACCAAGACATCAGGATTTTTTTTCCAAGTTTGTAGTGATTTTAAAATACAGCCAAATTTGAGAATTCTGTCTTGGAATTTTCTGGTTTACCTTGGAAAGTACTGAGATCATGAATGGCCTTCATGGGGAAAGCCTGAGACAGTTGAAGATAAATTCATGGGAGCTCTCCTAGACCAGGTGGTTAATGTAGCAGGGCTGGGCTAGTTTGTTATGGCTGCCGCAGGCTAGGATTCTGCAGAAAAATGGTAGGTGTAGTCTAGCCTTGTCCAAGTAGAAGCAAATTCTTGGGTTTCTGGAGAGAACATGGTTCATGAGGTCGACATAGCTCTAGAAGATAATGAGACAGATATGATTTGTAGGAGGCCTTTACCTCATACCAAGAATATCAATGGACAGGCGATATTACTACAGAACAAGCATGAACTTTGTAATCAGACAGAACTGTGTTTGAGTTGTGATTTTTGGCTGTTATGCACTGTAACTTAACCTTTTCAGGCAAATTTCTTCACTTCTCTGAAACTCAGTTTCCTCATCTGTAAAATGAAGATAACATGATTTTTACCACATGGGTTGATGTGAGGACATTGGGAAATAATCTATTAACGATATATGGTTACATGTTAAAAATTATTTATCTTGGGAACCAGCAGTTAGCGTAATGGCTATGTCGCTGGACTCCCACGTAGTCGACCGCGGTTCGCGTCTCGAACCCGGTGGCTTAAAACTCACGCCGGGCGCGTGTGCATGCGTGCCCAAGATCCCGAGAGGAGAATGGAGGAGAAGGGATTGCGGCGTGACCATCCCCCCTGAGGGGTGATTTCTCGCTTTCTGTCTCTATGTCTCTCTCTGTCTGTCTGGCGAGCGCACGCGCCCTATAGCGAAAAACCTCTCCAAAAAAAGAAAAAAAAATTATTTATCTTTTCTGGTTTTTTTCTAACTTGACCTTGGGCATTTGCATGTAGAGTAAAACAAAAGGCATAGGACGCAGGGAATCCTATAAGATCTAGAAACCAAATCTCAGCTCAATAGCTTGCTAGCTGGTCCTCCCAGTCTTACTTTCTTCATCTACATTGCTGCTCCTTCAGAATACTGTATTGTTGTGTACATTTTATTATATACATATATATTGTATGCAATAATATACAAGAAAGGGATATAGTCAGATGATACGCAGTAGGCAAAGCCTGAATGTTCAAAATATATGAAAGATGTAATAGAAATCAGAAAAACGCAGTTGAAAAATATGTAAGATAGGATTCCACACTGATTTTATTAGCACCATATTAAAAGTAAGACACTATTTTTAAATTAAATTATTTTTTATACATTAAATTACTACATATATCATTAGTGTACAAAATGAATTTTCCCCTGCACAAATACACTGTATTAGTCCAGTCAAAGATGTTATCATACACAATATAATCAACAGATAATTTTCCATTTTTATGTCCCTTAAATATTTTGCTCCTTTCTTTTCTCCTTGATTCCTTTCCTCTCACCCTCCCCAACTCCTCACTCTCCTCACACACTGTCTCTTGGATCCACAATTATTCTACAGGTTTTTATATCTTCCAGTCTTTCAGTTTCTGCCATAAAGTGCAGACATTCAGTACATAGTGAGTAGGGACATACGATACCTCTCTTTCATAGTCTTGTTTTTTTTTTTTTTTTTTTTTTTTTTACTTAGTAGAAATCTAGTGAGTAGGGACATATGATGCCTCTCTTTAATAGTCTTGGTAATTTCACTTATTAGTAAATCTTCCATATTCATTCACTTTCTTTCAAATGCCTGAGTTTTTATTTTTCTGTCTTAGTAATATCCCATAGAGTATATGTGCCATGCTTTTCCTTTTTTATAATAATTTTTATTTTATATTTATACATTCAATCACATTATTTAATTTACAAAGTGAACATTTCAATATGTGAACATTTATTTCCAATCTAGTTGATCAAAACATCTTCAACAGGGAACCAGCAGTTAGCGTAATGGCTATGTCGCTGGACTCCCACGTGGTTGACCGCGGTTCGCGTCCCGGACCCGGTGGCTTAAAACTCACGCCGGGCGCGTGTGCGTGCGTGCCCAAGATCCTGAGAGGAGAATGGAGGAGAAGGGATTGCGGCGTGACTATCCCCCCTGGGGGGTGATTTCTCGCTTTCTGTCTCTATGTCTCTCTCTGTCTGCCTGGCGAGCGCACGTGCCCTATAGCGAAAAAACCTCGGGACCAGCAGTTAGCGTAATGGCTATGTCGCTGGACTCCCACGTAGTCGACCGCGGTTCGGGTCCCGGACCCGGCGGCTTAAACTCACGCCGGGCGCGTGTGCGTGCGTGCCCAAGATCCCGAGAGGAGAATGGAGGAGAAGGGATTGCGGCGTGTCCATCCCCCCTGGGGGGTGATTTCCTGCTTTCTATCTCTCTGTCTCTCTCTGTCTGTCTGGTGAGCGCACGCGCCCTATAGCAAAAACCTCTCCAAAAAAAAAAAAAAAAAAAAAAAAAAAAAAAACAAACAAAAAAAACCTCTCCAAAAAAAAAAAAAAAATCTTCAACAGATAACACCACTATCTCCCCATCCCGTCAATGCTCTGTCTTCGTATCCCTCCTCCAAATGTCCTTTTCCAGGCTCCAATCCTCCACATACACCACATCTGGCAATCACACTCATCTCTTGTGTTTGTACATCATTTAGTCAGTCAGTTTCAGTCATAGAGTGCAGACACTCGGTATATATTAAGTGGGGACATACAATGTCTCTCCTTCATAGCCTGATTTGCTTCATTCAGTAGTAAATCTTCCATAATCTTCCATTTTCTGTCAAAAGCCAGGGTGTTGTTGTTTTTTTATGGCTGAATAGTATTCCGTAGAGTATATGTGCCACAGTTTTCCAATCCATTCATCTGTATGGGGGCATTTGGGTTGGTTACATGTCTTAGCAATTGTGAATAGTGCAGCAATGAACATCAATGTGCAAGCACTTTTCTGATGAAGAATTCTTCTGTCCTTTGGGTAGATACCAAGGAGCTGGATTGCTGGATCATATGGTAGTTCTGTTTGTAGATTTTTGAGGAATCTCCAAATTGTTCTCCACAGTGGCTGGACCAATTTACATTCCCACTAGCAGTGTAAGAGAGTTCCCCTTTCATCACACCCCCGCCAATACTTATCATTATTATTATTATTTTTTTTAATCTTAGACATTCTGACTGGGGTTAAGTGTACCTCATTGTTGTTTTGATCTGCATTTCCCTTATGATGAGGGATGTTGAGCATTTTTTCATATACCTTTTGGCTATTCGTATGTCATCTTTAGAGAGTGTTTTTTAACCCCTTCTCCCATCTTTTAATAGGGTTGATCATCTTTTTTCCAAACAACTGCTTGAGTTCCTTGTGTATTCTGCTCATCAGTCCCTTATCTGATGCATAATAAAAAATATTTTCCCATTTTGAGGGCTGTTGATTCACACTAATTACTGTGTCTTTTGCCATGCAGAAACTTTTTAGTCTGATATAATCCCACTTATTTATTTTAGGGATTATCGACTGTGCTTTGGGGGTCTTATTTAAGAAGTCTTTTCCTACCACAATATCTCCTAGAGTTTCCCCAGTGTTTTCTAGGAGAAGTTTTATAGTTTGAGGTCTTAGATCTTTGATCCACCTTGACTTGATTTTTGTCAAAGATGAGAGGTAGGAGTTCAGATTCATCTTTCAGCAGGTGGAAATCCAGTTTTTCCAGCACCATTTGCTGAAGAGGTTTTCCTTTTCCCACTGGATTGACTGGTACCTCTTGTCAAAAAATCAGTTGACTGTATGTTTGGGAATTTATTTCTGGAAATTCTATTCTATTCCATTGGTCCACATGTCTGTTTCTGTGCCAGTACCACACTGTTTTGATTACCACAGCTTTGTAGTATATTTTTGGGTCAGGGAGTAAGATGCCTCCCATTCCACTCTTCTTCTGCAGAATTGTTTTCGCAATATGAGGTCTTTTATGATTCCAGACAAATTTTATGATTGTCTTTTCTAGATCTGTGAAGAATGTGTCTGGTACTTCGACTGGCATTGCATTAAATATGTAGATTAGTTTGGGTAGAATTGCCATTTTGATTATATTAATTCTTCCAATCCAGAAACATGGGATGTCCTTCCACTTTTTTGTGTCATTTTCAATTTCTTTTTTTAGTTTCTCGTTTCCCTTGTGGAAGTTTTTTACTTCTTTGTTTAGATTTATTCCTAACTATATTATACTTTTGGTGGCTATGGTAAATAGAATAACTTTTTTCAGTGTTAGCTCAGTCTGCTTGTTATTCATATACAGAAATGCTATTGATTTCTGTATATTGATTTTATATCCTGCAACTTTACTGTGTTCATGTATTACTTCCCGTAATTTTTCCATGGAGACCATTGGGTCTTCTATGTATACTATCATGTCTTCTGTGAATAGAGTTTCACCTCTTATTTCCTATTTGAATGCCTTTTATTTCTTCCTCTTTTCTGATTGCATTGGTGATGACTTCCAGTACTATTTATAGAGGAATGGAGAAAGTGGGCATCCTTTCTTGTACCAGTTTTTAGTGGGGAAGCTTTCAGCTTTTCTCTATTCAGGATGATGTTCGTTATGGGTTTTTCATAGATAGCTTTTACTGTGGTGAGAAATGACCCTTCTATGCCGATTTTGCTGAGAGTCTTGATCATGAAGGGATGTTGAATCTTATCAAATGCTTTTTCTGCATCAATTGATATGACCATATGTTTTTTTATTTTTATTCCTGTTAATATGATGTATTACATTTATGGTTTTGTGTATGTTGAACCAACCTTGCATTCCTGGAATAAAGCCTACCTGATCATGGTGTATGACCTTTTTATAAGTTGTTGGGTACGATTTGCTAGTATATTGTTGAGAATCTTTGCATCTATATTCATCAGAGATATTGGTCTACAGTTTTCCTTCCTTATCCTGTCCTTATCTGTTTTTAGGATAAGGGTGATAGAGGCTTCATATAATGAATTAGGGAGAGATTCACCGTTTTGGATCTTTAAAAATAACTTGAGAAGAATGGGATTAACTATCCTTTGAAATTTTTGTAGAATTCAGAGGTGAATCCATCAGGGCCAGGGCTTTTCTTTGTAGGGAAGTTATTTATTACTGATTCAATCTCCTGGCTTGCTGGCTTTTTATGGGCCTACTCAGACTTTCTATATCATCCTGGCTCAATCCTGGCAGATTATATTTGTCGAGGAATTTGTTCATCTCATCCAGATTGTCTTGTTTCTTAGCATATAGATGTTCATAGTATCCTCTAATGACGTTTTGAATTTCTCCTATGTCTGTCGTTATATTGCCAGCTTCATTGCAAATTTGATTCACCTGGTTCGTTTCTCTCTTCTTAATAAGTCTCACTAGTGGTGTGTTGATTTTGTTTATCCTTTCAAAGAGCCAGCTTTTATTTTCATTTATTTCTGTATAGTTCTTTTATTTTCTATTTCATTTATTTCTTCTTGGATCTTTATTATTTTCTTTCTCCTGGAGTTTTTTGGATTTTTTTGTTGTTGCTTTTCCAATTCTCTGAGGCATGATGTTAGGTGATCCATTTGCCTTCTTTCTGTCTTCCTCTTATGTGCACTAATTGCTATGAACTTCCCTCTCATGACTGCTTTTGCAGTGTCCCAAAGATTATGGATACTTATGCCCTCATTGTCATTGGCTTCCATGAATCTTTTGATTTTACTCTTTATTTGTTTTGTAGTAGTGGAGTCATTCAGGAGTATGGTATTTAGTTTCCATATATTTGAGTATTTTTGAGGATTTCTCTTGAAATTTAAATCAAGGTTAGTTCCATCATTGTCAGAGAAGATGCTGGATATAGTTTCTATGCCTCTGAATCTGTAGAGGCTTGCTTTGTGCCATTTGATGTGGTCAATCTTCAAAAAGGTTCTATGTAGGGGTGAGAAAAAAGTTTATCTCATGGTTTTTGGATGGAAAGTTCTATAGATGGCTGTTAAGTCCATTTGATTTATGGTATCATTTAGATAGTTGATCTCTTTCCTATTTTTTGCCTAGATGATCTCTCCAGAGGGGTTACTGTGGTGATGAGATCTCCAACAATTAGTGTGTTGCAGTCTATCTTCGCTTTTAGATCTAAAAACCTTTCCTTCACATATTTGGTTGCTCCTGTGTTAGGTGCATAGTTATTTACAAGCATTATATCTTCTTGATCTATACAGCCTTTTACTGCGACATAGTGCCCTTTTCTGTCTCTTCGAACAGTTTTTATTTTAAAGCCTATTTTGTCAGTAATTAGTATCACAACTCCAGCTCTTTTTTGGTTCCCATTTGCATGGAAAACCTTTTTCAAACCCTTCACTCTCAGTCTGTGTATGTCTTTCTCCATGAGGTGTGTTTTCTGTAGGCAACAGATAGAGGGTTTCTGTTTTTTTATCCATTCAGCACATCTGTATCTCTTGATTGGAGATTTTAATCCATTAACATTCAATGTTATTATCGATGTTACAGGATCTGTACCGACGTTTAAGTTAGCCATTGTCTTAGTTGTATTTTATTTCTTTGTTTCTGGCTGTTAATTCTTTAGTTTTCTTCAAATAGTACTTTCTTCAGGGTTTCTTGAGGAACTGGTCTGGTGTTGGCAAATTCTTTCAGATTTTGTTTGTCTGAGAAGATTTTAATCTTTTTTTTCCCATATGAAGGATAATCTTGCAGGATATAATAGTCTTGGTTGAAATAGTTTCTCTCTTAAAACTTGCAATACATCTTCCCATTCTTTCATTGCTTGCATTGTTTCCATTGAGAAGTCTGGTGTTAGCCTGATGGGATGGCCTTTGTAAGTCACTTCTCATTTCTTTCTTGCCAGTTTTAGTTTCATGTCTTTATCTGTGGTCTTGAACAGCCTGGCTAAGATGTGCCTTGGGGAAGATCTTCTGGGGTTGAGTCTATTTGGGGTCCTTTGTATTTCTTGGGTCTGGATGCTTGAGTGCCTCTCCAGACTTGGGAAATTTTCTTCCAGGATTTCATGGAATATATTTTCCATGCTGTTATTAGTTTCTTCACCTTTTGGGATGCCAATTATTCTGATGTTTGGGCGTCTAATGGAGTCTAGTATTTCTCATATATTATCCTTGTATTTTTTTGTTATTTTCTCGATCTTTTTGGTGTTTGTTTTCTAGGTCATAGGTTTTATCTTCTACATCAGAGATTCAACTTCAGCATGGTCTAATCGACTTTTAATAGTTTCAAGAGAGTTTTTGATTTTCTGTATTACAGACTTTATCTCTAATAGTTCCACCTGATTCTTTCTCAGAGTATCCGTTTCTTCTTTCATATCATGGAAGGACTTCCTAATCTCCTGTAGTTCATTGTCTCTTTTCTGTTCCAACCCATAGAATTTGGTCACCATGTATGTTCAAATTTCTTTGTCTGACATTTTGGTAACGTCCTCTATATTTATGGGAGATGGAAGAGAGTTACCTTTTTCCTTTGGTGGAGACATATTTCCTTGTTTATTCAGACCTGACGCTCTTCCTTTACTTCTAGCCATTGGAAGATGTATTCACTTTTGAATACCTCTTTTGGGAACATTTCTCCAACTAGAAGTAAATGTTTTTCCCTTTTGCTCCTAATTGATGTTTGCTGAAGTCTCTCTTCTGTTGTTTTTACCAAGGTGGTCTCAAGAATGGTACTCTACTGAGGTGTCTGAAAAGCAGTATCTCCTTTTTCACAGGTGGATCAGTACAAGGGAGAATCCCAGGGAATCTTACATTACTAGGGAATTTCAGATATCTGATTCTAGACCTGTCTAGACTCTTTGGCAGGGTGGAAGATGAAGAGAGGATAATAGATGAAAGAAAAGACAGCACAGAAAAATAAAGAAAAAGTCATGCGTTGTGCGTTAACGCGGCATGTGATTTCTCCAGAGGCCTGGAACTGGAACTGGTGCCTCCTGCATGGGACAGGACAGTCTGTGGGAGGAGGAAGACCATGATATTAACAAGAGAATGGAGAAGCGCAAAAATAAAAAGCAGAAAAATCTAGCTACCTACGTGGGGGTGGGGTCTTGGGCTGGGGTCCTGGACGTGAGGCGGGGGGGAGCAGAGGTGCCCCTGCCTCAGTGTCCCTTGCTGGCCAGAGGCCTGGAGCTCAAACTGGCGCCTGCTGCAGGGGACAGGACAGTCTTGGGCGTGGGGTCTTGGGCTGGGGGAGCCTGGAAGTGAGGCGGGGAGCAGAGGTGCCCCTGCCTCAGTATCCCTTCCTGGCCAGAGGCCTGGAGCTGGAACTGGCACTTGCTGCACAGCACAGGACAGTCTAGGGGAGGGATCTTGGGCTGGGGGGGCCTGGAAGTGAGGCGTGGGGGCAGTGGTGCCCCTGCTTCAGTGTCCCTTGCCAACCAGAGACCTGGAACTGGAATTAGCTACTGCTGCAGGGAACAGGAGAGTCTAGGGGGCGGGGTCTTGGGCTGGGGGGGCCTGGAAGTGAGGTGGGGGGTCAGAGGTGCCCGTGCCTCAGTGTCCCTTGCTGGTCACAGGCCTGGAGTTGGAACTGGCGCCTGCTGCAGGGGACAGGATAGTCTTCATGGACACCTCGTCTGGCAGAGCACAATCAGCACAGCGGCCTGCCATGCTTTTTCAATCCCTTCAACTGATCATAGACATTTAAGTTGGTTTCATGTCTTACAAATTGTGAATAATGCTTCAATAAACATGGACGTGCAAGTACTTTTCTGACTCAATGTATTCCTCTCCTTTGAGTAGATACCCAGGAGTGCAATTCATGAATCATATGGTAGTTCTATCTGTAGGTTTTTCAGGGACCTCCCTATTGTTATCCACAGTGGTTGCACCAATTTGCATTCCCATCAACAGTATAGAGGAGTTCCCTTTTCACCACAGCCTCACCAGCACTTATCACTTAATCATTTTAATCTGAGCCATTATGACTGGGGTTAGGTGGTATCTCACTGTGGTTTTGATTTTCATTTCCCTTATGATAAGAACAGTTGAGTATTTTTCATATGCTTTTTGGCTGTTCATGTATCTTCCTTAAAGAATTATCTGGTCAGCTTATTTTCCCATCTTTTAATTGGGTTAATCACTTTTTTATCAGGTAAATTGTTTGAGTTTCTTGTATATTCTGGTTATCAGCTTTTGAGGCATATTTTGCAAATATATTCTCCCATTCTAAGGGTTGCCAATTCACTCTGATTATTGTTTCTGTTGCTGAGCAGAAGCTATTTTAACCTGATATAGTTTGACTTGTCTATTTTGGAGATTATTGTCTGTGCTTTAGGGCTCTTCTTTGAGAAGCTTTTGCTTAGATCAATGTCTCCAAGTTTTCTCTGTGTTATTACCAGTAGTTTTATAGTTTATAGTTTTATAGACTTAGGTTTAGATCTTTCATCCATTTTGAGTTGATTTTTGTTAATGGTGAGAAATAGGGGTCCAGTTTCATCTTTCTGCAGGTGGATACCCAATTTTTCCAGCACCGGTTGCTAAAGAGATTTTCTATTCCCCACTGGATTGACTGGTGCTCTTTTTTAAAAAATAGTTGGCTGTATGATTTGGGTTTATATCTGGAGTCTCTATTCCATTGGTCCACATGCCTGTTTTGTGCCAGTATTAAGCTATTTTCATTATCACTACTTTGTAGTACATTTTTGGGTCAGGGAGTGAGATACCTACTCCACTTTTCTTAAGCAGAATTACGTTGACAATATGGGGTCTTTTATGATTCCAGAAAAATTTTATGATTATTTTTCTAAATCTGTAAGGAATATCTCTGATAATTTGCTTGGGGTTACATTAATTTTTTTTTAAATAATGTAGATAGGATTGATATTTTGATTTTATTAATTCTTCTAATCTAGGAGCATGGAATGTCTTTCCACTTTTTTGTGTCATTTTCAATTTCTTTTTTTAGTTTTTCATAGTTTTCTTTGTACATGTCTTTCACTTAATTAGCTAGGTTTTTTCCTACATATCTTATTTGTACTGCAGCTATTGTTAATGGATTTGCTTTCTTCAATTCTACCTCAGTCTGTTCACTGTTGGTGTATAGAAATGCTATAGATTTTTGTATGTTGACTTCGTATCCTGCCACTTTACTGTATTCATTTATCATTTCCAGGTGTGTGTGTGTGTGTGTTCTTTGGAGTTTTCTATGTATATAATCATACAATCTGCAAATTGAGATAATTTTGCTTCTTCTTTCCCTATTTGTATGTCTTTTATTTTAGTTTCTTGTCTGATTCATTGACTAGAACTTCCAGTCCTATATTGAAAATAGAAAGTGAGCAGCCTTGTCTTGTTACAGTTTTTAGTATAAAAGTTTTCAGCTTTTCCCAATTTAGTATGATGTTAGCTATGGGTTTTTCATATATGGCTTTTATTGTGTTGGGAAATTTCCCTTCTATGCCAATTTTGCTGAGAGTCTTAATTATGAAGGAATGTTGTATTTTATCAAATGCTTTTTCTGCATAAATTGATATGATCATATGGTTTTTATCCTTTTTTCTGTTACTATGGCATATTACATTTATGGTTTTGCAAACTCAGACACTATTAAATTCTGGTTAAGATGTGGAACATAGGTAACTTTCTTACACTGCTGATGGGAATGTGATTTGGTAAAATAATTTTGGAGAGCAATCTGACATTATCTCCAGCAAGTTTGAAGACATACCATTTAGTAGCACTACTGCTAAATCAATAGTTATTTTAGACACTATTGTTTGTAATTCACAAAAATGAATACATTTTACATTGCAACCCAGTACGAACACAAGCATACTCACTCATAAGCATATATATAACATATATACTTGAGGTAAACATTTTCTGAAACAATAATTATCCTTACAATATATTAGGAGAGGTGATTTTTTTTGTAGTGAATGAGAACACAGCTCTGAAGCCAGAATCTTAAGTTTAAATTCCAGCTATATCACTTGCTGTCCTGCCCTCATGCAAAATACTCAACTTCTTAATGCCTCAGTTTCTTCAAATGTCAAATAGAAATTATAGCCTCTCTCTGCTTCAGTTTTTTAATAAGTAAAAATGGGATTTTTGTGAAGATTAAATTAGTTAATACAAGCAAAGCACTTAAAAGAAGGTGTTGCACACTATACTATAATAGATGTAGGTTAGTTTTTATTACATTTGATGCAAACTGAATTCCCTGGAAATCTGGGTGTCAACCTGATGTGCTAATTCCTCTGGCCTCAGGATCTGTGGAGAGGCAGCCAAGAAGCCTCTGTTCTCTGAGTCCACATCAATCCTCCCGCTTCCTTTTTTCCCATCCAGAATACAATGTATATTGGCTCAATCAAGCACATCAACATACGTGTTATTTTCAGGGAATAATTTTCCATTTCTTGTTTCCTGTATATTTTGCTTCTTTCCCCATCCTTGATTCCCTATATCTCATCCTCTGCTGTGTCCCTAGCTAGGTGCTACTTTATAGTATGTTAATCCTCCCTCTTCTTAACTCTTTCTCCATTTCCTCCACATTCTCTTTATCCTCTTCTCTCTGTCTGTTATCAATTTTAACTTCCTATCTTCCTATTCAAGTAACTAAGTAAAAACAAACAAACAAAAACAAGTTGTCAGGGAAAGGAGCAAGGTGTTAATATGAGTGTTTAGGGAACGGTTTGCTTTCATGTATCTACAGTATTACAATAGATTGGGGTTACATTAATCGAGGACATTTCCCTGCTAGCTCTTTTAGTGTAGGATTTTGATATAAGCTCGGATGACTTAGAAAGATATAATATATTAAACTGGAAAGAGTATGACTTGTGTCCGAATTTCTGGTTCTGCTATTTTTTTGGCTGTTGTCTAACCTCTCTTCATCGTGTTTTTCTTAATTGTAAGTTAAGGAAATTTTTTTATGCTTCCAAGGTTGTAGTGAGATCGAAATGAAATAATGTATGTAAAATACTTAGCACACAGATAATCCTCAATAAATGGTAAATTTTTATCATTTATAGCCTATAATTTTTAAGTGTATATAAAATATATATGACTGAAGTAAATGCTTGCTCAGCACCCTTCTAAAGTTCAGCAGAATTTTCATTCCATCCCTCTATCTATTGGGGCTTTGGGAGATTTGTCTGGATGAATAGATTAGTTTTCTTATTTTCAGTAAAAGATCCAATTTCTTATTTCAGAGAAATATCCACACGTCAACCTCATTCTTACTGCCAGAACTGAAAGAAAGTTGATATTTTTTTTCTTTTCTTCGTATTTTTAGAGAGATTTTTTGCTATATGTTGCATGTGCTCATCAGAGAGAGACAGAAAGTGAGAAATCACCCCCTAGGAGGGGTGGCCACACTGTAATCCCTTCTCCTTCATCCTCCTCTCAGGATCGTGGGTATCCAGCATGAGTTTTAAGGCACAAGGTCTGGGACTCCAACTGTGGTCAACTACGTGGGAGTTCAGCCACATACCATTACGCCATCTCCTGGTCCCCTTATTATTATTTTTTAAATTTAATCACTGTATAATTGTTTCCTGGAAATATTCCCTAGTGGGACCAGTGGATGCTAATGCTCCAAGCTCCCAGAAGAGAGCACCAACTGTCCTTCTAGTCATATAGTAGGGAGTAGGAGTGGGAATGGGATTAGGGAGTCAGGGTAGAAGTAGGTTATAAACGATTCCAACAGGATATTTACCAGCCCTCTCTGCTTTAGAAAAAGCGAGTATGTGAAGAAAACTAACTATATAAATCAGACAGTTCAGGAGGTGATTATCAACAAGGTGTTTTTAACATGACAAAATGGTTTACTACAAGTTGCTTTGAGTGGCAGGAACTCTTAATGCTCAGTGTGGGTTAATTTCTCAAACTTCAATGTGCTGGCACACTGACAATATGCATGAAATTGGCAAAGAACAGATTTTTGTATTCCTATCCTTTGGGCAGATACCCAGGAGTAGAATTGTTGGATCATATGGTAGTTCTACTTGTAGGTCTTTGAGAAACCTCCATATTGTTCTCCACTGTGGCTGTACCAATTTACATTCCCATCAACAGTGTAAGAGAGTTCCCTTTTCTCCACAGTGTAACCAGTACATATCATCTTTTATATTTTTAATCTTATGATTGGGGTTAACTGGTATCACATTGTGGTTTTGATTTGCATCTCCCTTATGATAAGGGATGTTGAGAATATATTTTTTAAGTAAGCTGCTTGAGTTCCCTTGCTTGGGTTCCTTGTATATTCTGGTTATCAGTCCCTTATCTGAGGCATAGTTCACAAATATATTCTCCCATTCTGTGGGTTGGTAATTCACTCTAATTTTATTATTTTATTTATTTATTTATTTATTTATATATTACTGAGCAGAAGCTTTTTAATCTGATGTAGTCCCACTTGTCTATTTTTGGGATTATTACCTGTGCTTTAAGAGTCTTATTTAAAAAGTTTGTGCCTACTCCAATGTCTCCAAGTGTTTCCTCTGTGTAATCCACCAGTAGTTCTATAGTTTGAGGTCTTCCATTTAGATACTTGATCCATTTTGAGTTTATTTTTACTAATGGTGATGGATAGGGGTCCAATTTCATCGTTTTGAAGGTAGATATCCAATTTTTCAAGCACCATTTTCCTCACTGGATTGACTGGTGCTCATTTTCAAAAATTGTATGTTTTGGAGTTTATCTGCAGTCTCTATTGTGTTGTATTGCTCCATGTGCCTGTTTCTGTGCCAATACCATACTGTTTTGATTATCACGGCTTTGTAATATTACATATTTTGGGGTCAGGGTGTGAGATGCTTCCTTCCACACTATTTTTGCACAGAATTGCTTTGGTAATACAGGGAATTTTATGATTCCAGATGAATTCTGTGATTGTTTTTCTCTAAATCTGTGAAGAATATCTCTGGTGGGACCAGCAGTTAGCATAATGGCTATGTCGCTGGACTCCTATGTAGTTGACCACAATTTGAGTCCCAGACCCGGTGGCTTAAACTCACACCGGACACGTGTGTGTGCATGCCCAAGATCTTGAGAGGAGAATGGAGGAGAAGGGATTGCGGCATGGCCATCCCCCTTGGGGGTGATTTCTTGCTTTCTGTCTCTCTCTCTCTCTCTCTGTCTCTCTGGCGAGTACATGCACCCTATAGCAAAAACCTCTCAAAAAAAAAAAAAAAGAAAAAAAATGTCTCTGGTAATTTGATTGCGATTACATTAAATTTGTAGATTAATTTGGGTAGGATAGACATTTTGATTATATTAATTCTACCAATCCAGGAACATCAGATGTCTTTCCATTTTTTTTTGTCATTTTTTATTTCTTTTTTTTTAGTTATTCATAGTTTCCTTATAAAGGTCTTTCACTTATTAGGTTAGGTTTATTTCTAGATATCTTGTTTCTTTTGTGGCTATTGTAAATGAAATTGCTTTCTTCAGTTCTATCTCAGTCTGTTCACTGTTGGTGTGTAGAAATGCTACAGATTTTTGTATGTTGATTTTGTATTCTACCACTTTACTGTATTCATTCATCACTTCCAAGAACTTTTTTATTAATTCTTTTGGGTTTTATATGTATATAATCATGTCATCTACAAATAGGAATCATTTTACTTCTTTCCCTATTTGAATGGCTTTTATTTTATTCTCTTGTCTGATTGCATTGGCTAGGACTTCCAGCACTATATTGAAAGTGAGCAGTCTTGTCTTGTTGCAGTTTTTAGAGGAAATGTTTTCAGCTTTTCCCTATTCATTATGATACTAGCTATGGGTTTTTCACATATGGCTTTTATTGTATTGAGAAATGTTCTATGCTTATTTTGCTGAAAATCTTATTCATGAAGGGATGTTGTGTTCTATCGAAGATTTTCCATATGGTTTTTATCTTTCTTTCTGTTAATATGGTGACAGAAGTTTTTTAATAGGAGAAACTTGTAATTACTCATGGCAACATGGGAACATGCTGTGTACCAACTCCATTTTTCAGGTTCCAAGCACCAGAAATTAGTCAAGGTCAGGCCATAGATATGAGTCGGGCCTACGGTCATCTTATCAGGATGCCCTGATAAGACCCAACTATTAATAGTTTGCTCTCAATTGCTTTTAAATGTGCTATATTTTAGCTTCTCTAATTGCCCCTTAAAGGAAGAGAGGTTTTCTTGTAACTTTTTTTTTTTGGAGAGGTTTTTGCTATAGGGCAAGTGCATGTGCCAGAAAGACACAGAAAGACATAGTGACAGAAAGCGAGAAATCACCCCCCAGGGGGGATGGCCACGCTGCAATCCCCTCTCATCCATTTTCCTGTAGGGATCTTGGGCACACACACACACACGCCCAGTGTGAGTTTAAGCCACAGGGTCCGGGACTCAAACCATGGTCAACTACATGGGAGTCCAGCGACACAGCCATTACGCCAACTGCTGGTCCCTTCCTGTAACTTTAATAGGCAAAATCCCTGTTTTTCACTTAAATGATATCTTAATGTCCTTAGTTTTGCTTAACATTGTCCACATTGTGACTACTGGGGTAGCCTTTTGAAAACACACATCTAAGGACCAGCAGTTGGTGTAATGGCTATGTCTAATCATATCATTGACTTACTTGGCACATTTTTTTTATTCTCTACTATCTCCAGGATAAAGTCACAAACTCCTCAGAATGACAAACAAGACCATTTTTGTTTGACTCACAACTCTTAATTCTTATATATGTTTGTCTGCACATTTGTACCCTATACTCCATTCAAGGCAAAGTACTAACAGTTCTTTGAGCAAGCCAATTCCTTCCTTAATTCCCTTCCCCCAGCCTTTTCTTATTCTTTTCACCTTTCCTGGAATACATTCAGCCAGCCAAGGTGCTCAACAACAACAAAAAAATTGCTAAGTAAATGAATAAGTAAAGGGTTGAATGAATGAGTTTACCTCAGTTTTCTTAGTACTTTTTGAGAAGTGCTATGTGGGTATAGATGGTAATAACTGAGTATTTATTAGAGAAAGCTGGAGGACATTTAAATGGTGTAATTTCAGGTACCCATCACTCCTGTTAGCCTATCTGTGGATCATATCCCAGGAGAGCTTTATTTTCCTAAGCTAGAGTATTACTGGAAAACCCTGAAGGAGGGAGGAGTGCTAAAAAGAAAGAAGGTGCCAGATAGTAATTAGAAGTGGGAGACAGTTGATGGGAAACAGCTAATGGTACCATTTTGCTCATAATTGATGTTGTGATGACAGGGGAGCAGAAACAAGCCAATCTCAAATATAACCAAGTTCAGGGAAAAGACTAATTTAGAGCCTAAAACATCATCCTGTTGTTGAGCTAAAAATAAATTTAAATCACTTTTACTCCCTACCCCAGAAGCTCAAGGATAACTAAGTAGAATGTAGCAGGAAGGTTCAGACCACTTCTACAGTTCCAGAGGACATGATCTCTTCCATCAGAACCCTTTGGGTTTGAGATGGAGGGAGTGTATGGATTCGAATCCTCTAGCAGAATGAAGTTGATGAGATAAACAGTCTCAGAAAATCCCAAGTTTACTTTTTTTAAATTTTTTGCTGTAGAGTGCATGAATTCACTGCAGAGAAGGAGAGAGAGAAAGAGAGAGAAAGCACCCAGGAGTGGGAATGACCATGTTACAATCCCTTCTTCTTCATTGTCCATTTAGGATTTTGGGCACACATGCACATATGCCTTTTATGCTTCCAAACTACCAGATCCAGGATTCAAACTGCACACTTGGTCCTGTGAGATCCAGCCACCTTAATCACCATGCTACCAGCTGGCCCAGAAAATTCCAGGCTTTTTACAGTCCCATACAAGGATAGGAGGGAGCCGAGCTTACAAGTATCCCAAAACTGGTGTAATAAGCCAAGAAACTGCCTTTTCTGGCCACTTTCAGGCCTATTCAGAAGGAAATCAAACCCATCAAGTCAATGTCAACCTTGTAGCATAGCAGTTAAGGGAGCTGGATCCTGCATGATTAACCATGGTTCAAGTCCTGGCCTGGCAGCTTAAGAAATACACAGGGTACATGTGTGTACATGACCCAAATCCTGATAGGATAGAGAGATGGAGAAGTAATTTTGATGTACCTGTGCCCCATTGAGGGGCATTTTCTCCCTTTCCTTCTGTATCTGTTTTTCTGTCTCTCCCTGGCAAACACATGTAGCCTATGGCAATTAAAGAAAAAAAAAAAAAAACAATCTTCTGGACTTTTCTGGACTGGCTAAAGTTAGTGTTTCTGGAATTTTAATTCAACATCTCAGATCAAAAGATTCCACTCTTCTACAAGAGTCTGAGCTACAACAGGAGATAAGAAGTAAGAAAGTTATATTCCATTTTATTTTCCCTGTGGCATCTATTCCCTTTCAACTAGTAAGCACATCTTCCTTCCACTGGCCAATTTTATTTGTTCTTTGAAGATACAGTAAATAGCATGGGAGACAATGCTAGGGAAAACATAGGATATAAATGAGCATCATTGGTCTATTTAAATAGATCAGGTCCCATAGAAGACAGTAAAAGGAATATGGATCTTCAAGCTACTTTAATCAAATCTCACTGTTGCTAATTTATTACCTATGTGACCTTGGAAATGTCTCATGGTGTCTTAGGTCCCCCACCTGGAAAATAAAGTTAAAAGTGTCAACTTCATCCATATAAGGATTAAAAGCCTGGCACTGAGGAGGTAGTTAACCAACATTCACTAATTTTCTCCTATTTGTGGGAAATGTTGGGGTGATAGGTGAATCCTCCTCTAAAGGAGAAAGATGTGTAAATTCTGAATTGATCAGAAAGAGCCTGGGTTGGTACTCTGATCTTATAGATGGGTGTGTAGAGGGGAGGATTAGAAGATGAATGAAGTACAACTCTCTCTGGGAACTATTGCCTGGTTAGCTTATATGGATAAGCTGAATTTGGAGTATAATATATGAGTATCTTATGAAACAGGGCCTGCAGTAGTTTAAAGTCTGGACTTCTTACCTGCCAGAATCAACTTTGCACTTGTGTTGTCTTGCATAAACCATAAGTTTTTCAACTGTAATAGCTTTCCCTACTCTCTAGCCCCTACTCCCACCATCAAATAGAGGCTAATTACTACTTACAAACTATGAAGCTCTGCATTCTCTGTGGAAAAGGGAAAAGGAATATGAAATAGGGAAAGAGAGAGGCAGAGTGTTAGTAGTAGGAGAGGAACTCTAGAACAAAGCCTAGAAAAGTGCTCTAAAAAGATGTTTTGCCTAAGAACATGTAGGTTTGGCATTTAACTTGCAAAATTTGAGGTAAAAATTCATACCTATCTTTTTGTCAACAGTAGAATTTTGCTGAGTGGTCTAATTGGAGGGCTTTGATGTAAGCCACCTAAGATAGAGTTTCGGGGTCCAGCCTCGGCGGGAGTGGGTTGACTCGTCAGAGGCGGCACAGGAAAGGAAGACTAAGGCCTCGGTGCCTTTTCATGCACGTCCTCAGTCGGACACCCCCAGAGATTGCTCTCTGACGAGTGACAACTGCTAGGAATTATCGTGCCTTTTTATTGAAAATGTGATACATGCAAGTAAATGGGTGAGGGGCTACGTGTTCTAATTATCAGTTCATAAAGTTTTAATAATAGGGATCATAGGTTCCATTCAGGGTTGGATTAAGGGTGGGTCTATTGCAGTTCCACAATTTTTCGTTTGATGTAGGCGGGTCTTAATGGAATGCAGTTTCAGGAAAGCAGCTTCAGCAAGCAGAGATAATTATCAGCTGATGCAGTGGCAGCCATCTTGTGATTACTGAATACGATGCTAAAAAGAAAATCTCAAGTATAGGTATTAATTCTTATGAATCTCAATAACAACTGATACTTATATAATTTTATAGGGACCTAAAACTTAATTTAAGGAATCCTAATATATTTATTTATTTCACTTGGTTAAGGCGAGGGTGTCCTGGGCCAGTTTCAGCCTAATCCTATTTTATGTAAAGAAAAGATTATTTTTAAGCTTATGTTAAATGTATCTTGAGGGGCCTTCCAAAGGTCAAGAAGATTTCTGCCTAGATAGAACTTCAGCACATCCTCTATTGTGACTGTAGGGATGAAGCATTGTAATTAACAGTAGGTGATCAGGGCAAAGGGGAGTGGTTGGGGGATTTTGGGGAAATCTTATCACATACTCAAGAGAGCTATATAATTCTTTTATAGTAGTATATCAGGGAGTCAGAGGGGATTGCTTCCCAACAAGGCTACTGCAGTCTCTGGAGTGTACAAGAGGCCTTGCCAGCATGCTGGGTCAATCCAAGCTTTGCTCATAGGTCGGGGGTGGGGGGGGGGGCATACAGCAGTGGCCTTGCCAACATGCTGATTCAACCTAAGCTTTGCTCATAAGGTCAAAGGCTCAAAACAGATCCTGGGGCCCTACTGGGTCGGACTCCACCAATAGAGATTGAGAACACAGGTTCATATTGTATGATATGAACACATTTATAAGATTGATAAGGGTTTCATGGTATCAGTAGAAGTGAGAGGACTGGAAAATAATATTTGCTGTGTCATTTATTTTGTGGTATTTAAATTGTTTGACCACTAAAGGAACTCTGGAAGTAACCATACTGAACTTGTTTTCCTCTCAATATTTCTAGTCCCTGCAGATATATTTCTCTTTCCTTCCTTTCACTAACAAACATCTGGCTTCATAATTTATTTATTTATTTATTTATTTATTTATTTATTTTTTACTTTTTCCCCTTTATATTTTTTAATTTTTTTGAGAGGTTTTTGCTATAGGGCGCGTGCTCTTGCCAGAAAGACAGAGAGAGACAGAGAGACAGAAAGCGAGAAATCACCCCCCGGGGGGATGGCCATGCCGCAATCCCTTCTCCTCCAATCTCCTCTCGGGATCTTGGGCATGCACAAACACGCACCTGGCATGAGTTTTAAGCCACCAGGTCCAGGACTCAAACTGCAGTCGACTACATGGGAGTCCAGCGTCATAGCCATTACGCTAACTGCTGGTCCCCAATTTTTTAAAAATATTTTTAATACATCCAAACACATTATTTAGCATATAAAGTGAACACTTAAATATGTGAACATTTCTCCCCAGTCCCGTTGATCAAAATATCTTCAACAGTAACACCACACCTCCCCATCCCTTCAAGGCTCTGCCTCCATATCCCTCCTCCAAATGTCCTTCCTTAGGCCCCACTCCTCCACTCATACCACATCTGGCATTCACATCCATCTCTTGTGTTTGTACAATATTTAGTCAATCAATTTCAGTGAGTGAGTGCAGACACTTGGTATATATTAAGTGGAGAAATACAATGTCTCTCCTTCATAGCCTGGCTTGCTTCAGTCAGTAGTAAATCTTCCATATTCTTCCACTTTCTTTCAAAAGCCAGGGTTTTGTTGGTTTTTAGGCTGAATAGTATTCCATAGAGTATATGTGCCACAGTTTTTCAATCCACTCATCTGTACAGGGGAATTTGGGTTGGTTCCATGTCTTAGCAATCATGTATAGTGCCGCAATAAACATTGATGTGCAAGCACTTTTCCAATGAAGAGTTCTTCTGTCCTTTGGGTAGACACCGAGGAGTGGGTTTGCTGGATCATGTGGTAGTTTTATTTGTAGATTTTTGAGGAATTTCCAAATTGTTCTCCACAGTGGCTGGAACAATTTACATTCCTGACAGCGGTTTAAAATATTTCCCCTTTCAGCACATCCCCGTCAACACTTATCATTTGTTTTTAATTCTAGACATTCTGACTGGAGTTAGATGGTATCTCACTGTTGTTTTGATCCGCATTTCCCTTAGGATGAGGGATGTTGAGCATTTTTCATATGCCTTTTGGCTATTTGTACGTCATCTTTAGAGAGTGTTTTTTTTTCAACTCCTTCTCCCATCTTTTAATAGGGTTGATCATCTTTTTTCCAAACAGCCTCTTTAGTTCCTTGTGTATTCTGGTTATCAGTCCCTTATCTAATACATAATTTACAAAAAATATTTTCCCATTCTGAGGGATGTCGATTCACACTAATTACTGTGTCTTTTGCCATGAAGAAACTTCTTAGTCTTATGTAATCCCACTTGACTATTTTGGGGATTATCAACTGGGCTTTGGGGGTCTTATTTAAGAAGTCTTTCCCTACACCAATGTCTCCCAGACTTCCCCCAGTGTTTTCCAGGAGCTGTTTTATAGTTTTAGGTCTTATATTTAGATCTGTGATTCACCTTGACTTGATTTTTGTCAAAGGCGAGAGGTAGGGGTTCAAATTCATCTTTCAGCAGGTGGAAATCCAGATTTTCCAGCACAGTTTGCTGAAGAGTTTTTCCTTTTCCCACTGGATTGACTGGTATCCCTTGTCAAAAATCAGTATGTTTGGAAATTTATTTCTAGAGAGTATATTCTGTTCCATTGGTCCACATGTCTGTTTTTGTGCCAGTACCATGCTGTTTTGATTACTACATCTTTGTAGTATATTTTTGTGTTGGGAGTGAGATGCCGCCCACTTTACTCTACTTGTGCAGAATTGCTTTGCAATACAGGGTCTTTTATGATTCCAGATGAATTTTATGATTGTCTTTTCTAGATCTGTGAAGAATGTGTCTGGTACTTTGATTGGGTTTGTATTACAAATGTAGATTAATTTGGGTAGAATTGCCATTTTGATTATATTAATTCTTCCAATCCAGGAACATGGGATGTCCTTCTACTTTTTTGTGTTATTTTCAATTTCTTTTTTTAGCCTTTCATAGTTTTCCTTGTGTAGGTCTTTAACTTCTTTGATTAGATTTACTCCTAAGTATCTTATACTTTTTGCGGCTATGGTAAATGGAATAATTTTTGTTTACTGATTTCTTATTCTTTTTTTTTTTTGAGAGTTTTTTTGCTATAGGGTGCATGCACTCACCAGGAAGACAGAGAGAGACAAAGAGATAGAAAGCGAGAAATCACCCCCCAGGGGGATGGCTGTGCCCCAATTCCTTCTCCTCTATTCTCCTCTCGGGATCTTGGGCATGCATGCACTTGCGCCCAGCATGAGTTTAAGTCACCAGGTCCTGGACTCGAACTGCAGTCAACTACATGGGAGCTCAGCAACATAGCCATTATGCTAACTGCTGGTCACGTTCACTGATTTCTGTTCCTGCCATTGAACCTACACTATTAGGTTGTCGGAAAAGTTTTCTTGATCTTTCAGCATAGCTGATCTCTTCCTCTTTTAAACTCTTTCCCCTAATCCGTAGGCTTCTATCAGCTTGCACATATCATGCTTTCTTATTGCCTTTCTTATATCTCTTTTTTGCCTCTCAAGGCTTCATTCTCCCTCTGGTCTACTCAGTGCAGGTTTTCCTCCTAATTCTCTCTTCAATTTTTTTCTCTCTCTACAGGTTCTTTCTTTGTCAACTCATAGCTTCAACATCAACAATCCTCTCTAAGTGATTTTGATCTCCTTACTTCAATTTCAGACTTCACTTTGTGTTTAGAACTGCCATCTTGACACCCCTATCTGGATTTCTTACTGCCACTTGCTACTCTAATACTAACCATATATATCTACTTCCCCAAACCAGGTTCTAATCCTGTATTCTCTTCTATTTTTTGCCACTAGTCAGCTCAGAAATCTAGTCATTCTTGACTCCTTTCTTTCCTTCAGCCTCTGTGGTTAATCCCCACATCCTATTGATTCTATCTCTCTAAAGTTTTGGGTCATCGGGAAAGTCATGATGCACTTTTGCATAGAAAAATACATCATGACTTTCCCAACAACCTACTATTTTGAACTCATTCCCTCATGGCCATTCCCATTGTCACTGCTCTTCATATGGTTCTCATTACCTCCCCTTTGAACAACTATGATAATCTGTGTTTTATTATTGTAAAAATAACTCATTTATTTAAAAAAAAAAACATCCATTGAGTTGATTACAATGTGCTTGGCTCTTGGGGTATGACCATCGATCTTCTCTTGGGAAACATGCAGTCAGGGCCAACAGGTGATGTGGTGATTAAGGTGCAGGAACCCACATAGATAAATCTGTAGTTCAAGTCCTGGACCCAGTGGCCTGAAAAATACACTGGGCACATGTGCAAGCATGCCCCAAATCCTAAGAGGATACTATAGAAGGTATTGTGGTGTGGCCATCTCTCCTTAGGAGTAACTTTTCACTTACTTTCCCTATCTCTCTGTCTCCCTCTTCTAAGTGCATGTGCCCTGTGGGAAAAAAAATTAAAACCTTGTAGTCCAGTAGAGAAGGAAGATAACTGAAAAGGAAATAACCATACAGAAATTAATGTCAGAATAGATGTTAGTAAGATGTAAGTATAGGAAACTGCTTCACAAGATTAGAAGATCCTTATCATAGAGGATCAAGAGGTTATTATAAGGAAAGAAATAAGCCTGAGCAAAACTACAGGAAAAAGATAAAGCACTCACTCCATTTGGGAAAATCAAAAATATGCAAGTTATTAAAGATAACTAGATTGTAGCAGAATTGGGACAAAAGGCTAGAGACGTTGGCAGGAATAGGATCATGAAAAGTTTAGTATTTCTTCTCAGGTGTTTTAGAGTTCAGGAAACATCAAAATATTCTAATGAAGAGAAGAACAAATATGATTTATACTTGAAGATTTCCTTGGCAATAGCATAAATATTGGAGAAAAGGATTTTTAATGCAAATCTAATAATAATTTTTAGATGCCTGTAAAGTAAATCGTGGGACCAGCAGTTTGTGTAATGGCTATGTCGCTGAACTCCCATGTAGCCAATCATGGTTCAAGTCCCAGACCCGGTGGCTTAAAACTCACGCCGGGTGCGTGTGCGTGTGTGCCCAAGATCCCGAGAGGAGAATGGAGGAGAAGGGATTGCGGCGTGGCCATTCCCCCTGGGGGGTGCTTTCTCACTTTCTATCTCTCTGTCTCTCTCTGTCTTTCTGGCAAGCGCACACACCCTGTAGCAAAATCCTCTCCCCCCCCAAAATAAAGTAAATCGTTAAAGTACACAGGCAAAATATTTAAGAAAATTGTACTAATATGAAAGTCTAACTAATAACTGTCAAGGAATTCAGTCACTTGGAAAATAGCCCCATGGTTAAATTCACTGTGATGGATAATTTTATATGTCAAGTTGATTTGGGTCATGGGGTGACCATACATTTGGTCAAATGTTATATATTTGGTCAAAGATTCAGGGTATGTCTGTGATGGTATTTCTGCATGGTTCTGCATGGAAAACATTTGAATCAATAGGGAACATAAAGAACATTGCCCTTCCCAGTGTGGGTGGATTTTATCCCTCCTGCTCTCTGTTATGTCAGAAAATAGCCAAGAGGCAAGTCAGGAAGAGAGCCCTCATCCGGAAACCAAAACCTTGATCTTGGACTTTCCAACCTTCAAAATTGTGAGAAACTAAATTTCTGTTGTTTAAACTACTCAGTCTATGATATTTTGTTGTGGTAGACTGAGCAGACTGAGGGTCCCACAGACCCTGATGTTGCACTGGTTTAAGTCCTAGCTTTACCATTTATTGACTGAATGAACTCTGATAGCTAATTGTCTTTCCTGTACATCAGTTTCCTTACCTCGAACACATAGTTCCATGTTTGTTGCATTGTTTTCATAGCTATCATTTAAAATTTGTATAGACTTTACCCTATTGTTGAGCTTTTGCTGTTTTTCTATATTTTTACTGTTATAAAATATTCATATATATAGCCATGTTTTTTCTATTAAAATTTTTTCCTTGACTCTCAGTAGTGGGATAACTTAATTAAAGGGTGAGATTACTAGACTAGAGTAGTGTCTGGCTTTTTCACATGGTCATATACCATCTAAGCCACCCTATATGAGAAATGTCATGACTATTCCTTTAGGGTCAATGTTTGCAAATCATCTTCTGGGGAGGTGTTAGGATCATGAGCCTTTCCTCTATTGTAGGAGAGGCACAACCCTGGACTTCTATATAGGGAGAGTAGGTATCGGTTCCCCAAATTGTTTATTTGAGCCTAGATAGAAACAAACACACACACACAAAAATAGGAAATACTAGTTAACGGTTTTGATTAGAATGGCTGGTTATCAACTACCTCTAGTATTTGAAAAATCAACTTCAGTTCACAGGGCTGGTTCCCTCCCACATGGGAATGTGATATAAACAAAAAAAAATCTGCCTATAATGTAAAAATATACAATGTAAGTAAGTGTCTAAAAATATTCTATTTGTATGGTGATTTTATATTAGACATAGCTCAGTATGACCTGAACTTGGTAGTAGTAATACTTGTCATGGGAAAACAGTCTCAGAATTTATAAAGCATTTCCATTATTTTTCACTGATCCTTACAACAAATCCATGAGATAGAGAGCATTAGCATCTGCATTGGCCAGAATATAATAGGTTGCTATTATAGGTAACAGAAAACCTCAGAATTTTGATAGTTTAAAGCATTGAAAATATGTATTTTTCATTCATTATACCTGTCCATTCCTGATCAGTTGAGGCTTACGGTACATGTCATGTTCACACAGAATCTTAGCACATTGGTGCAGTACTATTTGGAATGTTATCCAGTAGAAGGAGAAAGAGAAGACAGAGAATTATGTGATATTTTCATTCTTCCACAAAGTGATATACATGACTTATGTTCATATTTCATTGGTCAGAGCAAGGTATATGGCCACATCTAACTCAAAGGAGGCAATGAAGTATAATACCTCTGCATTACTGGACTTAGAAAAAATCTGAATACGAGTGAACAGTTGTAATTTCTACACAGGCTTGTTTTACAGCTAAGAAATCCAAGGCTCAGAGGAATGACATGTGGGAAGCAGTTCAAAGTTGTATACTGAGCTTGCAATAAATTATTTTTAGCTAATGTTACTAAGTGGCATGCTTTCAGTTGAAAGAAGATTCTCAGAGGCTAACACGAGAATTCAGGCTCTAGAGCCAAACATTCATGGGTTCAAACCTCAAATTATACCACTTACTAATAGAGTACTTCAAGCAATTTATATCATTTCTTTAAGCCTTCATTTCCTCATCTCTAAAATAGGGATAAGTGATTAAAAAGAAAAATTTACAGGGTTAATGTGATGTTTGGACTTAAATATATTTAATGTGGATAAAGTGCCTGAGCCTAAACTCAAGTTATTCTAACTTCAAGTGTATCCTTCTTCTTTGCTTCTACTATGCATATCAGAGTATGAAAAACCTGGGGAGCAACTTTTGATCCAATTATTCCACTGGCTTTCCATCTACCAATGTGATTTGTGAAGAGATGGCAGGATAGAAAGGAAGATGGAAGATTAGGACAAGAGGGAAAGCCATTTCTAAAAAAATTCCAGAGAGCATATGTGCTCACTGAAGAGAGATAGAGAGAGAGGTGAGAGAGAGAAAGAGAGAGAATATGAGAAAGCATCCCCCCTCCCATGGAGAATGGTTACACTCCAGTCCCTTCTCATCCATCTCTCCTCCCTTCAGGATTTTGGGCACAAATATGTATCTGCTGTGTTTCCAAGCTGCCAGGTCCAGGACTTGAAATGCTCAGTCAGCCATGTAGGATCCAGCTGCCTTAACCACCACACCATACCACATATTGGCCCAGAAGGCTATTTTTTACCAAGAGTTATATACCCTGTTCTTACCTCTCTTTGCAATACCCTTTCCTATTTCCTTTGCCCAATCAACCCCCTACTTATTCTTTAAGATTTAGGTCAATCTAATCACTTTTCTGGGAAGTGTCCCCATACTCCTTCACACTGAATTCAGTGCCCCTTCTCCAAATCCCCCAAAAACTTATGCTTAGGTCTATTTCAGCATTTATCACAAAGCCTTATAAGCACGTGGCACACAGCAAGTGCTTAATAAATGTCTATCTAATGAATGAACTAAGTTCTTTTCATGACATATAAGTACCTTGTTGATTTTTTCTATCTGGCTTCATTTCTCTCCATCCATCTTCTTACCTTGCTCCATCTAGTCCTCCTACCATTACCTAAAACAGACACTTGCTCCTCCAGAAATAGCCCACTGTTTGAGGACCTTGGGATCCATCATACTCTTAGGTCTCTTCTTTGCATTTGCTGCTTCCTCTGTATGGCATATCTCTCTCTCTCTCTCTCTCTCTCTCTCTCTCTCTCTCTCTCTCTCCTCTCCACCTTTCAAACATTTAGTCATCTTTAGCAAAGGCTGAAAGCCTGATGGTTTGGAACATGGGCTCTGAACCTAGGCTGCCCAAATGTAAATTACAGCTGTGGTTGTTAGCTCTGTGACTTCAGACAAACTAACTTTTCCAGGTCTTTGTTTTCTCATACATAAAACAGGGCTAATAAATGTACCTACCTATAGACTTGTTGTGGAACTTAAATGAGTTAATAGATTAAATTGTTTATAAAACTCCCTGGTAGACTAAACTTGAACTGTGAAATATTGGTTCCTTGACTGAAAATTAAGAATTTTTGCTGAGACTTTTCCCTCCAGACTCATTTTTAGTGGGAAAATCCCACCCCCAGGCCCATCCCAAGATGGATACCGAACTTGAGCTGTGAAATATTGGTTTCCTTGACTTAAAGTGTAGATTTTCTGCTGAAACTTCTCCCTCCAGACTCATTTCTAGTGGGTAGGGCTACATCACTCTCCTTCTCTGCATTTCTCTCTGGCTCTCTTTGTCTCTCTGTGTCTCCCTGTGAATTTTATTTTTTTAAGGTGAAGCATTCTCTGGGCTCTTAAGCCCCTCTTTATTGTTCTAATTGGTGCCTTTCCCTATTCCATTTAGGAAAGGCACACCCCCAGGCCCATCCTGAAATGGATACCAAACTTGAGCTGTGAAATATTGGTATACTTGACTAAAAATGAAGATTTTCTGCTGAGACTTCTCCCTCCATATTCATTTTTAGTGGGAAGGGCTACCTCTGTCATCTTCTCTCCATTTGTCTCTGTCTCTCTCTGTCTCTCCATGTCTCCCGGTGACTTTTAATCCTTTTTGATTTTTTAAGATGAAGTATTATGTGGGCTCTTAAGCCCCTCCTTTATTGGGCTATTCAGTGAAAGGCACAACACCCCGAGGCTCATCCTGAGACGGATACCAAACTTGAGCTGTGAAATATTTTTTGCTTTTAAAAATTAAAATCTGAAGTTTTTTTTACCATATTTTTTCTTCCTCCATTTTTTTTCAGAGGTTTTCGCTATAGGGCACGTGTGCTCACCAGACAGTCAGAGAGAGACAGACAGACAGAAAGTGAGAAATCACCCCGCAGGGGGGATGGCCACGCCGCAATCCCTTCTCCTCCATTCTCCTCTCGGGATCTTGGGCATGCACGCACACGCGCCCGGCGTGAGTTTAAACCACCAGGTCCAGGACACGAACCGCAGTCGACTACATGGGAGTCCAGCGACATAGCCATTACGCTAACTGCTGGTACCTCTTCCTCCTTTTTCATATTATTATTTTCTTCTTCTTTCCTCTTCTCTAATTCTTTTCCTTTTTTTCTTTTTTAACATGTATTTTTTATTTATTTTAAACAATTATTTATTAATTTTTATTTATTTTTTTCTTTTATTATTTCATTTTCTTTTATAAATTCAATCACATTATTTGGCTTACAAAATGGATATTTCAACAGGTGAACATTTCTCCCTAGTACAGTTGATAAAACTATAAAATATCTTCACCAGATAATACACATTTATTTGTTCCATTAATGCTTTGCCTCCCTATTTTTCTTCTAAATGTCCTTCTTCAGACCCTCCTCTTTCACACACACTATATCTGGTATTTACACCTATATACTGTGTTTCTATATCCTTTAGTCAATCAGTTTCAGTCATAGAGTGTGGACACTCGGTATATATTAAGTGGGGACATACAATGCCTGATGGCTGCTCAGCCTCTATGAAATAACTGTCTAGACAGGTCCAAGTGAACAGTATCCAAACATCTGAATATGATTAGGGTCAGAGTATTCCTGTACTCCCACTGATTCTGAAGCACAAAGAGTGAAAATGAAACAGAAAAGAGATTGCAGATCACCCCCTCCTGCATACCTCTGAACGCTCAGATTGAACTTCAAGAATTAGGAAGAAATGCACCATCCATCAGATGACTAGAAATCACCACAGGATCACAAGAAATATGGGAAAGCAAGAAAATACCTCTCCTCCAATGGAAAAGAATAACTCCTCTTCATCCTCATGGAAATATCAGATAAAGAATTTAGGATATTCATAGTGACAAAGCTAATGGAGATAGAAGAGAAGAGCGATAACACACTCCAGAAGAGTCAGGAGAATGTTGCTGATGAGTTCCAGGAGATGAGGAAATTCTTGCAAGGTCTAAAAGCAGAAATACACACTATAAAAAGAATCAAATAGATCTGTTAGAGATGAAGGCTATAATACTGGAAGTCAAAACCTCCCTTGAAAGTATTAAAAGCAGACTAGATCATACAGAAAATCTAATCTCAGATGTAGAAGATAGAATTGCTGGCCTAGAAAAATCCACCATGAAGACTGAGAAAATTGCCCCCAAAATGAGTCATACATGAGAAATACTAGATACTATCAAACGTCCAAACATCTGGATAATTGATATCCCGGAAGGTGAAAAAACTCCCAAGGGTATTGATAATGTATTCCATGAAATCCTGGAAGAAAACTTTTGAACCCCAGAGAGGTGCTCAAATATCCAGTCCCAAGAAATACAAAGGACCCCAAATAGAATCAACCCAAAAAGATCTCCAAGACACATTAGAGCCAGATTGATCAAAAGCACATACAAAGTCAAGATACTAAGATTGGCAAGAGAGAAATGTCAAGTTACCTACAAAGGCTATCCCATCAGGCTAATAGCAGATCTCTCATTGGAAAAAAAAAATGTGAGCAAGGAAAGAATGGGAAAATATATTCAGAGTGTTAAGGGAAAAGCAATTTCAACCAAGAATACTGTACCCAGCAAGATTATTCTTCACATAGGAAGAAAAGAACATTCTCAGATAAACAAAGCCTGAAAGAATTTACCAACACCAGACCAGATCTCCAAGAAGTTCTGCAAGGAGTGCTATACTAGGAAAATTAAATACAGACACACAGAAATGAGAGTTCAAAAACTAAGAAAATGGCCAACTTAAGGGTACGGACAAGTCTGGATTTGAATATTATATCCAAGAACTTAATCAGGAAGATCAAACCACAACAGAAGATAGATTAATTATATGAGACTGAACTGGTGGAATAGAATTTTATGACTTTTGACTAAAACATTGCTGATTTTCTTCAAGGCGTTTTCCAGTTTTAAGGATTTTTGTCCTGTATTGAGACGGCAATAGGTTCATGTACCTACTATTTAAACAGAATCCTAACCTGTTTCCTGGACTTAAGTTTTAAGAAATTTCCTTAGCATTTCTTTGATATATTAAAGCTAAAACTGCTTTTCTTGAAATTAAAAATATATTTAAAATAACTATTTTTTTTTTTTTAGAGATTTTTGCTATAGGGCACATGCACTCACCAGAAAGACAGAGAGAGACAGAGAGACAGAAAGCAAGAAATTACCCCTCAGTGGGGATGGCCGTGCTGTAATCATTTCTCCTCCATTCTCCTCTCGGGATCTTGGGCACACACGCACATGCACCTGGCATGAGTTTAAGCCACCGGATCCAGGACTCAAGCCGTGATTGACTACATGGGAGTTCAGTGACATAGCCATGACGCTAACTGCTGGTCCCTAAAAATAACTATTTAATGAACATAGTAAGCTATATAGATAGCATCAGCTAGGTGTTACTTCATAGTATATTCATTCTATTCAAAGTTTCATGCCTAAAGTCTGACATGTATTCACAGATCTGTACATACCAGCTGAACTTTCTATTGAAAGTAGTTAGCTTATTTAAGAAATTTTTTTAATCAACAAAATGTGGGGGGGGGGGATGGAAAACAACTGTGGACACCTGATATAGTGTGGGAGGAGGGTGGGAAATGGCAGAGGGTGAGAAATAGGGGTATATATATATATATATATATATATGAAACTAGAAATGGAAAATTATTAATGATAACATGTATGAGTAAGCCACTATGCAGTATATTCTGGATGGGAAATCACATTTTCTGTGCTGTGATTATGCTCAGGGAATTAATGTAAATTAATTAATTAATTTAAAGAATGTATAGATATGCAAACATAAAAAAATGTACAGCATATGCAAACAACTTTTTATAAAAGAGAATATAATAAAATAAAAATATATATCTGATTGATTAAAAAAAAAAACCTAGTACTTTAACTGCCATGCCATCTCTATATATCAGCTGACCTTGCTTTTGAAAGTAGTTAGAGTATCTAAGATATTTTGTGAATCAATAAAATGTGGGGGGAAAGAAGTGTTGGAAATCAACTGTAGACATCAGAGATAATGTGGGAGGAGGGTGGGAAATGGCAGAGGGTGAGAAATAGGGGAAAAAATATATATAACTAGAAATGGAAAATTATCAACAATAACATGTATGATTAAGCCACTATGCAGTATATTCTGGATGGAAAATCACATTTTGTGTGCTGTGACGATGCTCAGTGAGTGAATTTAAAATTACTTAATTTTTTATCAAGGATATTATGTATAGTTTTATATTTTTTATGTCTTTGTTTTGGGGATGAGGTGATGGGGGATTCATAGAATAAATTTGGAGAGGGGGGCGTTTCTTCTTTTGGGTCACTGAAAATGGCTTCAGTAGAATTGGGGATAAGTCTTCTTTAGAAGTTTTGTTGAATTCAGAAATGAAGTTATTAGACCTTGGGCTTTTCTTTGTTGGAAGACTGTTTATTACTGATTCAATCTCATTGTTGTTGATGGTCCATTCAGACTTTCTATGTCTTCTTGATTCATTCTTGGTAGATTATACATGTCCAGAAAGTTGTTCATCTTAACAGGTTGTTTTGCTTGCTGATGTAAAATTGCTCAGTATTCTGTAATGATCTTTATATTTCTGTTATGTCTGTAGTAATAATGCCTATTTCATTGCTGATTTAATTTACCTGATTCCTTTTTCTCTTCTTCATGATTAGCCTAGCTAATGGTGTTTCAGTTTAGTTTTATCCTCTCAAAGAAACAACTTTTGACTTTATTTTCTGTATAGTCATTATTCTCTGTTTATTTTTTTAAAGAATTATTTTATTTAAATTTATTTATTTATTTTTTAAAATTTTGACCAGAGACAGAGAGAGAAGAGAGGGAAAGTAAGAAAGCAAGCCACCAAATCTGGGACTGGAACCGTGGTCAGCCATATGGAAGTCCAGCGCTCTTAACCACCATGCCACCTGCCAGCCCCCACAATTAGTTCTTTTTTTTCTTTTTGTTTTCATTTCATTTTCTTCCATACATCCAATCACATTATTATTTGTCTTACAAAATGGATATTTAAACAGGTGAACATTTTTCCCTAGTACTGTTGATAAAACTACAAAATATCTTCAACAGATAATACCACACCTCTTTGTGCCATTAATGTTTAGCCTCCCTGTCCCTCCCCCAAATGTCCTTCCTCAGACCCTCCTCTTTCACACACACTATATCTGGTATTTACATCTATATACAGTGTTTCTATATCCTTTAGACAATTAGTTTCAGTCATAGAGTGCAGACACTCGGTATATATTAAGTGGGGACATACAATGCCTCTCCTTCATAGCAAGGCTTGCTTCACTCAGCAGTAAGTCTTCCATATTCATCTACTTCCTTTCAAAAGCCAGGGTTTTGTTGTTTTTTATGGATGAATAGTATTCCATTGAGTATATGTGCCACAGTTTTTCTAACCATTCATCAGTTCGTGGGCATTTGGGTTGTTTCCATGACTTAGCAATCGTGAAAAGTGCCACAATAAACATCGATGTGCAAGCACTTTTTTGATTAAGTATTCTTCTGTCCTTCGGGTAGATACCAAGGAGTGGGATTGCTGGATCATATGGTAGTTCTATTTGTAGATTTTTGAGGAATCTCCAAATTGTTCTCCACAGTGGTTGGACCAATTTACATTCCCACCAGCAGTATAAGAGAGTTCCCTTTTCACCACACCCTGCCAACACTTATCATTTTTTGTTTTTTTAATCTTGGACATTCTGACTGGGGTTAGGTGATATCTCGTTGTTTTGATCTGCATTTCTCTTACAATGAGGGATGTTGAGCATTTTTTCATATGCCTTTTAGCTATTCGTATGTCATCTTTAGAGAGTGGTTTTTTCAACTCATTCTCCCATCTTTATTAATAGGATTGATTGTCCTTTTCTGGAACAGCTGCTTGAGTTCCTTGTGAATTCTGGTTAAAATTACTTAATTAATTAAAAATGAAAATGAAAAAATAATCCCTGGTAAACAGTAATCTCTATATGAGTGTTTGCTATTATCATTTAAATCTCAGTACAAACACTACCTCCTTTGTCTAAGTTGAGGTCACAAATTGGCAACTTGCAGGTCATGTTTTATTACGATCTCATGGTTTTTAATTTTTTTTTAATGGTGCCCTCAAGTTTGGTACAAACTCCACCACTTTCTGCATCCACCTGTTTGATTCATTCATCTGATCCTAGAAGCTTTGATTTTGCCATCCTGAACAAGCACATCTCTTTCCTCACTCATCAGAGTCCAACATTCTCAGAGTTTACCTCTATTAAAGCAGTTTTATTGCCTTGTAATTATTTTCTTGTCTGAGTCTTCACTAAACTCTGAGTTTCTTGGTATAGGTATGATTATCTCTGTAAGGCTAATACCTAGAATGGTCCCTTACACAAAGAAGTGCTCAATAAATACTTAGGGACCGAATGTATGAAATGAATAGTTGTGGTAGCCCCTGCTGTCAGTGAAGAACAAGCCTCTGGAAAGAGCTATGCAGCTTCTTTGCAAGCATGCCTAAACTTTAGAGAGCTTTCTGGCCCTGGCTTGGATATTTGAAGAGCTCTCTCTTCTATTTAAAAAACAATTTTTATACCATAACAATTATTAAAATCTGATTATTCAGTACAAGAATACAATGCATAATAATTAAATCAGGGTAATCAGTATAGCCATCATCTCAACCATTTGTAATATTATATAGAGTAAGTTCTTGTTAACCATATTCTTCCCACTGTATTTTATAGCACTCAGCTTTATTCCTTATATCTACCTGCAATTTTATTTCTGTTAATCACCAGCCCTTTCTACTCCCCCCATTCTCCATCCTTCCAAGTGTACAGTGTTCATTCTACATCTCTTTACTTTTATGAGGTCGTTTTTCCAAATTTCTATATATAGTAAATTGTTTTTCTTTCTGTCCTTTCTTCTTATTATTTTTTTGAGAGTTTTTTGCCATAGTGTGCATGTGCTTGCCAGAAAGAGAGACAGAAAGGGAGAAATCACCCCCCAGGGGGTATGACCATGGTACAATCCCTTTTCCTCCTTTCTCCTCTCGGGATCTTGGGCACGCACGCACATGTGCCCGGTGTGAGTTTAAGCCACCGGGTCCAAGACTCAAACCGCAGTCGACTACATGGGAGTCCAGCAACATAGCCATTACGCTAACTGCTGGTCCCTGTCCTTGCTTATTTTACCTAATAAACTGTCCTCCAGGCTTACCCACTTAGCCTCAAAAGACTGGATTTTGTTCTCTTTAATGGCTCTGTAGTATTTCTTTGTATATGTACCACATTTTCTTTCCATTTGTCTCTTTGTAGTTATTTACATACCTTGATTATTGTGAATAGTGCTGCAATAAACACTGGGGTACAGATATATTTATGAAATATTGATTTTCTTCCCTTCAGATATATGCCTAATAATGGGATTGTTGAATCATCTAGTAGTTCTATTTTCAGCTTCTTTTTATTTTTAAAGAGAGAATTTTGCTATAGGGTGTGTGTGCTCACTGGAGAGACAGAGAGAAAGAAAATGAGAAGTCACCCCTCAGGGGGATAGCCACATCACAATCCCTTCTCCATTTTCCTCTATGCACCCTGTGTGAGTTTTAAGCTGTAGGGTCTGGAACTCAAACCACAGCAAAGTAACAATTACGCCTTCTGCTGGTTCCTATTTTTAGCTTCTTAAGGAATCTCCATACTATTTTCCACAATGGCTGTATGAATTTACATTCCCACTAATAGTATAAAAGTATTTTCTGTTCACCACATCCTTGCCACCAACATTTGTTTTTTTGTTTTTGTCTTTTTGACAATAGCCATTTTTTTTTTTTTGGATAGGTTTTTGCTATAGGGCACGTGTGCTCGCCAGACAGACAGAGAGAGACAGAGAGACAGAAAGCGAGAAATCACCCCCCAGGGGGGATGGCCACGCTGCAATCCCTTCTCCTCCATTCTCCTCTCGGGATCTTGGAAACGCACGCACATGCGCCCAGCGTGAGTTTTAAGCCACCGGGTCCGGGACACGAACCACGGTCAACTACATGGGAGTCCAGTGACATAGCCATTATGCTAACTGCTGGTTCTGACCCAGCTATTCTAACTAGGGTACATCTCATTGTGGTTTTGAGCTATATTCCCCTAATAATAAGTGATGCTAAGCATTTTTTCCCCATATGTTTGGTGGTTGTTTATTTGTATATCTTCTTTTGAGAATTGTTTGTTGGGGTAATTTGCTTATTTTTTTTTTGTTGAATTATTTACTTATTTGCTTTTGAGTAGTATGTGTTCCTTGTATATTCTGGTTATTAATTCCTTGTTCAACAGGTAATATGCCAATATTTGCTCCCACTCTGAGTTGTTTAAAGAACTCTCTCTTAAATCCTTTCCCTCTAAAGCCACATATTTTCAGATAGTCATCAATGGAATTAAGATAATGGGATTTAGCCTCAAAGGCAAAAGAAGGAAAATACAACATATAACTCAAACTCCTTTGCCTTTGTGAGTAATATTAAAGTTGTCAGGATAAGAGCTGAAATCTCCTGAACTAAAAAAAAATGCATTATATTTAAAAAATAAAAAGCTCAGGATTTGCACAAAATTGTACCCAAATAACATCTCATCTTTAGGAGTGACCAGTTGCTTTTTCTAAGTTAAGAGAGTTGGGTATGTTCATAAGTTAGTTGGTTAGGGTCATAGGCAGTGTGACACAGCTCAAATGTTTAAGTGCAGAGTAGGCTTCTTAGATTTATTCTGTGCTTGTCAAATGCACCTCTGAAGGGGTTTATATACATTTAACAATAGTGAGAATGGATGTCAAACATCCCTAGCAGCAACAATGTGATCCAATGAAAATATCACTGAATTTGCAGGTACAGCTGGGTTGGAATCTATGGCAAACAGATTTTAAGGTGACAATCATGATCTCCACCCCTTGGTTTTCATGCTCCCATGCAGTCCCTTTCCCTTGAGTGTGGATGGCCATTTTCAATAGCCACAAAAAGTATAAGATACCTAGGAATAAATCTAACCAAAGAAGTTAAAGACCTCCACAAGATAAACTATGAGAAGCTAAAAAAAGAAAATGAAAATAACATAAAAAAAGTGGAAAGAGATCCCATGTTCCTGGATTGGAAGAATTAATATAATCAAAATGGCAATCCTACCCAAATTAATTTACATATTTAATGCAATTCCAATCAAAATACCAGAAACATTCTTCACAAACCTAGAAAAAACAATCATACAATTTCTCTGGAATCATAAAAGACCTTGTTTTGCCAAAGAAATACTGCACAAGAAGAGTGGAGTGGGTGGCATCTCACTCATTGACCCAAAAATATACTACAAAGCTGTGATAATCAAAACAGCATGGTATTGGCACAGAAATTGACAAGCTGACCAATGGAACAGGATAGAGTCTCCAGAAATAAACTTCCAGACATACAGCCAACTGGTTTTTGACAAAGGGTACCAGGCATTCTATTGGGAAAAGGAAAACCTCTTTAGCAAATGCTGCTGGAAAAACTGGATATCCACTGTCATAAAGATGAATCTGAACCCCTACATCTCACCTTTGACCAAAATGAACTCAAAGTGATTCAAAGATCTGAAACTAAGACCTCTAACTATAAAACTACTGCTGGAAAACACTGGGGAACCTCTGAGAGACACTGGGGTAGGCAAAAACTTCTTAAATAAGACCCCCAGAGCACAGTCAAGAATCCCAAAAATAGACAAATGGGATTACATCAGATTAAGAAGTTTCCGCATGGCAAAAGACATAGTAATTAGTGTGAATTGACAGCCCTTCAGAATGGGAAAAGATTTTTGTAAACTACACCTCAGACAAGGGACTGATAACCAGAATACAGAAGAAACTCAAGCAGCTGTCCCAAAAAAAAGATTATCATCCCTATTAAAAGATGGGAGAATGAGTTGAAGAAAACCACTCTCTACGAATGACATACAAATAGCCAAAAGACATCTGAAAAAATGCTCAGTGTCCTTCATTGTAAGAGAGATGCAGATCAAAACCACAATGAGATACCTATACCTAACCCCAGTAAGAATGACTAAGATTAAAAAAAATGGTAAGTGCTCATGGAGGTGTGGTGAAAAGAGAACTTTCTTACATTGCTGGTGGGAATATAAATTAGTCCAGCCACTGTGGAGAACAATTTGGAGATTCCTCAAGATATACAAATAGAACTACCATGTGATCCAGCAATCCCACTCCTTGGTATCTACCAAAGGACAGAAGAACCCTTATTTGGAAAAGTGCTTACACATCAATGTTTATTGCTGCATTATTCACAATTGCTAAGACATGGAACCAACCCAAATGCCCACGAACAGATGAATGGATTGATAAAGTGTGGCACATATACTCTATGGAATACTACTCAGCCATAAAAAATACCCTGGCTTTTGACAGAAAGTAGATTCATATGGAAGATTTACTGAGTGGAGCCAGCCAGGCTATGAAAGAGAGACATTGTATGTCTCCACTTAATATATACTGATTGTCTGCACTCTATGGTCTAAACCGAAATGACTAAAGAATATAGAAGTATAGTAAATGGTTGTGAATACCAGATACAGTGTGGGAAGATGGAGGGTGAAGGAGTAGAGTTTGAGGAAAGTAATTAAAGAGAAAAATAGAGAGGCAAATCATTTATGGGACAAAGAAATGGGTAATTTGTTGAGGAATAACATTATTGTATTGTCAACTGGACTGGTGAGAAATGTACACATGTTGGAATTTTTACTTTGCAAGCTAAATAACATGATTGAATATATAAAAGAAATAGAAATAATAAAACAATAATAATAATAAAAGAAATAAAAAAGAATATAACTATATGCAGTAAAAAAAATAAAATAAAATAAGGCTACCACTTATTAGATGTGTGACCTTCAACCAGTGTCTTATCCCTTTGGGGCCTTAGTTTTCTAATCTTTTTTTAAAAAAATAATTATGTATTTATTTATTTATTTATTTGTATTCATTCATTTATTTTAATTTGACCAGAGAAAGACAGACAGAGAGAGAGAGAGAGAGAAAGTGGGAAAGCAAGCCACCTGGGCCGGGACTCAAACCATGGTTAGTCATGTGGGTGTGTCCAGTACTTGAACCATCACATCACCTGCTTTTCCCAAGTTTCTTAATCTCTATAATTATGATCATTGTAGTAAGTAGGTCATGAAATTGTTGTGAGGAAAACATGAATTAATACTTACATAGGGCTTATAACACTATCTTGTACATCATGAATGCTTAATGAATGCTAGCTATTAATGCTATTATTATGCTTTAATATTTTTGCATATAGAAATGAGGATAAGACTATTTATCTCACCAGCATCAAATGAGGCAATCAATGTGGAAATGCCCTGTCGTCAGAACAGGAGTGTAGATGCTAAATCTAAAGTTAGCAAATACCACAAATCCTTTGTTCAGGCCCTGAAGCTCAAATTAATACAAGTTCTACTTCAGTCTTACAAGTTCTTAGCTCTGCTTCATACAAGTGAGTGGCAGACTCCTAGAAGTCTGGATAAAGTCACTAGGGATAGCCATGCCAATGCTGAGTCCCCACACCTCCTAGATTATGTGTGAGCCTATTATTAGGTAAATAGACACCTTCCTTCATGTAGGCTAGGGGCTACAATGTCTGCTGATTATCTGTTGTTTACCCCTATAGGATGCCAGGAGGTAGTCTGGACTTGGCAGGAAGAGTTCCTGACAGAAGGAAGCAGACTAGATCAACCAGCATGATAATGAGAAAGGGCATGGGGGAGAAGGGACTAGAAGGTGGCACAACAGTAAAACAGAATGCTCTTTGAGGCAGACTCACAGGGGAAAGTTCTGAGCTAGCATCCCGAGACCTCTCTCTGTATTATGGGCACACATATGTTCATGAAACAGGGCTGAATAAAGCTGAGGATGGATCATGGCATGTAAACCCTGTTGAAGATGCACCCCTTCTCTACTCATAGAAGAAGAAAGAAAGAAACTTAAGAAAAAATAAAGAGTTACCAGCAAGTGGTGTGGTGGTTAAGGCACTGGATTCCCACATGGCTAGCTGTAGTTTGAATCCCAGATCTGGTGACTTGAAAATCAAGCGAGGTACATGTGCATACATTTCCAAAATCCTGAGAGGAAAATGGAGGAGAATGGATTGCAGTGTGGCCATTCTCCCTGGGAAGTGATTTTTCATATTCCTTCTCTCTGTCTCTTTCTGGTGAGTACACCTGCCCTATGGCAAAAACCTACAAGAAAAAAGAGAGAGAAAGGACCTGTGAAGGCTTATGGAAAAGTTCTGTTCGATAAAGCTTAGGTTTCCACTGCAAGGAGAGAGACCAAGGCACAGAGCAAATGAACAACTTGAATGCCATGAGTGAGAGAAGTGGTGAGGAAAACAGTCAAGCAGCAGTCCATCAACTCTTGTTCCCAAGAAGAAAGGGGGAGGTAAGGAAATAACCCCACATTTCTCTAATTTTCCTCAGCCAAAACATAGGAAGTTCCTGAGGAGATGATAGTTTATATATACTAGGATTTCCGGAGACAAGGGCAACTAAATTTTGCCCAGGCTGTGGATCCTTTTTGATCTGCTTAGGACAAGTGCCTCAACCACCCAGCTTTACTGAGAGCAAGAGGAATCAAATCCCTTCAAGTGAGCAAAACACATTTTTTTTAACAGTGAGGGAAATGGGAAGTGTCTGGAAAATTCCCACATGGATTCTCAGAACCCCTTACTTCAGGCAGCTGCTCCTTGAAGTTGGAGAGGAAGGGTGCAAAGGAGACAAGGACTAAAGGGAAGACTGGACTAAGAGCCTAATCTAATGGAGGCTGGGTTGAGTATAAGAATGTACAAGGTATGGACTGGAACCAGAGACAGCAGTGAGTGCAAGCTGCAGGAATTTTTTCATATGTGGAAGCTGAAGCAGAACTTGTAGGATTTTTTTTTCTTACTTTGTAACACCCACAATGACTAGCAAGGCGATGGACACACACAGTTCACTGATTATTTAATAGCAGAGGGACTGATGGGTGAGGTCTTAGTGCCATTTAGGAAGTCTAGGAGACCTCAATCCAAGTGTGAGAGTTAAGCTATTTGTTTAGCTGCCTGTGCTTGCCCTGCCCGCCATTTTATGTAACTTGAGTGTGATTTCTTTTAAAAAGTTTTGCAAGAAGGTGCATGCACCCCCCTGGAGGGAGGAAGGGAAAGATATAGAGACAGAGACAGAGGGATAAAGTGAGAAAGGACCTCCCAGTGTGGATAGCCATGTCACAATCCTTTCTCCTTTATCTCTACTTCCATTAGGATTTTGAGCACACACATAAATGTTCCCAGTGTGTTTCTCAGACCACTCTGTGTCTGGGACTTAAACTGCACATTTGGCTACATGGGATCCAGCCATCTTGGCCATTACACCACTGCCTAGCCCAACTTTAATGTATTTGCAACAAACACTTATCACTAGAGCTATGTAAATATCTGTTGGAGCAGCTTGTATAGCATACACACATGGACATCAACTGGATTTTACCTGGATTTCCTAAGCCCCTTATTGGGGCTTCACCTCAGGAGAAGGGAAGTATAATAGACAATAAAGAGTCTAAAACTTAGTTTTTGCTATCTAATTGGGCAGATAAACAAGATTCAATCTGAATTAAATGAAACAGAGAATAAACGAACTATACAGAAAATAAATGAAACTGAAAGTTGGTTCTTTGAGAAGATAAGCCAAATTGACACACTGTTAGCTAGACTAATTAAGAACAGAGAAAAGAACCAGATTAACCTAATCAGTGATGAAGCATGGAATATCACAACAGACATAACAAAAATAAAAAGATTATCAGAGAATACTACTAGTAACTATAGACAAGCCAATAGACAAGACAATCTGGATGAGATAGACAAATTTCTGGATATATATAATATATAAAAATTGAATCAGGGGAACCAGCAGTTAGCGTAATGGCTATGTCGCTGGACTCCCACGTAGTCGACTGCGGTTCGCGTCTCGGACCCGGTGGCTTACAACTCACGCCGGGCGCGTGTGCGTGCGTGCCCAAGATCCCGAGCGGAGAATGGAGGAGAAGGGATTGCGGCGTGACCATCCCCCCTGGGGGGTGATTTCTCGCTTTCTGTCTCTGTGTCTCTCTCTGTCTGTCTGGCGAGCGCATGCGCCCTATAGCGAAAAACCTCTCCAAAAAAAAAAAAAAAATTGAATCAGGAAGACCTAGCCTGAACAGAACAATAGCAAACAATGGGACTGAGTCAGTAATAAATAGTCAAATAGTCTTGCAACAACAACAACAACAAAAGCCCAGGCTCTGATGGCTTCACTTCTGAATTCTATAAAACCTTTATTTTATTTTATTTATTTATTTATTTATTTATTTTTCTTTTTTTGGAAAGGTTTTTGCTATAGGGCGCGTGCGCTCGCCAGACGGACAGAGAGAGACAGAGAGATAGAAAGCAGGAAATCACCCCCCAGGGGGGATGGCCACGCCGCAATCCCTTCTCCTCCATTCTCCTCTCGGGATCTTGGGCACGCACGCACACGCGCCCGGCGTGAGTTTAAGCCGCCGGGTCCGGGACTCGAACCCGCAGTCGACTACGTGGAGTCCAGCGACATAGCCATTACGCTAACTGCTGGTCCCTCTATAAAACCTTTAAAGAAGAGCTAACCTCCATTTCACTAAAACTATTTCTGAAATTCAAAGGGAAGGAATCCTCCCAAATTCATTCTATGAAGCCGCCAATCCTTCTCCTTCCAAAAACAGACAAGGACTCGACAAAAAAACTACAGACCAATATCCCTGATGAATATAGATGCAAAAATTCTTCACAAGGTACTAGGAAATTTTATTCAACAACACATTAAAAATATTATACACCATGAACAAAATGGCTTTATTCCAGGAATGCAAGGGTGGTTGAACATGCACAAAACCATAAATGTAATACATCATTTTCATAGAATGATGGAAACTTTATGATTATATCAATCAATACAGAAAAGACATTTGATAATAGACAACATCCTTTAATGATTAAGACCCCCAGCAAAAATGGCATAGAAGGGACATTTCTCAACACAATAAAAGCCATATATGAAAAATCCATAGCTGACATCATACTGATTGGGGAAAAGTTGAAAGCTTTCCCACTAAAACATGTAACAAGACAAGGCTGCCCATTTTCCCACTCCTTTTCAATATAGTGCTGGAAGTCTTAGCCAATGCAATCAGACAAGAGACTAAAATAAAAGCCATTCAAATAGGAAAAGAAAAAGTGTAATTTTCTCTATTTGCAGATGATATGATTATATATTAGGTCGATGAGAAAATCATGACACATTTTTGCATAGAAAAACAGAAAAATATGTCATGAATTTCATGATGACCTACTACATAGAAAACACAAAATAATACACACACACACATACACACACACCCCACACCACACCACACCAACCTCCTGGAAGTGATAAATTAATACAGTAAAGTGGCAAGATACAAAATCAACATATAAAAATCTTGCATTCTATATATCAAAAGTGAATAGACTGAGGTAGAATTGAAGAAAGAAATTTCATTTACAATAGCCACAGAAGAAATAACATACCTAGAAATACCTAACCAAAGAAGTCAAAGATCCATACAAGAAAACCATGAAAAATTCTAAAAACAAATTGAAAATGCAACGGAACCTTGAACTCAATTGCCCACCATCTCAGTGGTCTGTGCTTGCTCCACCTGCCAGGAGTCTTGAACCCAGTCTGGGCAAGCATTCAGGGCGGGTCTGAGCTCGGGGCCTGGGAGACAATGGAAACCTTGGAACCCATCACCCACCATCCCAGTGGCCTGTGCTTGCCCAGCCTGCCCACCCACAAGGAATATTGAGCCTAGTCTGGGCAAGCCTATGGGGTGAGTCCATGCTCAGGACCTGGGAGACACCTGGAACTTTTGGCCACCATCCAGCGGCTTGTGCTTGCCTCACCTACCCACCCACCTGAAGTCTTGAGCCTAGTCTGGGGAGGCATTTAGGGTGAGTCTGTGCTCAGAGCCTGGGAGACAGTTTATAGATACAAAGGCATAGAAACTATATCCAGCATCTTCTCTTACCATGATGGAATTAAACTTGATGTCAATTTCAAGAAATACCCTCTAAAATGCACAAACACCTGGAAACGAAACAATCTACTCCTGAATGATTTCTTAATTACTGAAGAAATTAAGTCAAACATAAAAAACTTATGGAAACAAATGATGAGTCCACGAGTTTCCATAATCTATGGACTTGGGAAAAACAGTCATAAGAGGGAAATTCATAGCAATTAGTTCACATAAGAAAAATATGGAAAGATGGCAAACAACCTAACATCATGCCTCAGAGAACTGGAAAAACAACAACAACAACAACAACAACAAAAAACCTCAAAAAATGTCAGGCAAAAAGAAATCATAAAGATTCAAGAAGAAATAAATGAAATAGAAAAGAAACAAACTATACAGAAAATAAATGAAAGTAAAAGCTATTTCTTTGAAAAGATTAACAAAATCAACACACCATTAGTTAGACTGATACAGAAGAAGAAAGAAAGAAATTAGAAAAATCAAATATGTGATGAAACAGGCAACATAAAAAGAGACACAATAGAAACACAAAACATCATTAGAGGATGCTATGAACAAATATATGCCAACAAACAAGAGAACATGAAGGAGATGGACAAACTCCTGTAAGAATATAATCTACCAAGATTGAATCAGGAGGACATAAAAAAACCTGAATAGATCTATAACATGCCATGAGACTGAATAAGTATTAAATAACCTTTTAACAAAGAAAAGTCCAAGTCCAGATGGCTTTTCTTCTGAATTCTACAAAATCTTTAAGGAAGAGTTAACCCCTATCCTACTCAAATTATTTCTAAAGATCCCAAAGGAAGAAAACCTTGCAAATTCGTTTTATGAAGCCTCCATGATCCTCATTCCCAAAACACATAAGGACATGACAAAAAAGGAAAACTACAGATCAATATCTCTGATGAATATAAATGCAAAAGTTCTCAACAAGATACTTACAAATTGTATCCAACAACATATAACAAGATTATTCATCACAACCAGGTAGGCTTTATCCCAGGGATGCAAGGGTGGTTCAACATATGCAAGACCATAAATATAAGACACCATGTTAACAGAAAAAGTATAAAAACCATATGATAATTTCAACTGATGCAGAGAAAGCATTTGATAAAATACAACATTTTTTCATGATTAAGACTTTCAGTAAGATTGGTATAGAAGGGTCATTTCTCAACACAATAAAAGCTATATATGAAAAACCTATAGCTAACATTATACTGAATGGGAAAAACTAAAAGCTTTTCCACTAAAAACTGGTACTTCCCAATTTTTCCACTATATTTTGTGCATATGTTTTTTTTTCCATTTTTTGTTTCATTTTCTTTTATACATTCAATCACATTATTTAGCTAACAAAGTGAATATTTCAACAGGTGAACATTTCTCCCTAGTCCAGGTGATAAAACTATACAATATCTTCAACAGATAATACTACATTCTTTTGTCCCATTAATGCTTTTCCTCCCTATTTTTCTTCTAAATGTCCTTCCTTTGCTGGAAGTATTAGCCAATGAAACAAAACAGAGAACAATATAAAAGGCATTCAAACAGGCAAAGAAGAGTTGAAGATATCTCTATTTGTGGATGACATGATGGTATACTTAGAGGACCCAAGGGTTTTCATGAAAAAAAAAAGAAAACTTCTTGAATTAATAAATGAATACAGTAAAGTGGCAAGATACAAAATCAACATCCAAAAATCTATAGCATTTCTATATATGAATTACAAGTTGAGCGAAGTAGAGTTGGTGTGGGGAATCCCTTTTACCATGGCCACAAAATATGTGGGATACCTGGGGATAAACCTAGCTAAGGAGGTCAGGGATCTTTACAAGGAAAACTATGAAAATCTTTAAAAGATATTGAAAAGGACATAAAAAAGTGGATGAACATCCCATATTCCTGGATTGGATGAATTAACATAATCAAAATGGCAATTCTACCCAAATTAATCTATGTATTTAACATAATTCCAATCAAGATACCAGAGGCATTCTTCACAGATCTAGAAAAGACAATTATAGAGTTTGTCTGGAATCATAAAAGACCTCGTATTGCCAAAGCAATTCTGCACAAGAGTGGAGTTGATGGTGTATCACTCCCTGACCCCAAAATATACTATAAAGCTATTATAATCAAAACAGCATGGTATTGGCACAAAACAGACAGGCGGACCAATGGAATAGAATAGAGACCTCAGAAATAAACCCCAAAGCTTACAGCCAACTAATTTTTGACAAAGGATACCAGTCATTCCATTGGGAAAAGGAAAACCATTTTAGCAAATGGTGCTGAAACAACTGGGTATCCACCTCCATCTTTCACAATTAACAAAAATCAACTCAAAATGAATTAAAGATCTGAACCTAAGACCTCAAACTATAAAATTACTGGTGGAAAATACTGGGGAAACTCTGGGAGACATTGGGGTAGGCAAAGACTTCTTAAATAAGACTCCCAAAGCACAGGCAATAAACCCTAAAATAAACAAGTGGGACTATATCAGTTTAAGAAGTGTCTGCACAGCAAAGGACCCAGTAAAAAGTGTGAATCGACAACCCTCAAAATGGGAGAATATTTTTGTCAAATATGCCTCAGACAAGGGACTGATAACCAAAATAAACAGGGAACTCAAGCAACTTACCCAAATAAAAATTATTAACCCAATTAAAAGATGGGAAAATGAGCTGAACAAAAATCTTTCTAAGGAAGACATACAAACAGCCAGAAAGTATACGAGGAAGTTCTCAACATCCCTCATCAAAGGGGAGATGCAGATTAAAACCACAGTGAGATACCAAATAACCCCTGTCAGAATGGCAAAGATTAAAAATACAAAAAGTGATACATATTGACAAGAATGTTGTGAAATGGGAACTCTCCTACACTGGGAATGTAAACTGGTTCAGCCACTGTGGATAGCAATATGGAAGTTCCTCAAATATCTACAAATAGAACTATCATTTTGATCCAGCAATCCCACTTTTGGGTATCTACCCAAAGGACAGGAGAATGCTTAGTCGGAACAGCGCTTGCACATCAATATTTATTGCAGCATTATTTATGATTGCTAACACATGGAACCAACCTAAAAGTTCACACACAGATGAATAGATGAAGTGTGACACATATACTCTGTGGAATACTACTCAGCCATAAAAAAAACAACAAGACCCTGTCATTTGATAGAAAGTGGTCAAATATAAAGGCTCTATTGCTGAGTGACGCAAGCCAGGATATGAAAGAAAGATATTGTTTGTATCCACTTAATATATACCAACTATTCACACTTTATGGTAGAGATTGAAATATTGGAGGGGATAAAAGCAGTGAAAATAGTTATGGATGCTGAAGACAGTGTGAAACAAGGCAGGGGGATAAGGGAAGAGTATAGAGAAGGATATCAAGAGAAAAAATAGAGAGGCATGACATTAGTGGGACACAGAAATGGTTTATTACCTGCTGATGATAACATGTATTGTATTCTCAACTGGACTGGTCTGAGAAGTATTTCATGTTGGCTAAATTCTTTTTCAGAAGCCAAATGTTATATAGTGATTGAACGTTTAAAAAATAATGAGTTCCAGGAGATGAGGAAATTCTTGCAAGATCTAAAAGAGGAATTACACACTTTACAAAAGACTCAAACGGAACTGCTAGAGATGAAGTCTATAACACAAGAAGTCAAAATCTCCCTTGAAAGTATTAAAAGCAGACTAGATCATTCAGAAAATAGAATCTCAGATGTAGAAGAGAAAATGGCTGACTTAGAAAAATCCACCAGAAAGACTGAGAAAATGGCCCAAAAATTTGAGAATGATATGCGAGAAGTACTGGATACCATCAAACGTCCAAATATCCGGATAATTGGCATTCCAGAAGGTGAAGAGACCCATAAGGGCATTGATAATCTATTCCATGAAATCCTGCAAGAAAACTCTCCAAACCTAGAGAGGCATTCGAAGATCCAGTCCCAGGAAATACAAAGGACCCCAAATAGAATCAACCTAAGAAGATCTTCTCCAAGACACATTATAGCCAGGTTGACCAAAACCACAGACAAAGACAAGATACTAAGATTGGCAAGAGAAAAACATCAAGTTACCTACAAAGGACATCCCATCAGGCTAACAACAGATCTCTCATTGGAAACAATGCGAGCGAGGAGAGAATGGGAAAATATATTCAACGTGTTACGAGAGAAGCAATTTCAGCCAAGAATACTGTACCCGGCAAGATTATCTTTCATGTGGGAAGAAAAGACAAGAACATTCTCAGATAAGCAAAACCTGAAAGAATTTACCAGCACCAGACCAGATCTCCAAGAAGTTCTCAAGGGTGTGCTATATCAAGAAAATTAAACACAGACACATGGAAATAAGAGTCCAAAAACTAAGAAAGTGGCCAACTTAATCATATGGACAAGTCTGGAGTTGAATATTATATCCCAGAATTTAATCAGGAAAATTGAACCAGAACAGAAGATAAAAGTACATGAGACTGATAGGTTCATGCACCTACCATTTGAACAGAATCCTAACCTGTTTCCTGGCTTTAAGCAAAGTTCTTTGGCGTTTCTTTGAGTTAATACTGGTTTTCTTAGTAGTAATGAGTGAACTCACCATTGAAAGTAGTTAGATTATGTAGGAAATTGTGTGATAAATACAATGTGGTTGGGAAGGGAATGAAGGACAATTGTAGACACCAGAGGTGGTGTGAGATGAGGGTGGGAAGGGACAGAGGGCCAGAAAGAGGGGTGAAAATAATTCTAGGAACTAGTAATGGAAAATCTTTTGTAATGTGCATGATTGAGTCACTATGCAGTGTGTACTGGATGGGAGATCGCATTTTGTATGCTGTGATGATGCTTAGGGAAGGAATGTAAAATGAGTTACAAAAAAAAAAAGATTCAGGAAGAAAATATATATATATATCTATTCAATGACTGCAGTAGAATATGTAGCCCCAGCTAGGTGCTACTTTATAGGATGCGTAAAGTTAGACTTGTGTTCATGGAAATGTGTTTATCACCTGTGTTTGCTATGAGGGTATTTGGATTAATTAGGGTCTTTGGCAATTCAATAAAATGTGGGGAGAAAACAGCATAGAAAGCAAACATAGATACCAGAGACAGTGTGGGAGGAGAGTGGGAGATGGCAGAGGGTAAGAGATAGGGAATCAAGGATGGGGGAAAAAAAAAGCAAAACATACAGAAAACAAGAAATGGAAGATCATTTGCTGACAATAACATGTTTGTTGATGTGCTTGATTGAGACAATATATAGTGTAGTCTGGATGGAAAATCTCATTTTGTATGCTGGAATGATGTACAGTGAATGAATGCAAATAAATAAATTGAAATTAAAAAAATAATGAGAATAAATAATAATCTGGAAAAAATGCTGAAAAGCTATTTGATGCTGATGATGTGGATAGTAATGTCTTTGTCTTGACTTATATGAATGGTAATCATGCAGGAAAAAGAAATGTAATACACTGTAAAGATACAGTGATTCAATGTATTATAAAAATTTATGATAAATTAAAAAATAAATTTTAAAAATGAAAAAAAACACACTTCACTGCTAAGGACATAGGACATACATAGACTGAAAGCGAAGGGCTGGAAAAAAATTATTCCATGCAAATGGAAGCCAAAAAAATCTGGAATAGAGACAAAGATACCAAATGAAATAGACATTTAGATGAAATATGTGAGAAGAGACAAAGAAGAACATTTACATAGTACTAAAAGAAGATATAACACTTGTAAATACCTATTCACCCAATGCTGGAGCACCTAAATAATCAAAGAGAGACTGTTAGATCTCAAGAGAGAGATAGACTGCAACACAATAATTATAGGGTATCTCAACACCGCACTGACTCCTCTGGACAGATCATCTAAACAAAAAATAAACAAAAAGATACAACATCTAAATGATACCATATGTGAAATGGACTTGACAGATGTCTATAGAGTATTTCACCCAGTCACCACAAAACACATTTTTCATTTTTCTCATCCACACATGGAACATTTTCAGACTGACCATATGATAGGATGTAAAACAAGTCTTTACAAATTCAAAGGTATAGAAACTATACCTAGCATCTTTTCAGACTATGGTGGAGTCAAATTTGAACTACAGAAAGAACCCTTGAAAATTCACAAACACATGGAAACTAAACATCTTACTCCTAAATGACTTTATGACTGTAGAAGAAATTAAGACTGAAATAAAAGGGTTCATAGAAATCAATGAGAACAAACAAATCAGGTTTTAGAACCTATGAACACAGCAAAAGCAGTTAGAGGGAAGTTCATAGCAATAAGTTCCCACAAGAAGAAAGCAGAAAGGTGGCAAATAAACAACTTAATGATGCAACACAAGGAACTGGAAAAACAACAAAAACAAAAACTCAGAAGAAAATAAATAATAAAGATTTGAACAAAAATAAATGAAATAAAGAATAAAAACTGTACAGAAAATAAACAAGAACCAAAAGCTGGTTCTTTGAGAAGATAAACAATATTGACACACCATTAGCTAGATTAATCAAGAAGAACAAAGAAAGAAACCAGATAAATCAAATCAGCAAGGAAATAGGCATTATTGTATTGGATATAACAGAAATGTAAAATATCATCCAAAAGTATTAGGAGCACTATATGCCAACAAAAAATAAAATCTAGATGAGATGGGAAAATTTCAGGAAACCTATAACTTACCAAGATTGAACCAGGAAGAAATAGAAAGTTTGAATAGACCCATAACAAGCAATGCGATTGAATTAATACTAGGTACTTGCCCAACAAGAAAGAGCCCAGGAACAAATGGCTTTACTTCTGAATTATACAAATTCTTTTAAGGAAAAACTAACTCCAGTTCTCCTTAAACTATTTCTAAAAATTCAAAAGGAAAGAACACTCCCAAATTCATTCTATAAAGTCTCCATCACCTTAATTCCAAAACCATAGAAGGACATCACAAAAAAAAAAAAAAAACCTTTCAGGTCCATATTTCTGATGAATAAAGATGCAAAAATTCTCAACAAGATACTATCAAGTCATATTCAACAACATATTAAAAAGATTATACACTATGACCAAGTACGATTTATTCCAGGGATTCAAGGATGGTTCAGCAGACACAAAACAAGAAATGTAATACACTATATTAAGAAAAGGAAAGATAAAAACCATACTATCATATCAATCAATGCAGAAAAAGCATTCAATAAAATACAAAATCCCTTCGCGATTAAGACTCAGCAAAATCAGCATAGAAGGGACATTCCTTAACACAATAGAAGCCATCTATGAAAAACCCATAGCTAACATCATAAATGGATAGGGAAAAGCTGAAAGCCTTTCTACTAAAACCTGGAAAAAGACAAGACTTCCCACTTTCTCCAATCCTTTTAACATAGTGCTGGAAGTTCTAGCTGAGGCAATTAGAAAAGAGAGTCAAATAAAAGGCATACAAATAGGAAAAGAAGAAGTGGAATTATCTCTATTTGCAGATAATATGGTGCTATATATAGAAAAACCAAAAGAATCCATGAAAAAACTCCTGGAAGTGATAAATGAATATAGTAAAGTGGTGGGATACAAAATATATAGTATTTTTATACACCAACAATGGACGAACTAAGACAGAATTGAAGAAATCCCATTTACAATAATTACAGAACCAATAAGATACCTAGGAATAAACCTTACCAAGACGTCAAAGATCTCTATAAGGAAAACTATGTGATATTGGCACAAAAACAGGCAGGTAGACCAGTGGAACAAAATTGAGAACTCCTAAATAAACCTCAAAACATATAGCTAACTTGCGCATATTGAACCACCCTTGCATCTCTGGTATAAAGCCTACCTGATCGTGATGAATGATCTTTGTTATATGTTGTTGGATACGATTTGCGAGTACCTTGTTGAGAGTACTTAATGAGAATAGGACAGTGTGGAATGGGGGAAGTGAAGAGAAGAGGATAGAGAAAGATAGCAAGTGAACAATAGAGAGACAGGACGTTAGTGAGAAACAGATATGGCTTATTAACTGTTGATGTTGACATGTATAGTATTCTCAACTGGATTCGTCTGAGAAGTATTTCATGATGGGCAAAGTATTTGTACAAGCAAAATGAGAAATAGCGATTGACTGTTTTAAAAAATAATTAGGATAATAATAATAATGATTGGGGGAAACAGAAAAGATATTGAATGTTGAAGCGGGGAGATTAATGTCTCTGTACTGACTGACATGCATGGCATTCCCTTTTGAAAAAGCAATGTAATACACTGTAAAGTTATATGTAATTCAATGTATAAAGAAGATTATGATGATAATAAAAAATAAAAAAAACATATAGCTAACTGATCGTTGGCAAAGGGCATAAGGCAATCCAGTGGGAAAAAGAAAATTTCTTCAGAAAATGATGCTGGGAGAACTGGATATCCACCTGCAGAACAATGAAATTAGATTCTTATCTCTCGCCACTTATGAAAATTAATTCAAAATAGATTAAGGATATAAACATGAAACCTCGAACTATAAAAATACTGGAGGGAAACTCTTGGAGATCCTGGAGTAGGCAAAGACTTCTTACAGAAGACCTCCAAAGCACAGTAAAGCCCCCAAAAATAGACAAATGAGACTATATCAATCAGAGAAGCTTCTGAATAACCAAAGAAACTATAAGTAGAGTGAGAAGACAACCCTTAGAGTGGGAGAATATATTTGAAAATTATACCTCAGATAAGGGTCTGATAACCAGAATATACAGGAAACTCAATGAGCTGAACAGACAATTCTCTGAAGAAGACATGTTAACACCCCCAAGTCACATGAAAACATGCTCAACATCTCTTATCATAAGGGAAATGCAAATTAAAACCACAATGAGATACCATTTAGCCCCAGTCTAAATGGCTAAAATAAAGAAAATAAATAATGACAGGTTCTGGCTAGGCTGTGGTGAAAAGGAAACTCTACTAGACTGTTGGTGGGAATGTAAATTAGTACAACCACTTTGGAGAACGATATGGAGATTCGTTAGAAACCTACAAATAGAACTACCATACGACCCAGTAACTCCACTTTTAGGTATTTACACAGAAGATAGAAAAACCCTCAGCTGGAAATACACTTGCACATCCATGCTTATTGCAACATTATTCACAATTGGTAGGACAATGAATCAACCCAAATGTCCAGAAATAGATGATTGGATTGAAAAAAAATGTGGCATATGTACTCTATTGAATATGACTCAGTCATAAAACATAATGAAACTCTTACATTTGATACAAAGTGGACCATAAGAAAAACTTAATGCTAAGCGAAGCAAGTCAGACTATGAAAGACAGACTTTGTATGACCCCACACAATATATACATATCATCGATGTTCTAAGGCAGAATTTGAAAGTATGGTAGGTATAATGGAAGGGAAAAGAGTGGTAGATAACAGAGACAGTAAGGAAAGGGATAACATAGGGATTGGTAATGGAGGCAAAGAAGAAAACAGGAAGAAAAAGGAATAAAAAGTATGTTTAATGGACAAAAAAATGAAAAGCTATGTGCTGATGATAATGTGTATAGCAAGTCTTTGCCTTATATGCATGGTAATCGTGCTGAAAAAAGAAATTTTATACACTGTAAAGATATATGTGATTAAATGTAATATAAAGAATAAACATATACCCAACCTCCAGCCCCATGGCCTAAGGGACACCCAGCCCCAGCTCCAGCTTTCTCAACCCCAGAGACCCCTTCACTGCTAGCAAGGACTGCCTCCAGCTCTCCAGCAGAGCACACTTCCATCTCCAGCCCCCTGGCAAAATCGTGGCAAACGCTGCTGCGATGCGTGACATTTTCTTTATTCTCTTTCATACTTTATTTATTTATTTATTGGAGAAGTTTTTGCTATAAGGCATGTGTGTTCACCAGAAAGACAGAGACACAGACAGAAAGGGAGAAATCACCCCCCAGGGGGGATGGCCATGCCACAATCCCTTCTCCTCCATTCTCTTTTTGGGATCTTGGGCACACAGACACACACTCACCCAGCCTGAGTTAAAGCCACTGGGCCTGGGACTCGAACTGCGGTCGACTACATGGGAGTCCAGCGACATAGCCATTATGTCAACTTCTGGTACCTCTATTTCATATTTCTTCTCTTCCGTCTTATATTGTCATCTCCTGCTTATCCTCCATGTACCAAGAGGGCTTTGACAGGTTTAGAATCATAGTTTTCAAATACCCTGGTATTGTGAGGCTCCCTGGGATCCTCTCTTTTACTTAACTATCTGCAAAAAGAAGAGACTACTTTTCATATTCCTGAATAGGAGACTCCTCCTGTGCAGACCAAATTGCAAAACACAGCACAAAAGAGACTTCAGCACACATCAGTCCACAGCAAAAGGGAAGAACAATTTTTTCCCAGTCAAAGAAACATTCTCCTAAAAGATATCCAAAAGTGAACATATCTCCCAGTGGCTAGAAGTAGAAGAAGAGCCGCAGGTCTGAATAAACCAGGAAATATGTCTCCAACAAAAGAACATAATAACTCCCCTCCATCTCTTGAAAAAACTGAAGATGTTACCAGAATGTCAGAAGAAGAATTTAAAACATTCATGGTGACAAAACTCTATGAGCTAGAACAGAAAAGAGATGATTTAATGTATTAATAATAGAAAAATAAAATAAAATAGGATACAAAAAAAGGGCTACAAGAGATTAGGAAATCCTTCCATGATGAGAAAGAAGAGTGTATGTGCCATACTTTTTCAATCCATTCATCTGTTCATGGGCATTTGGGTTGGTTCCATATCAGTAATTTTTTTCTTCAACTTTTTAATTTATTTATTATCATGATAATCTTGTTTATATTACATTGAATCACATATAACTTTACAGTGTACTACATTTCTTTTTCCAGAAGGAATACCATGAATATCAGTCAATACAGAGACATTAAAATCCCCTCATTATTTTTCCCAATTATTATTATTATTATTATTATTAGTCCATTATTTTTAAATAGTCAATCACTATTTCTCATTTTACTTGTAAAAAGCATTTACCCAACATGAAATACTTCTCAGATCAATCCAGGTGAGAATACTATACACATGTATCATCGACAGGTAATAAACTGTATCTGTGTCCTACTAATGTCATGCCTATTTGTTCTCTTGCTATCTTTTTCTATACTCTTCTCTTCTCCCACCCCATTCCACATTGTCTTATCTTCGTTAACTATTTTCATCAATTTTATGTCCTCCAATATTTCGATCTCTAGCATAGAGTGTGTATAGTCGGTATATATTAAGTGGATACATACAATAACTTTCTTTCATATCTTGGCTTACTTCACTCAGCAATAGACCCTCCATATCTGACCAATTTCTACCAAATGCCAGGGCCATGTCAGCAATTGTGAATAATCTCACAAGAAACATCGATGTGCAAGTACTTTTACGATTAAGAATTCTTCTGTCCTTTGGGTAGATACCCAGGAGTGGGATTGCGGCATCATATGTTAGTTCTATTTGGAGGTCTTTGAGGAATCTCCAAATTGTTTTCCACAGGGGCTCGACCAATTTACATTCCCATCAACAGGGTAGGAGAGTTCCCCCTTCACCACACCCCCGCCAGCACTCATCATTTTTGTTTTTTAATCTTAGTCATTCTGTTTGGGGTTAGGTGGTATTTCATTGTGGTTTTGATCTGCATCTCCCTTACAATGAGAGATGTTAAGCATTCTTATATGCCTTTTGGCTATCCCTATGTCTTCCTTAGATTTTCTCAACTCATTCTCCCATCTTTTAATAGGGTTAATCATCTTTTTCCAGGACAGATGCTTGAGTTTCTTGTGTATTCTGGTTATCATTCCCTTATCTGACATATAGTTTACAAAAATCTTTTCTCATTCTGAGAGCTGTCTATTCACACTAATTACTGTGTCTTTTGTCATGCAGAAAAGTCTTAATCTGGTGTAATCCCACTTGTCTATTTTTAGGATTATTGACTGTGTTTTGGGTGTCTTATTTAAGAAGTCTTTGCCTACCCTAATGTCTCAAAGAGTTTCCGCAGGGTTTTCCAGCAACAGTTTTGTAGTTTTGAGTTCTTAGTTTTAGATCTTTGATCCACTTTGAGTAGATTTTTGTCAAAGGTGAGAGGTAGGGGTGGGATTCATCTTTCTGCAGGTGGATATCCAGTTTTTCCAGCAGCATTTGCTAAAGAGGTTTTCCTGTCTCCACTGGATTGACTGGTATCCTTTTTCAAAAATCAGTCGGCTGTATGTCTGGGAGTTTATTTCTGGTGACTCTATTCTGTTCCATTGGCCACCCTGTCTATTTCTGTGCCAATACCATGCTGTTTTGATTACCACAGCTTTGTAGTATATTTTTGGGTTAGGGAGTGAGATGCCACCCACTCCACTCTTCTTCTGCAGGATTGCTTTGGCAATATAAAGTCTTTTATGATTCCAGACAAATTGTATGATTGTCTTTTCTAGACCTGTGAAGAATGTGTCTGGCACTTTGATAGGGATTGCATTAAATATGTAGATTAATTTACATAAACTTGCCATTTTGATTATATTAATTTTTCCAATACAGTAACATGGAAAGTCTTTCCAATTTTTCTGTCGTTTTCAATTTCTTTTTTTAGCTTCTCATAATTTTACTTGTGGAGGTCTTTAACTTCTTTGGTTAGATTTATTCCTAGGTATCTTATACATTTTCTGGCTATGTAAAATAGAATTACGTTTTTCATTTCTATCTCAGGCTGCCTGCTGTTCATATATAGAAATGCTATAGATTTTCATATGTTGATTTTTGTATCCTGCAATTTTACTGTACGCATGTATTACTTCCAGGATTATTTTCATGGATATCATTGGGTCTTCTGTGTATACCATTATATCATCTGCAAGTAGAGATAGTTTCACCTTTTCCTTTCCTATTTCAATATCTTTTATTTTATTCACTTTTCTGATTGCATTGGCAAGGACTTCCAGCACTGTACTGAAAAGGAGTGAAGAAAGTGGGCATCCTTGTCTTGTACCAGTTTTTAGTGAAAATGCTTTCAGCTTTTCTTTATTCAGGATGATGTTAACTATGGGTTTTTCATAGATAGCTTTAATTGTGTTGAGAAACCATCCTTCTATGTCAATTTTGCTGAGAATCTTGATCATGAAAGGATGTTGTATCCTATCAAATGCTTTTTCTGCATCAACTGATATGATCATATGGTTTTTATCTTTCTTTCTGTTAGTATCGTGTATTACATTTATGGTTTTACATATTTTGAACTAACCTTCCATCCCTGGAATAAATCCTACCTGGTCGTGATGTATAATCTTTTTTATATGTTGTTGGATACTATATGCTAGTATCTTGTTGAGAATCTTTGTGTGTATATCATCAGAGATAGTGGTCTATAGTTTTCCTTCCTTGTCCTGTCCTTATCTGTTTTATGGATAAGGGTGATGGAGGCTTCATAGAATGAATTTGGAAGAGTTTCACCCTTTTGCATCTTTAGAAATAACTTAAGCAGAATGGGGTTAACTATTTTTTATAAGTTTTGTAGAATTCAGAGGTGAAGCCATCAGGGCCAGGGCTTTTCTTTTTTGGGAGGTTATTTATTACTGATTCATAATATCCTCTAATGATGCTTTGTAATTCTGTTATGTCTGTCGTTATACTACCAGCTTCATTGAAAATTTTATTTACCTGGTTCCTTTCTCTCTTCTTCTTAATAAATCTTGCTAGTGGTCTATCGGTTTTGTTTATCTTTTCAAAGAACCAGCTTTTACTTTCATTTATTTTCTGTTTAGTTTATTTTCTATTTCATTTATTTCTGCTCGGATCTATATTGTTTCTTTTCTCCTGAAGTTTATTGGATTTTTTTTACTGTTGCTTTTCCAATTCTTTGAGACATGCTGTTAGGTGGTTCATTTGCCTTCTTTTCATCTTCTTCTTACGTGCACCAATTGCTATAAACTTCCCTCTTATGACTGCTTTTGCAGTGTCCCAAAGGTTATGGAAACTTGTGTCCTCATTGTTATTGGCTTCCAGGAATCTTTTTATTTCAGTCTTAATTTCTTCATTAGTTGTAAAGTCATTTAGGAGTAGGATATTTAGTTTCCATATATTTGTGTATTTTTGAGAATTTCTCTTGAAATTAAAATCAAGTTTAATTCTATCATGGTTGGAGAAGATTCTGGATATAGTTTCTATGCCTTTGAATCTGTAAAGGCTTGCTTTGTGTCCTCTTGTCTGGTCAATATTCAAAAAGATTCCATGTGAGGGTGAGAAAAAAAGTATATCTCATGGTTTTCGAGTGGAAAGTTCTATAGATGTATATTAAGTCCATTTGATTTATGGTATCATTTAGAACCTTTACCTCTTTACTTATTTTTTGTCTAGATCATCTCTCCAGAGGAGATAGTGGGGTATTGAGGTTTCCAGAAATTTGTGTGTTGCATTCTATCTCTCTTTTGAGATCTAGCAGTCTTTCCTTCACATATTTGGGTGCTCCTGTGTTAGGTACATAGGTCTTTATTAGTGTTATATCTTCTTGATGGATTAATCCTTTTTACTAAAATATGCTGCCCTTCTTTGTCTCTTAGAACAGTTTTTGTTTTAATGCCTGTCTTGTCAAAGATTGGCCTCATGATTCCAGCTTTTTTTATTTTTTGGTTCCCATTTGCATGGAATACCATTTTCCAGCCCTTCACTTTTAGTCTATGTGTGTCTTTATTCACGAGATGCGTTTCTTTTAGGCAACAAATAGAAAGTTTCTGGGTTTTTTTTTGTTTGTTTTTTTTTTTTTTTTTTCAATCCACTGAGCCAGTCTGTGTCTCTTGATGGGAGAATTTAATCCATTAACATTCAGTATTATTATCACTATTTCGGACCCGTCCCTACCTTTAAGATGGCCATTGTCTTTGTTACCTTTTACTCCTTTATTTCTGGCTGTTCATTCTTTAGTTTTCCTGGAACAGTACTCTCTTCAGGGTTTCTTGAATAGCTGGTCTTGTGTTGGCAAGTTCTTTCATGTTGTATATCTGAGAATATTTTAATCTTTTTTCCCATATGAAGAATAATCTTGCTGAATATAATCATCTTGGTTGAAATCGTTTCTCTCTTAACACTTTCAATATGTCTTCCCATTCTTTCCTAGCTTGCATTGTTTCTGTTGAAACTCTGGAGTTAGCTTGATGGGATGACCTTTGTAAGTCACTTGTTTCTGTCTTGTCAATTTTAGTACCTTGTCTTTATCTGTGGGCTTGGCCAGCCTGGCTCAGACATGCCTTGGGGAAGATCTTGGGTTGATTCTATTCAGAGTCCTTTGTATTTCTTGGGGCTGCATATGTGAGTGCTTCTCTAGACTTGGGAAGTTTTCTTCCAGGATTTCATGGAATTTATTTTCCATGCCCTTAGTTTCTTCACCTTTTGGGATACTAATTATTCAGATGTTTGTACTTTTAATGGAGTCTAATATTTCTCGTATATTATCCTCATGGTTTTTTTTTTTAATTTTCTCTATCTCTTTGGTGTTCCCCCCCCCCCACCCCAGGTCAGACATTTTATCTTCTATGTCAGAGATTCGATCTTCAGCATGGTCTCATAGACTTTTAATACTTTTGATAGAGTTTTTTATTTCCTGTATTACCGACTTCATTTCTAATATTTCTATCTGATTCTTTCTTAGAGTGTCCATTTCTTCTTTCATATTATGGAAGGACTTCCTAATGCCCTTTAGCTCTTTGTCTCTTTTCTGTTCCAGTTCATAGAGCTTTGTCACCATTAATATTCTAAATTCTTTCTCTGACATTTTGGTAACATCTTCTGCTTTTTCAAGAGATGGAGTGGAGTTATTATGTTCTTTTGATGGAGACATATTTCCTGGTTTATTCAGACCTGAGGCTCTTCTACTTCTAGTCATTGGGAGATGTATTCACTTTTGGATACTTTATAGGAGAATGTTTGTTTGACTGGGAAAAATTGTTCTTCCCTTTTGCTGTGGACTGATGTGTGCTGAAGTCTCTTTTGTGCTGTGTTTTGCAATGATGTCTTCACGGGAGGAATATTCCTTTCAGGAGTCTGAAGAGCAGTCTCTCCTTTTTTGCAAGTGGTTAAGTAAAAGAGAGGATCCCAGGGAGCCTCACAATACCAGGGTATTTGAAAACTGTGATTCTTGACCTGTTTAGCCCCTCTTGGTTCATGGAGGATAAGCAGGAGGTAACAATATAAGATGGAAGAGAAAAGAGTATGAAAAATAATAAAAGTTTTTATTCACCAGGGGTTTGGAGATGTAAGTGGGCTCTGCTAGAGAGCTGGGGGCAGTCCAGTTGAGTAAGGAGTATTGTGAAATTAACAATAGAAAGAAGAAGAGAAGAAAAAAAGCCTACCTTGCTAACAGAGAGAGGGTCTCTGGGGTTGGAGGAGCTGGAGCCGGAACTGGTAGTGTGGGGTCCTGCCTCAGTGTCCCATAGGCCAAGGGGCTAGAGATGGAAGTGGGCTCTGCTGGAGAGCTGGGTGCAGTCCTTGCTAACAGAGAGGGTCTCTGGGGTTTAGGAAGCTGGAGCTGGAGCTGGGGCTGGGGAGGGCCCTGCCTCAGTGTCCCTTAGGCCAGGGGGCTGGAGATGGAAGCATGCTCTGATCCAGAGTTGGAGGCGGTCCTTGCTAACAAAGAGAGGGTCTCGGGTCTGGGGAGCTGGAGCTGTAGCTGGGGCTGAGGGGCCCTGTCTCAGTGTCCTAATTTCAATATTTTATCACCCAATATATCCATTGCATCATGAAGAGATGTCAGGGTTGAGCAGGAGCATCATCCTCCTTGCTATGGATATCACCCTTCCAGCTATGCAAAATGCATTCTCATTGCTTTTGATAGCCATGCCCCACTAAATTGAGACCTGGAATTGAAAATCTCACACCTTCTGTATTCAGGCTAATGTTAAGTCCATTATTCCTTACTAACCTCTAGTAGGATGCATTTTGCACCTACCTTCAGAATTATAGATTTACAAAAGTGACTCATGTTGGTTGTTTAACTTTTTGATTTAGGGGTGTGCTTTGTGCCAGACCTTCTAGAGAGGCTTTAAGGCTGACAGGCAGTCAGGCAAGGTTGGCAATGGCAACAGTAACACCTGGCTCCCACATAAGTTCTTCAGCTTCTTAGAATCAGAAGGGGCTTTGTTCAGCCTTGTCGTTGGCCGTGAAATTGGAATACGCATTGAGAGAAAAGGAGATGGCCTGAGGGAAACGAAGGAGGCGGAAAGACTACTAAAAATAAATCAAAACTTCAATCTAAACAGACAGTGACAAAACCAGACCAATTCTACTTCCAGGCTGTTCCTCAGGTAGAGCTTAATTCAGAAATAGCAGCCAGGAAGGAGGCTTTGGAAGGTCAGGCAGAATGAACCTCAGGCAAAACAGAGATATTCCAGGAACTCTAACTGAAAAGAAGAGGAAAGTGAATAGGGAAACGACCCTGAAATGACAGCATATGATTTCTGGACAGGTGATAGTGTGTCCATTAGTGGAGAACAGGGATAGGTAAATGGGGTGGATGTGGTACCTGGAACTTTTTTCCTCATACCCAGACTGGACAGGTATTTTAAATCTTGTTATTTGGAGAGTTAAGTTCTCTTTTCTTTGTTTGTTTGCTTGTTTTTCCTGTTCAACTGGCTGGCCTCTCAGTGGTGCTAAAAAAGTGGGGGGAAAGATGGTAACTAATGCAAACAGCTGGAGCATGGCCTAACCTGGGCTGAGGGCAGTAATCTGAAGCGCCAGTATATTGATAAGGGCCATAGAGAAAGGCAGAGGCTTTTATGGCTTAATCAGATGGTGTGCTAAGGAGGAGGACTACTAACATTTAGAGAGAAAAAAGAAAAGTATCTCCTCAGAAGGTCACTTGAGCAACTTTAAAGGAGAAGGACAAGCCTAGAAGTACCACTTTAGATTTTGCTCTATTCTGGTTGCTGAGTTTTGGGGGGAGGTAGTTAGTAGGTATTTAAGAGACCTTATGATGCTCTGAGCACATCTCAGAGATGATGCTCACTCATGCTAATTCCAATCACAAAATGTCTCTTAAACATTGTGCTATGAATGCTTGCTAATAAAAACTCAGGACTGTCTAGCAGGATAAGAGTACCTGTCCTAGGTGAAACTCCCAAACATAGTTTGGATCCTCTTCTCCGGAATGCATTCCTGTCCCTAAAGCTAGGTCTCTCTTTGACTTCACCTAGGTCATAATGTTATGAATAAGAGCAGAGTCTACGTCTGAGTTCAAATTCAAATTCTACTCCTCATACCTCCTAGCTTGTCATACAAGGCAAGTTACTCCAACTCTTTATGATATGGTCTCTTCATCTGTAGAATGTTTATAATGAAAGCACCTGCCTCATAATGTTATTGAGGGGAAACAAAACACATGCTAGGTACTTAGAATAGAACTTAGCATGTACTAAAAACTCAGTAATTATTTTTAGAGATTTTTTGCTTTAGGGCATGTGTGCTTGCCAGAGAGAGGGAGAGAGAGACAATGGACAATGAGAGGGAAAGTGAGAAATCACCTCCCAAGGGGGCATGGCCACACTGTAATCTCTTCTTCTCCATTATTCTTCTAGGATCTTGGGCACATATGAACACATCCCAAGCGTGAGTTTCAAGTCATCAGGCCCGGGACTCGAAACATGGTCAGCCATGTGGGAGTCCAGCACTGTAACTGCTACACCATGTCCTTATCCCAAAATTACTGGTCTCAGCAAATGTTATTATTTAGATTCTTATTCGTTATCCAATTTAATCATAACCATTTCTGCTTTGTGTCTTCTGTAAATGTGACTAAGCCATTAAGAAAAAATAATGTTGGCACAAAAAGGAATCTCACCTTCCCTTCCTACCAGCTTCCCATTCAGTTCTCTGAGCTGTCTGAAGACTTTTTTCACATACATGTATACATGCTGTGGCTACAGAGGTCTTACCTCTTACCCCTGCTACATTGTTCTAAGACCACTGCTCATATCCTCTACTCTCTTTATATTATCATATTTCTTTCCCTAGGAGACACCTCTTTCAATCTTTCTTCTCTCCCTACCTTCTTCTCCTTCTACCTGCACTGTCCACTCATCATTCAGTCATACAGCCAAGTACCTAAGAGTCATCATCCTAGATTATGAATCAACAAACTTTTTCTGGAAAGAGCCAGACAATAAATATCTTAGGTTTTGAGTACAATACATAGTCTTTGTAACAGCTACTCAGCTCTTTTGTGGCTGTTTTGTTATAGCACAAAAACAGCCACAGACAATACGTAAATGAATGATGGTGGCTGTATTCCAATAAAACTTTCATCAAAAATACAGGCAGTGGGTCAGTTTGACCTACAGACTGTATTTTTGATAGGAATTATTGCAGAGCATAACTTTTCCCTCAAAACCCGTCCTCTTATTCACAGCTGGGCCTGTAGTCTTTCAGTAAGATTGTAAATCTAGATTATGAGTCCTCCAACTTTGTCTTTTAAAATTGTTTTGGTTACTCATGGTCCCATACACTGACATATGAATTTGAGAATATCACTTTCCATTTCTACAAAAAATAGACCTTTAATTTATTATTTTTCCAGAGGTTTTTGCCTTAGGGCATATATGCTCACCAAAGAGAGAAAGAGAGACAGAGTCAGAGATAATGAGAGGGAAAGTGAGAAATCACCTCCCTAAGGGAAATGGCCACATTGCATTCCCCTTTCCCACATTCTCCTCCCAGGACCTTGAGAACACTCCAACCACACGTGGCTGGAGTGAGTTTTACACTATCGGGTCTGGGACTCAAACTGCAGTAGGCCATGTGGGAGTCCAACAATGTAACTGCTATACCATCTGCTGGCCCCAGACCTTGGGATTTTTGTTTTTAATTTGCTATAGGGCACATGTGCTCACTGAAGAAAGAGAGGGGGGGGGGGGAGAGAGAGAGAGAGAGAGAGAGAGAGAGAGAGAGAGAGAGAGAGAGAGAGAAAGAAAGAAAGTGAGAAAGCATCACCTAGGGGGATGACCATTTTCCTCTCTGGTTTTGGGTCCAACCTGCACACACAGTGGATGTGCTTTTCAAGCCACTGGGTCCGGGACTCAAACTGGGCAGTTGGACATGTGAGATCCAATCTTCTTAACCACCATACCACCTGGCTGACCCATGATGTTGGAATTTTCATAAAGATTTTCTTTGAATATGAGGGTCATTTTGGTGTATTGACATCTTTTTTTTTTTTTAATCGGCAAATGACTTTTCACTTTTGTGCCAATTAAATGTATTGTTTGTTTGTTTGTTTTCCCTATTCCCCTTCCTCGTTCCCTTATCACCCACCCCTATTACTATCCCCAATCCCCGTACTGTCTCTAGTATCTACAGTTGCCCTTCTGTTATTGTACCTTCCAATCTTTCAGTTTCTGCTAAAAAGTTAGACATTCAGTATATATTGAGTGGGGACATACAAAGTCTGTCTTGCTTTACTTGACATTAAGTCTTCCATGTTAGTCCATTTTGTATCATATGTCAGGGTCTCATCGATTTTGACATTTTTACACTATTAAGTCATTATACATATGAACACAGGATGTCTTTCCACATATTTAGGTCTTTAATTACTTTCAGTAATGTTTTGTAGTTTTCAGTGTGCAATCTTTTAACTGCTGTGTTAAATTTATTCCTTGGTATTTTGTTCTTTTAGATGGTGCTATATGCAGAATTGCTTTCTTAATTTTCTTTTAGACTGTTCATTTGCAGATATATAGAAACACATCTGATTTTGTGTTGGTCTTATTATATTTGGTAACTTTGTTGAATTCTTTTATAATTTCTTATTTTTTGCATTGTATATATATTAGATCATATAATCAGCAAGTAGATGATTTTCTTTTACTTGTGTAGTTGCTCTGGCTAGAACTTTTAGTACAATCTTAAATAGCAGTGGTAGACTGGGCATCCTTCTCTTGTTCCTTATCTTTAGAGAACGCTTTCAGCTTTTCACTGCTCATAATGGTATTAGCTATAGTTTTACAGGAATGCCCTGTGTCATACTGAGGAAGTTCTCTTCTATTCCTAGTTATTTTAGTGTTTTTATTATGAAAGAATGTTGAATTTTGCCAAATGCCTTCTCTACACCAATAGATAATTATGTGAATTTTTCTCTTATCTATTAATGTGGTGTATTACATTGATTTTCTTTTTTAAATTTCATTTAAATAATAATCACATTATTATTTGGCTTAAAAAATGAATATTTCAACAGGTGAACATTTCTCCCTAGTACAGTTGATAAAACTACAATATATCTTCAACAGATAATACCACATTTCTTTATGCTATTAATGCTTTGCTTATGTTGATCCACTCTTGCATTCCTGGTATAAATCTTACCTGCCAATGGTGTATAATCCTTTAAATAGACTGTTGAATTCAGTTTTATACTGTTTTACTGAGAATTCTTATTTCATATTCATAAGGGATATTGGTTTGTTATTTTCTTTTGATATTTTGTCTGTCTGATATCAGGGAAGTGCTGGTCTCAGCATGAGTTAGAAAGTGTTCCCTTTCCTTATATTTACTGAAACAATTAAAAAGAATTGGTATTTTTTTTTCTTTAAATGTTTTCTGGAATTCACTGTTGAAGTTATATGTCTAGGATTTTCTTTGTTGGTAGGTTTTGATTACTAATTCAGTCTTTTCACTTTTTATAAATCTGTTGAGATTTTTCACTTTTGAGTCAGTTTACATAGTTTGTATGTTTTGAGTAATGTATCCATTTCAAAAGAATGGGTACAATTGTAAATAACAATGGTAGACTGGGCATCCATCCACATACTTCAGGTTGTCTAATTTTTTTTTGTATAATTGTGTATAGTATTCCCTTACAATCATTTTTTATTTCTGTAAAATCGGTAGTAACATTCTCACTTTCATTTTTTATTTTCATTATTTGCCTCTTTTTTTCTTTTTCTTTGTCAAAATGACTAAATATTTGTTAATTTTGTTTATATTTTCAGAAAATTTGCTGTAAGGCATGTGCACTTGTGTGCACACACATGAGAGAGAGAGAAAAAAAACACCCCTGGGGATTGCCACACCATAGTCCCCTTTCCTCTATTCTCTTTTCAAGATTTAAAGTACACACTACTAAATGATAGCACATTTTCTAAGCTGCTGGGTCCAGAATTTGAGCCACATAGTCAGCCGTATGGGATCCAGCTGCCACAACTACCAATGCCCCCAACTGGGCTGGTTCCATTTTTTTTTCCTTTTAAGAGAGTTTTGCTATATGGCGAATGTGCTCACCAGAAAGACAGAAAGTGAGAAATCACCCACCCCAGCGGGGATGGCCACCTTACAATCCCTTCTCTTCCATTTTCCTCTCAGGATTTTGGATATGCATGCAAATGAGCCCAGCATGAATTTCAAACCCCTGGGTCTGGGACTTAAACTGCAGTCAGCCATGTGGGAGTCCAGCAATATAACCATTACACCATCTGCTGGTTACTATTTGTTTTTCTCTTAAAGATATTTTTGCTATTAGGGCGTGTGCACTCTCTGGTAAGAGACACACAGAGACAGAAACCAAGAAATCACTCCCAATGGTTGGCTGGCCATGCCACCACAATCCCTCATCCTCTATTCTCCTCTCAGGATTTTGGGCATGCATGCATATGTGCCTGACATGAGTTTTAAGCTGCCAGGTCTGGGACTTGAACTGCAGTCAGTCATGTGGGTGTCCAGAGATGTAACTGTTATGCCATCTGCTGGCATATATATTCCCTCTATATTTTTAATGTAAGCCTTTACAACTATAAATTTCTCTCTAAGCACTACTATAGCTGCATCCAATAAACTGTATTATGTTGTGTGTGTTCATGAATTGTTTGTATTCACCTAGTGTTTTCATAAAGATTTTCTGGAATGTCCATAACTGAAAACAACAAATAAAGAAACACCTCTCCTAGGCTCTGAGCCAAACTTACAGAGAACCTAGATCAGCCTGAAGTGAAAGCTTAGGGCCATCAGCCCTTTTATGAGTCTGTTACTTGCCCAGGTATACAAGTGGGCTACTCAATTCCTTTGGATGCATGGTGCTTTTTTTAAAAAAAGTATTTTTTATTTACTTCTTCCATGAGAGATACAGAGACAGAGACAGAGGGACAAGCACTCCTAACAGTGTCCCCATGCCTTGATTTACTCCCAGCCTCAGCTGGCCAGTCCAGATCACAGGCACACGTGCACATATCTGGAGTGCAGAGAGAGGCCCCAGTACACTACCTTGGGATATGACCCCAGGACTCTCCTATGTGAGTTCAGCTACTACACTGCTGTGACACCATCTGGCCCTGCACGATTCTTTTGAATGTTCTAATTTCCTAAATAAACTCTTTCCAGGTTGTGTTCCCAGGCCGTAGGCAACATATTAAAATTTTTGAAATAAATATAAAAGACTTCCAAAATTTTGTGGAAAATGGGATTGACGTAAGAGTTCATTTCAGTTCAAAAGTATTTAGAAATCCTTGTATAGGGGTTTTTTTGGAGAGGTTTTTGCTATAGGGTGCATGCGCTCGCCAGAGAGACAGAGAGATAGAAAGCGAGAAATCACCCCCCCAGGAGGGATGTCCATGCCGCAATCCCTTCTCCTCCATTCGCCTCTAGGGATCCTGGGCATGCACGCACATGCACCCGGCATGAGTTTAAGCCACCAGGTATGGGACTCGAACTGTGGTCGACTACATGGGAGTCCAGCGACATAACCATTATGCTAACTGTTGGTCCCCATGTATAGGTTTTTCATAATGCACATATCCATGAAAATGTTACTCACCTTTGTATTTTGTCCCAGAGATTTGTGGGTTGTCAGCCTGTAGTATTTTCAAGCATGGTCCCCCACCTTAGTTCTGAGTTAGATGAAACAGAGATGAGCACCTTGTATCCATCTTTCAGGTAGCTTCCAGACAAAGTAGAATAGCTATACCAAATAGTTTGAAAATGAGGCATTTTCTTCTGGAACAAGGCACCAATATTCCACACTGAGAATAAAGTCTGAGACTGCTATTTTATAGAGGAGAAGAGAAGGGAAGGGCAAGTAAAAGTGCCACAAAGTTTTCCCTATCATTTTAGTCGCATTTTTCTTTTTTGTCTTCTTTTTTTCTTTTTTAAAATTTTTATACATGTAATCACTATGAATCACTTTGCTTCTAAGTTGAATTTACCCAACATGAATACACTTCACAGCAGTCCACTTAAGGATACTAAACACATTATCATCAACAGATGAGAAACCCGATGGATCCTGAACTTCAGCTGTGAACTAGTGCTTTCAGAGACTTAAAATGAAGATTTTCTGCTGAGACTTCTTCCACGCTTATTTCTAGAAAGGCACAAACCTCCTCATGGGTCCTGAACTTGGCCCACCTCCACATGGATCCTGAACTTCAGCTGTGAACTAGTGCTTTCATGAGGCACACTTGCATACCACACAGTTTTCAATTTTTGTATTTTAATATTAAAATCTATATATTTTTATTATTCTTTTTCTCTTCTTATTTTATGTTTTTCTTCTTTGCTTTAATTGTTTTCTTTTTTTTTTAATCTTTACTTATTTGCTTCTCAGTCTCTGCTCACTAAGTGTCTAGTCAGGTCCAAGTGAACAGAATCTATACATCTGAATACAGTTAGGGTCAGAGTATTCCTCTATTCTCACTGATTTTTTCTTTTTTTTATTGGAGAGGTTTTTTCACTATAGGGCACGTGCGCTCACCAGACAGACAGAGAGAGACATAGAGACAGAAAGCGAGAAATCACCCCCCAGGGGGGATGGTCACACCACAATCCCTTCTCCTCCATTCTCCTCTCGGGATCTTGGGCACGCACGCACACGCGCCCGGCATGAGTTTTAAGTCACCGGGTTCAGGACTCGAACTGCAGTCGACTACATGGGAGTCCAGCAACATAGCCATTACGCTAACTGCTGGTTCCCTATTCCCACTGATTTTGATGCATAAAGACTGAGAACAGAATGGAAGAGAGATTGCAGATCACGTCCTCCTGCACGCTTCTGAACATTCAGACTGAACTTCAAGAATTAGAAGAAACCCACCATCCATCTGATGACTAGAAATCACCGGAGGGTCACAAGAAATAAGGAAAAACAAGAAAATATCTCTCCTTCAAGGAAAAATAAGTCCTCTTCATCCTCAGACTGTATGATGAAATTCACAGAAATGTCTGATAAAGAATTTAGAATTTTCATGGTGACAAAGCTCACAGAGATCGAAGACAAAGAGAGACAATGAAGAGGCAGGGAAAGGAGATGACGAGCTTCAGGAGGTGAGGAAATTCTTGCAAGATCTAAAAGAGGCATTACACGCTTTAAAAAAGAATCAAATGAACCTGGTAAGAGATGAAGACTATAATACAGGAAGTCAAAACTTCCCTTGAAAATATTCAAAGCAGACTAGATCACAATGAAAATAGATTCTCAGTTGTAGAAGATAGAAATGCTGGCCTAGAAAAATCCACCACGAAGACTGAGAAAATTGTTCAAAAACATGAGAATACTATAAAAAGAAATACTAGATACCATCAAATGTTCAAACATCTGGATAATTGGTATCCCAGAAGGGGTAGAGACCCATAAGGGCATTGACAGTCTATTCCATGAAATCCTGGAAGAAAACTTTCCAAATCTAGAGAGGCATTCAAAGATCCAGTCCCAAGAAATACAAAGGACCCCAAACAGAATCAACCCAAGAAGATCTCCAAGACACATTAGAGCCAGATTGAGTAGAACCACAGACAAAGAAAAGATACTAAGATTGGCAAGAGAGAAATGACAAGTTACCTACAAAGGATATCCCATCAGGCTGACAGTGAATCTCTCATCGGAAACAATACGAGTGAGGAAAGAATGGGAAAATACGTTCAAAGTGTTAAGGGAAAAGCAATTGCAACCATGGATACTATACCCGGCAAGATTATCCTTCATATGGGAAGAAAAGACAAGAACATTCTCAGATAAACAAAATCTGAAAGAATTTACCAACACCTGACCAGATCTCCAAGAAATTCTGCAGGGAGTGCTATACCAGGAAAATTAAATACAGTCACACAGAAATAAGACTTCAAAAACTAAGAAAATGGCCAACTTAATCGTGGGGACAAGTCTGGAGTTGAATATTATATCCCAGAATTTAATTGGGAAAACTGAATCACCGCAAAAGATAAAGTACGTGAGACTGAACTGGTGAGATAGAATTTTATGACTTTTCACTAAAACATTGTTGATTTTTTTTTCTAGGCTTTGTTTTCCAATTTTAAGGATTTTTGTCTTGTCTTGAGCTGCTGATAGGTTCATGTACCTACTATTTGAACAGAATCCCAACCTGTTTTCTGGGTTTAAGTTTTAAGCATATTTCCTTAGCATTTCTTTGATTTATTAAAGTTAAATCTGCTTTACTTGAAATTTAAAAATATAGTAAAAAATACATAATTAATGACTGTAATAAACTATATAGCATCAGCTAGGTGCTATCTTATAGTATATTCATTCTTCTAGGAGTTTCATGCCTTAAGTCAGACATGTATTCATAGATGTGTATATATCAGTAAAGCTTGCTATTGAAAGTAGTTTATTTAAGAAATTTTGTGAATCAATAAAATGTGGGGGAAGAAAGAATGGAAAAGGACTGTGGACATCTGAGATAGTGTGGGAGGAGGGTGGGAAATAGCAGAGGGTGAGAAATGGGGGGAAAATATATATACATATATATATGAAACTAGAAATGGAAAATTATTGACAATAACATGTATGATTAAGATACTATGCACCATCTTCTGGAATGGAAATTCCATTTTGTATGCTGTGACAATGCTCAGTGAATGAATGTAAATTAATTAATAAAAATATAAAATAATAGCAATACTAAATATAAATAAAATAAATAAATAAAAGATTCCAAAATATAATAGTAGGGAGGGGGAAGTGTAGATATCAGAGGCTATATAGAAGTAGGCAGGGAGTAGGAAGACAGGGCTCAGGAAAAAAATACTTAATGGATAAAAGAATATAAAATAATATATTGAAAATAATATTCATTGTAGGGACCAGCAGTTAGCGTAACGGCTATGTCGCCGGACTCCCATGTAGTCGACCGCGGTTCGCGTCCCAGACCAGGTGGCTTAAAACTCACGCCGGGCGCGTGTGCATGCGTGCCCAAGATCCCGAGAGGAGAACGGAGGAGAAGGGATTACAGCGTGGCCATGCCCCCGGGGAGTGATTTCTCGCTTTGTCTCTCTGTGTCTCTCTGTCTGTCTGGCGAGCACACGCGCCCTATAGCAAAAACCTCTCCAAAAAAAAAAAGAAAAGAATATTCATTGTAATATCTTTGAAAATAATATATACAGTAGTTTCTTTGACTTGATTGACATGAACTGTACACATACTTTGAGAAACCCTATTGTATGCTATAAGAACATACAATGACTAAATTAAAAATCATAAAATTTTTTAAAAGCCCAATTCCCACTGAAATGCTGCTGATAAAGGATGATGAATATTGAAAAATGTCCAGAAACCATTACTATAATTTCTCTTGTAAATTTGGTGGTATATTTTCAGTGAATATAAACTAATTATTGATTAAATATTCTTTAAAAAAAAAGATGAGAACCCACTTCTGTGTCCCATAAATGTCCTGTCTTACTGTTTTCCTCCTTAATTTCCTTCCTTACACTCTCTCCCTTATCACATCCTCCTCCCATTTTGTCTTCAGAATCTATAACCATTTTCAATGCATCTATATCCTCCAATCTCCCAGTTTCCATCATAGAATGTAGACACTCAGTATATGTTAAGTGGAGATATACAATGTCTCTCTTTCATAGCCAGGCTTGCTACACTTAGCAACTAATATTCCATATTTATCCACTTTCTCTCTCTTTTTTAAAATTATTTATTTTTCTTTTATTATTATTATTATTTTTCAACTTGCTATAAGATACATGCATTCACCAGACACACATACACACACACATTCACAGAGAGAGAGAAAGAGAGAGAGAGAGAGAGAAAGCAAGCTACCAGGTCTGGGACTTGAACCATGGTTGGCAATGTGAGAGTCGAGCACCTTAATCACCACACCACTTGTCGGCTCCTTGTCCACTTTCTATCTAATGCCAGGGTCTTGTTTATTATGGCTAAGTAGTATTCCATAAAGTATATGTTCCACACTTTACTAATCCATTCATCTGTTCATGGACATTTGGGTTGGTTCTATGTCTTAGTAATTGTGAATAATGCTGCAATAAGTATAGATGTGCAAGCGCTTTTCCAACTGAATGCTCTCCTGTCCTTTGTGTAGATACCCAGGAGTGGAATCGCTGGATCATATGGTAGTTCTATTTGAAGGTCTTTGAGGAACCTCCATATTATTCTCCTCAGTGGCTGGACCAATTTACATTCCCACCAGCAGTGCAGGAGAGTTTTTCTTTTACCACATCGCCACCAGCACTCATCATTTATTTATTTATTTATTTTTGATTTTGGCCATTATGATTGGGGGTTAGGTGGTATCTCATTGTGGTTTTGATCTGCATCTCCATTATGATGAGGTATGTTGACTATTTTTTCACATGCATTTTGGTTGTCTGTATGTCTTCCTTAGAGAGTTGTTTATTCAGCTCATTTCCCATATTTTAATTAGGTTATTCATTTTTTTCAAGAGTTCCCATTGTATTCTGTTTATAAGTCCCTTATCTGAAATGTAGTTTACAAAAATATTCTCCATTCCAAAGGTTGTTGATTCACAGTAATTACTGTGTCTTTGCTGTACAGAAACTTCTTAATCTGATGTAATCCCACTTGTATATTTTTGGGATCATTGCCTGTGCTTTGGTGGTCTTATTTAAGAAGTCTTTGCCAGCCTCAAGGGAAACTCCCAGAATTTCCCCAGTGTTTTCCACCAGTAGTTTTTAGTTTGAGGTCTTAGGTTTAGATCTTTGATCTACTTTGTGTTGATTTTTGTTAATGGTGAGAGATAGGGTTTCAGATTCTTCTTTCTACAGGTGGATACCCAGTTGTTCCAGCACCACTTGCTAAAGTGGTTTTCTTTTTCTCATTGGATTGACTGGTACCCTTAGTCAAAAATAACCTTATTGTCTGTATGTTTTGGAGTTTATCTCTGGAATCTCTATTCTATTCCATTAGTCTACCTTTTTGTTTATGTGCCAATACCATGTTGTTTTGATTATCACAGCTTTGTAATATATTTTGGGATCAGAAAGTGAGATGCCACCCACTCCACCCTTTTCTTGCAGGATTGCTTTGGCAACACTAGATCTTTTATGATTCCAGACAAATTCTATGATTGTCTCTTCTAGATCTGTGAAGAATGTCTCTTGTAATTTTTTATGAATTGCTTCAAATTTGTAGATTAATTTGGACAGAATTGCCATTTTGATTATATTCACTCTTCCAATCCAGGAAAAAAGGGATGTCCTTCCATTTTTTTGGTGCCATTTTCAATTTCTTTTAAAATATTTTCATAGTTTTCTTCGTAGAGGTCTTTGGCTTCCTTTGCTAGATTTATTCCTAGATATCGTATACTATTTGTTACAAGGGTAAATGAGACTTTTATCTTCAGTTCTGCCTCTGTCTGTTATTTGTATATAGAAATGCTTTAGATTTTTTTAATTTATTTATTTATTTTTTAATATTTTTTTCAATTTATTTATTTGCATTCATTCTCTGAACATCATTACAGCATACAAAATGAGATTTTCCATCCAAATTACACTATATATTGTCTCAATCAAGCACATCAACAAACATGTTATTGTCAGCAAATGATCTTCCATTTCTTGTCTTCTGTATGTTTTGCTTTTTTCCCCCCATCCTAGATTCTCTATCTCTTACCCTCTGCCATCTCCCACTCTCCTCCCACAGTCTCTGGTATCTATGTTTGCTTTCTATACTGTTTTCTCCTCACATTTTATTGTAACGCCAAAGACCCTAATCAATCCAAATACCCTCATAGAAAACACAGGTGATACCCACATTTCCATGAACACAAGTCTTACTTTACGCATCCTATAAAGTAGCACCTAGCTGTGGCTACATATCCTACTGAAGTCATTGAATAGATATATTTTTTTTTCTGAAACTTTTTTTTTGTAACTCAATTTACATTCCTTCCCTAAGCTTCATCACAGCATACAAAATGCAATCTCCCATCCAGTACACACTGCATAGTGATACAATCATGCACATTACAAAAAATTTTCCATTACTAGTTCCTAGAATTACTTACACCCCTCTTTCTGACCCTCTGTCGCTTCCCACCCTCCTCTCACACCACCTCCGGTGTCTACAATTGTCCTTCATTCCCTTCCCACCCATGTTGCATTGATCACACAATTTCCTACATAATCTAACTACTTTCAATGGTGAGTTCACTCATTACTACTAAGAAAACCAGTTTTAACTTAACTCAAAGAAATGCCAAGGAACTTTACTTAAAGCCAGGAAACAAGTTAGGATTCTGTTCAAATGGAAGGTGCATGAACCTATCAGTCTCATGTACTTTTATCTTCTGTTCTGGTTCAATTTTCCTGATTAAATTCTGGGATATAATATTCAACTCCAGACTTGTCCCTCTGATTAAGTTGGCCACTTTCATAGTTTTTTGACTCTTATTTCCGTGTGTCTGTGTTTAATTTTCTTGATACAGCACACCCTTGAGAACTTCTTGGAGATCTGGTCTGGTGCTGGTAAATTCTTTCAGGTTTTGTTTATCTGAGAATGTTCTTGTCTTTTCTTCCCACCTGAAAGATAATCTTGCCGGGTACAGTATCCTTGGCTGAAATTGCTTCTCTAGTAACACTTTGAATATATTTTCCCATTCTCTCCTTGCTCGCATTGTTTCCAATGAGAGATCTGCTGTTAGCCTGATGGGATGTCCTTTGTAGGTAACTTGATGTTTCTCTCTTGCCTATCTTAGTATCTTGTCTTTGTCTGGGGTTTTGGTCAACCTGGCTATAATGTGTCTTGGAGAAGATCTTCTTGGGTTGATTCTATTTGGGGTCCTTTGTATTTCCTGGGACTGGATCTTCGAATGTCTCTCTAGGTTTGGAAAGTTTTCTTGCAGGATTTCATGGAACAGATTATCAATGCCCTTATGGGTCTCTTCACCTTCTGGAATGCCAATTATCCGGATATTTGGACGTTTGATGGTATCCAGTACTTCTCACATATCATTCTCAAATTTTTGAGCCATTTTCTCAGTCTTCGTGGTGGACTTTTCTAAGCCAGCCATTTTCTCTTCTACATCTGAGATTCTATTTTCTGAGTGATCACTAGTCTGCTTTTAATACTTTCAAGGGAGATTTTGACTTCTTGTATTATAGACTTCATCTCTAGCAGTTCCGTTTGAGTCTTTTGTAAAGTGTATAATTCCTCTTTTAGATCTTGCAAGAATTTCCTCATCTCCTGGAACTCGGCAACTTCTTTCTCCTTTCTCTTTAGCAGTTCATTATCTCTCTTTTCTTCCATCTCTGTTAGCTTCGACATTACGAATGTTCTAAATTCCTTATCAGACATTTCCATGACTTTCACCGAACTGCTTGTGGATGAAGGAGAGTTACTCTTTTCCATTGGAGGAGAGGTATTTTCTCGTTTTCCCATATTTCTCGTGATCCGATGGTGATTTCTTGTCATCTGATGAATGGCGTGTTTCTTTCAAATTCTTGAAGTTAAGCCTCAATGTTCAGGAGCAAGCAGACAGAGGTGTTCTAGAATCTGTTTGCCGTTCTGTTGTGATCGCTGGTGCAGCAGATTCAGTAGATATTGGGTGGAGAGACAAGAAAAAGGAAAATGAAAAAGAGAGAGAGAAACAACAACAAAAAGAGAGAAAAAAGACAAAAAAATAAAAAATTATATTTGCTTTTCTTTGTTTTTAAAGAAAAAAAATCACAAAATAGAAAACCGCGCAGTGAGCTTGCGCGCTGCGCGAAATATCTAGTTCCCAGTATCCATGAGGTATCTTCTCAGAGAAGGGCTCAACTCTCCTGCCTGGGAGGAAGGAGCAGAAGGGATTATTAACAAAACAAAAGATGGAGCTGAGAGACAGAGAGAAACTCTACCTTTAAAAAAATCATAAAAAGGAAAAATTACCAAAAAAAAATGAGGAGACAGGAGCAGAGAGAGACAGAGACCTCAGAGACACAGAGACAGAGATAGAAGGCCAGAGGGGCTCCCTACCACACTAGCTTTGCTTGCTGGAGGCTGAATTATGAGTAGAAAATCTTCATTTCTCCTGTGCCCTGAAATATCTAGTTCCCAGTATCCATGAGGAATCTTCTGAGAAGGGCTCAACTCTCCTGCCTGGGAGGAAGGAGCAGAAGGGATTATTAACAAAACAAAAGATGGAGCTGAGAGCCAGAGAGAAACTCTACCTTTAAAAAAATCGTAAAAAGGAAAAATTACCAAAAAAAAATGAGGAGACAGGAGCAGAGAGAGACAGAGACCTCAGAGACACAGAGACAGAGATAGAAGGCCAGAGGGGCGCCCTACCACACTAGCTTTGCTTGCTGGAGGCTGAATTATGAGTAGAAAATCTTTATTTCTCCTGTGCCCTGAAATATCTAGTTCCCAGTATCCATGAGGAATCTTCTGAGAAGGGCTCAACTCTCCTGCCACACTAGCTTTGCTTGCTGGAGGCTGAATTATGAGTAGAAAATCTTCATTTCTCCTGTGTCCTGAAATATCTAGTTCCCAGTATCCATGAGGAATCTTCTCAGAGAAGGGCTCAACTCTCCTGCCACACTAGCTTTGCTTGCTGGAGGCTGAATTATGAGTAGAAAATCTTCATTTCTCCTGTGCCCTGAAATATCTAGTTCCCAGTATCCATGAGGAATCTTCTCAGAGCAGAAATGCTTTAGATTTTTGAGTGTTGATTTTGTATCCTGCCTTTTGCTGTATTCATTTATTACTTTGGGAAGTTTTTTTTTTTTTTTTTTTCATGGATAGCTTTGGGTCTTCTATGTATTCAATCATTTCATCTGTAAAGAGAGATAATTTCACTTCCTCTTTCCTATTTGAATGTCTTTTCATTCTCTGATTGTGTTGACTGTGATTCCCAGCACTGTATTGAAAAGGAGTGGAGAAAATGGGCAGCCTTGTCTTGTACCAGTATTTAGTGGAAAAGCTTTCAATTTTCATAGATCATTTTTATTATGTTAAGAAATGATCATTCTATGATCCTTCTATGCTGACTGTGCTGAGAGTCTTAATCATGAAGGGATGTTGTATTTTGTCAGATGCTTTTTCTGTATCAACTGAAATGATCATACGGTTTTTATCTTTCTTTCTGTTGAAATGGTGTTTTTATACTTCTGGTTTTGTATATGTTGGACCACCCCTGCATCTCTGGAATAAAGCCTAGTTGGTCGTAATGAATAGTCATTTTTATATGTTGCTGAATATGATTTCCTATTATCTTGTTGAGAATTTTTGCATCTATATTCATCAGAGATATTGGTGTGTAGTTTTCCTTTCTTGTCATATCCTTATCTGTTTGGGGAATGAGGGTGATTGAGGCTTCATAAAATGAATTTGGGAGGGTTCCTTCCTTTTGGATCTTTAGAAATAATTTGAGAAGAATTGGAGTTACCTCTTCTTTAAAAGTTTTGTAGAATTCAGAAGTGAATCCGTCAGGACCTGGGCTTTTTTTTGTTGTTGGGAGTTTGTTTATGACAGATTTTATCTCATTGCTTGTTTGGGGTGAATTCAGGATTTCTATATACTCTGAGTCAATCTTGATAGAGTATATGTGTCCAGGAATTTGTCCATCTCATCCAGGTTTTCTTGTTTGTTGGTATATAGACCTTCATAGTACCCTCTAATGATGTTTTGCATTTCTATTATGTCCATTGTAATATTGCCTGCTTCATTGCAAATTTGATTTATCTGGTTCCTTTCTCTCTCCTTAATTCACCTAGCTAATGGTGTATCAACCTTGTTTATCTTTTCAAAGAACCAGCTTTGGTTTGATTTATTTTCTGTATTGTTCATTTATTTTCTATTTTATTTTTTTCTACTCAAATCTTTATTAATTTTATTCTCCTGGCATTTTTTGGATTTTGTTGTTACTGATTTTCCAGTTCCCTGAGGCATGATGTTAAGATATCCATTTGCCACCTTTCCATTTTTTTTTCTTATGTGCACTAATTATTATAAACTTCTTATGAGTGCTTTTGCGGTGTCTCATAGATTATGGAAACTCATGCACTCATTATCATTTGTTTCCATGCATCTTTTGATTTCAGTCTTTATCTCTTTGTTAGTTGTGAAGTCATTCAGAAGTAGGTTATTTAGTTTCCATGTGTATTTATATTTCCAAGGATTTTTCCTGAAATTGATATCAAGTTTAATTCCATCATGGTTGGAGAAAATGCTGGCTATAGCATCTATGCCTTTGGATATTTAAAGGCTTGTTTTGTGCCTTATCATGTGGTCAATCTTCGAGAAGATAGCATACAGTGGTGAGAAATATGTGTATTTTGTGGGTTTTGGGTAGAAAGTTTTATAGAATTCTGTCAAATCCATCTAATTTATGGTATCATTTAGGCCCTGAATTTCTTTGATTATTTTTTGTCTCGTTGATCTGCCTAAAGGAAATAATGGAATGTTAAGGTCCCAAACAATTAGTGTGTTGCAGTCTATCTCTCCTTTTATATCTAGCAGTCTTTTTTTCACATATTTGGGAGCTCTGGTATTGGGTTCATAGATATTAATTAGCATTATATCTTCTTGATGAATTAGCCCTTTTTTGTCCTTCTTTGTCTCTTCTTATATTTTTGTCTTAAAGCCTATTTTGTCTGAAATCAGTATTGTGACTCCTGCTCTTTTTTGGTGTCCATTTGCCTAGAATATCTTTTTCTCAGCCATTCACTTTCAGTCTATGTATGTATTTATCCAGCTAGTCTGTGTCTCTTTATTGGAGAATTTAAACCATTAACATTCAAGGTTATTATCAATATTTCTGGACTTTTCCCTACCATTAAGCTCATTATTTCTTTGTTTGTTTTTTGTCCTCTTATTTCTGTCTCTTTTCTTTAGTTGACTTGGTAGAGCACTCCCTTCAGAACTTCCTAAAGAGGTGGTCTGTATCTGGTAAATTCTTTGGAGTTTTGTTAATCTGAGAATGTTTTTATCTTTTCTTCTCATATGAAGGACAATCTTGCCAGATATAGTAATCTTGGTTGAAATTGTTTTTCATTTAACACTTTGAATATGTTTCCCCATTCTTTCCTTGCTTGTATTGTTTCAGATGAGAGGTCTGGTTTTAGCCTGATGGGATAACCTTTGTAAGTGACTTGACGTTGCTCTCTTGCCAATTTTAGTATCTTGTCTTTATCTGTGGTTTTGACTATGTTGGATATAATGTGCTTTGAAGAAGATCGTGGGTTGATTCTATTTGGGGTCCTTTCTATTTCTTGGGTCTGGATGTCTGAATGTTTTTCTGGGCTTGGAAAGTTTTTGTTCAGGATTTCATGGAATAGATTTTCTTTTCCATTTTTTGTTAATCTATTTCACATTCATTCACTGAACATCATCACAGCATACAAAATCCAGTTTCCCATTCAGAATATGCTGTATAGTGTCTGAGTTACATATGTTATCATCAACAAATAATTTTCCATTTCATATATACCCCCCCCATTTCTCACCCTCTGCCATTTCCACCCTCCTTCCACACTATTTCTGGTATCTGCAGTTGCTTTCCATTCCTTCCCCCCATTTTGTTAGTTAAAATATCTTAATTGATCTAACTACTTCCAATAGCAAGTTCAGCTGATATATAAATATCTGTGAAAAAATGTTTGACTTTAGGCATGAAACTGTGAGTAGAATAAATATACTATAAAATAGCACCTAGCTGAAGCTGTATAGCTTACTGTGTTCATTAAATATGTATTTTTAAATATATTTTTCCAATTTCAAGAAAGGCATTTTTAGCTTTAATAAATCAAAATAAAAAATCGTTAAGAGAACTTTGTTTGAGACTTAAACCCTGGAAGCAAGTTAGGATTCTGTTCAAAGAGTAGGTACATGGATCTGTCGATAATTCAAGGAAAGACAAAAATCCTTATCTCTCCAGTACAAAGCATAGAAAAAGATCAGTATTGTTTTAGTCAAAAGTCATAAAATTCTGTTTCATCACCTCAGTTTCATGTACTTAATCTAACTTCTGTTGTGGTTGAAGCTTTCCATTTAAGTTCTGGAAGATAATATTCAACTCTGGACTTGTCCTTACCATTAAGCTGGCCCTTTTCTTAAATGTTTTTTAACTCTTATTTCTTTGTGTCTGGCTTTAGTTTTCCTGATATAACACTCCCTTCAGAACTTCTTAGAGAACTGGCCTGGTGTCTTTCAGGTTTAGTTTTATCTGAGAATGTTCTTGTTTTCTCTTCCCATATGAAGGATAATTTTGCTGGATATAGTATTCTTGGTTGAAATTGTTTTTCACTCAACCCTTTGAATATATTTTCACATTGTTTCCTTGCTTGCATTGTTTCAGATGAAAGGTCCACTGTTAGCCTGATGGGATAGCCTTTGTAGGTAACTTGACATTTCTCTCTTGCCAGTCTGTGTATCTTGTGTTTGTCTGTGGTTTTGGTCAATCTGGCTATAATGTGTCTTGGAGAAGATCTTCTTGGGTTGATTTTATTTGGGGTCCTATGTATTTATTGAATCTGTATCTTTGAATGCCTCTCTAGGTTTGGAAAGTTTTCTTCCAGGATTTCACAGAATAGATTATCAAAGCCCTTATTAGTCTCTCTTCACCTTCTGGGATATTGATTATCCAGATGTTTGGACATTGAATGGTTTCTAGTATTTCTCATATATTATCCTCACTTTTTGAACTATTTTCTCAGTCTTTGTGGTGGATTTTTCTAGGCCAGCAATTCTGTCTTCTCTGCTATTCAATCTTCTGTATGATCTTGTCTGCTTTTAATACTTTCATGGGAGATTTTGATTTCCTGTATTACAGCCTTCATCTTTAACAGTTCAGTTTGATTCTTTTTATGATGTGTATCTCCTCTTTCAGATCATGCAAGAACTTCCTCACCTCCTGGAACTCATTGGCTCTATTCCCCTGCCTCTTCTGAAGTACATTGTCTCTCTTCTCTTGCATCTCCATTAACTTTGTCATGATGAATATTCTAAACTCTTTATCAGACATTTCCACTAGTTCCATTGTACTGTCTGTGGATGAAGAGGAGTTATTTTTTTCCTGGGGAGGAGGCGGTATTATCTTGATTTCTCATATTTCTTGTGCCTTTGTTATGATTTCTAATCATTTGATGGGTTAAATGATGCTTCCTAATTTGTAAAAGTTCAACCTGAGCGCTTAGGGGCAAGCAAGAGAAAGTGATCTGAAATCTCTTTGCCATTCTATTTTTATCACTTTGTGCAACAGATTCAGTGTGTATTGAGGAATATGTTGACTCTAATAGTATTTGGATATTTGGCTACAGTGTACTTAGATCTGTCTAGAAACTCAGTGCTGGAGACAGAGCAGCAAAGTGATAGGGTAAATGAAAGAGGATAAGAAAACAGAGAAAGAGAAAAAAAGAAAAAACAATCAAAAATGATTTTTTTTTTAAAAAAAAAGCTAAAATGAAAACCTCAAGGAATGCAAGCATGCTGCATGAAAGGACAAGTTCTGACATGCAATGGGGGAGTCTTCTTTTGAAGACTACCCCTTGTCTCTCCACTTGAGACTGGGGGCTAGTGGCTAAATTATCAGTAGAAAATCTGCATTTCTCTTATTCCCTGAAAGCACAAGTTTTCAGCTACAATGGAGGAGACTTCTCCTGAAGGCCTGCCCCTTGCTTCTCCACTCAAGACTGGGCACTGGAGGCTGAAATATGAGTAGACAATCTTCATTTCTCTTATTTCCTGAAAGCACAAGTTCTCAGCTGAAATGGCAGAGTCATCTTCTGAAAGCTTGCCCTTTATTATTTATTATTTATTTTTATATACATTCAATGACACTGTTTAGCTTACAAAGTGAACATTTCAATAAGTGAACATTTCTCCCCAGTCCAGTTGATCAAAATATCTTCAACAGAAAACACCACACCTCCTCGTCACGTCAATGCTCTGCCTCTGTGTCCCTCCTCCAAATGACCTTCCCTAGGCCCCACTCCTCCACTCACACTACATCTGGCATTTACACCCATCTCTTGTGTTTGTATATCTTTTAGTTAATCAGTTTCAGTCGTAGAGTGCAGACATTCGATATGTATTAAGTGGAGACATACAATGTCTATCCTTCATAGCCTGGCTTGCTTCACTCAGCAGTAAATCTTCAATATTCTTCCACTTTCTCTCAAAAGCCAGGGTTTTGTTGGGGTTTTTTTATGGCTGAATAGTATTCCACAGAGTATATGTGCCCCATCAAAGAAAAGCCCTGGCCCTGATGGATTCACCTCTGAATTCTACAAAACTTTCAAAGAAGAGTTAACCCCCTTTCTGCTCAAGTTATTTATAAAGATCCAAAAGGGTGAATCTCTCCCTAATTCATCCTATGAAGCTGATATCATCCTTATCCTTAAAACAGATAAGGACAGGACAAGGAAGGAAAACTATAGGCCAATATCTCTGATGAACATAGACACAAAGATTCTCATCAAGATACTAGCAAATCGTATCCAACAACTTATAAAAAAGATCATACACCATGATCAGGTAGGCTTCATTCGAGTAATGCAAGGTTGGTTCAACATACGCAAAACCATAAATGTAATACATCATATTAACAGGAATAAAGATTAAAACCATATGATCATATCAATTGATGCAGAAAAAGCATTTGCTAAGATACAACATCCCTTCATGATCAAGACTCTCAGCAAAATCATCATAGAAGGGCCATTTCTCCGAGATCAGATGAGATTGGCACGTTCAGAGTGGTATGGCTGTAGACAATGGGAAGTTATTTATTACTGATTCAAACTCCTGGCTTGTTATGGGCCTATTCAGACTTCCTATATCCTCCGGGCTCATTCTTGGTAGATTATATTTGTCCAGGAATTTGTCCATCTCATCTAGATTGTCTTGTTTCTTAGCATATAGATGTTCAAAGTATCCTCTAATGATGTTTTGAAATTCTACTATGTTTGTTGTTATATTACCAGCTTCATTGCAGATTTGATTCACCTGATTCCTTTCTCCCTTCTTCTTAATATGTCTCGCTAGTGGTGTATCGAATTTGTTTATCCTTTCAAAGAACCAGCTTTTACTTTCATTTATTTTCTGTATAGTTTGTTTATTTTCTATTTCATTTATTTCTGCTTGGATCTTTATTATTTCCTTTCTCTTGGAGTTTTTTGGATTCTTTTGCTGTTGCTTTTCCAATTCTCTGAGGCATGATGTTAGGTGATCCATTAGCCTTCTTTTCATCTTCCTCTTAGGTGCACTAATTGCTATGAACTTCCCTTTTATGACTGCTTTAGCAGTGTCCCAAAGATTATGGAAATTTTTGTCCTCATTGTCATTGCCTTCCATGAATCTTTTTATTTCAGCCTTTATTTCTTCAGTAGTAGTGGAGTCATTCAGGAGTAGGTTATTTAGTTTCCATGTATTTCAGTATTTTTGAGGATTTCTCTTGAAATTTAAATCAAATTTAATTCTATCATGGTTGGAGAAGATGCTGGAAATAGTTTCTATGCCTCTGAATTGGCAGAGGCTTGCTTTGTGTCCTATGATGTGGTCAGCCTTTGAAAAGGTTCCATGTCAGGGTGAGAAAAAAGTGTATCCTGTGGTTTTTGAATGGAAACTTATATAGATATTTGTTAAGTCCATTTGATTTATGGTATTGTTTAAATTCTTGATCTCTTTACCTATTTTTGCCTAGATGATCAGTCCAGAGGGGATAGTGTGGTGTTGAGATCTCCAACAATTAGTGTGTTGCAGTCTATCTCCCCTTTTAGATCTAACAGTCCTTCCTTTACATATTTGGGTGCTCCTGTGTTAGGAGCATAGATATTAATAAGCATTATATCTTCTTGATCTATAGAGCCTTTTACTACGATATAGTGCCATTCTTTGTCTCTTCAAACAGTTTTTGTTTTAAAGCCTATTTTGTCAGAAATCAGTATCACAACTCCAGCTCTTTTATGGTTCTCATTTGCATGGAAAACCTTTTTACAACCCTTCACTTTCAGTCTATGTATTTCTTTCTCCACGAGGTGGGTTTCCTGTAGGCAACAGATAGAGGGTTTCTGTTGTTTTATCCATTCAGCCAGTCTATGTCTCTTGATTGGAGAATTTAATCTGTTAACATTCAATGTTATTATCAATGTTACACGATCTATACCAACGTTTAAGTTGGCCATTGTCTTAGTTGCCTTTTATTTCTTTGTTTCTGGCTGTTAATTCTTTAGTTTTCTTGGAACAGAACTTTCTTCAGGTTTTCTTGAAGAGCTGGTCTGGTGTTGGCTAATTCTTTCAGGTTTTGTTTGTCTGAGAAGATTTTAATCTTTTTTTCCCATATGAAGGATAATCTTGCAGGATATGATAGTCTTGGTTGAAATAGTTTCTCTCTTAACATTTTCAATACGTCTTCCCATTCTATCCTTGCTTGCATTGTTTCCGTTGAGTGGTCTGGTGTTAGCCTGATGAGATGGCCTTCGTACATCCCTTCTCGTTTCTCTCTTGCCAGTTTTAGTATCATGTCTTTATATGTGGTCTTAGAGAGTCTGGCTAAGATGTGCCTTGGGGAAGATCTTCTCGGGTTGGATCTATTTGGGGTCCTTTGTATTTCTTGCGTCTGGATGGTTGAGTGCCTCTCTAGACTTGGGAAATTTTCTTCCAGGATTTCATGGAATAGATTTTCCATGCTGTTATTAGTTTCTTCACCTTTTGGGATGCCAATTATTCTGATGTTTGGGCATCTAATGGAGTCTAGTATTTCTCGTATATTATCCTTGTGTTTTTTTTTTTTATCTTCTCAATCTTTTTGGTATTTTTTTCTAGGTCACGGGTTTTATCTTCTACATCAGAGATTCGACTTCAGCATGGTCTAATCGACTTTTAATACTTTCGAAGGAGTTTTTGATTTCCTGTATTACAGACTTTATCTCTAATAGTTCTACCTGATTCTTTCTCAGTGTCCATTTCTTCTTTCATGTCTTGGAAGGACATCCTAATCTCCTGTAGTTCATTGTCTCTCTTCTGTTCCAACTCATAGAATTTGGTAACCATGAATGTTCGAAATTCTTTGTCTGACATTTTGGTAACATCTTCTTATTTACAAGAGATGGAGGGGAGTTACCATTTTCCTTTGGTGGAGACATATTTCCTTGTTTATTCAGAGCTGGGGCTCTTCTTCTACTTCTAGCCATTGGAAGATGTATTCACTTTCGAATACCTCTTATGGGAACATTTCTCTGACTAAGAATAAGTGAGTTTCCCTTTTGCTGATAATTGATGTTTGCCATAGTCTCTCTTCTGTTTTTTTTTTTGTTTGTTTGCTTTTTTTTTTTTTTTTTTTTTTTACCAATGTGGTCTCAATAGGTGTATTCTACTGGGGTGCCTGAAAAGCAGTATCTCCTAGAGGGTGGGGTCTTGGTCTGGGATGCCTGGAAGTGAGGTGAGGGGGCAGAGCTGTCCCTGCCTCAGTGTCCCTGGCTGACCAGAGGCCTGGAGCTGGTTCTGTCGCCTGTTGCTGGGGACAGGATAGTCTAGGGGGTCGAGTCTTGGTTTGGGGTGCCTGGAAGTGAGGCAAGGGGCAAAGCTGTCCCTGCCTCAGTGTCCCTGGCTGACCAGAGGCCTGGAGCTGGTTCTGTCACCTGCTGCTGGGAAAAGGACAGTCTGTAGGAGGAGGAAGATCAGGGAATTAACATGAAAGCTTGCCCTTTGTCTCTCCACTTGAGACTGGGGACTGGAGCCTGAATTATCAGTAGACAATCTGCATTTCTCTTATTCCCTGAAAGTATAAGTTTTCAGCTGCAACAGAGGAGTCTTCTTCTGAAAGCTTGCCCTTCGTCTCTCCACTTGAGACTGGGAGCTGGAGGCTGAATTATCAGTAGACAATCTGTATTTCTCTTATTCCCTGAAAGCATAAGTTCTAAGATGCAATGGAGGAGACTTCTGAAGGCCTGCCCCTTGCCTCTCCACTTGAGACTGGGGGCAGGAAGCTGAATTATCAGTAGACAATCTGCATTTCTCTTATTCCCTGAAAGCACAAGTTCTCAGCTGCAATGGAGGAGTCTCCTTCTGAAGGCCTGCCCCTTGTCTCTCTATTCAAGAATAGGGGCTGGAGTCTGAATTTTCAGTAGACAATCTTCATTTCTCTTATTCCCCCCTTATTCGTTTCTTCATTGTCTGGGATACTAATTATTAAGCTATTTGGATATTTAATTGACTCTGGTATTTCTCATTTATTATCCTCATTTTTTTGTGTTATTTACTCTATCTTTTTGGTGATTTTTTTGTGGGTCAGAGGTTTTGTCTTCTACAACTGAGATTTGAACTTCTGCATAATCTAATCTGCTCTCTGTTTTTCTTTCTTTCTTTCTTTCTTTTTCTTTTTTTTTTTTTTTTTTTTTGGAGAGGTTTTTGCTATAGGGCACGTGCGCTTGCCAGACAAACAGAGAGACAGAGAGATAGAAAGCGAGAAATCAACCCCCAGGGGGGATGGCCATGCCACAATCCCTTCTCCTTCATTTTCCTCTCGGAATCTTGGGCACACACGCACAGATGCCCAGCATGAGTTTCGAGCCACCGGGTCCGGGACGCAACCTCGGTCGACTACATGGGAGTTCAGCAACATAGCCATTACACTAACTGCTGGACCCATGCATAATCTAATCTGCTTTTGATACTTTCATGGTTTTTTTTTTTTTTTTTTTTTTTTTTTTTTTTTTTTTTTTTTTGTATTACAGCCTTAATCTCTAGCAGCTTTATTTTATTCTTTTTTTAGAGTCTATTTCTTCTTTCAAATTGTGGCTGGACTTCCTCATTTCTTGTAGCTTGTTTTTTTGTTTTTTTTTTCTCTCATCTTCTGGAGTTCATTGTCTCTTTTCTCTTGCATTGCATTAAGTTTGGCACTATAAATATTCTGAACTGTTAATCTGACATTTCCACAAGTTCCATTGTGGTGTCTGTGGAATATGAGGAATTATTATTTTTCCTTTGAGGAAAAATATTTTATTGATTTCTCGTATTTCTTGTTCCTCTGTGGAGGTTTCTGATCATCTGATGGATTATATGTTCCTTCATAATCTCTTAGAGTTAATTTTGAGCATGTACAGGTGTGCAAGAGGATGTTATCCATGACCTCTTTGTAGCCCTGTCTCCCTGATGCTCACTCTGTAATATGCACTTTTGTTGCTGGGACTGGGTGCTCTAAATGCCTTCCAGATTCTAGAGGACAGATACATCTGGAGCTCAGCCGCAGGGTTTCTTTTTTTTTTTTTTTTTTTTTTTGGGGGGGGGAGGGAGAGGTTTTTTTTTTTTTTTTTGCTATAGGGCGCGTGCGCTCGCCAGACAGACAGAGAGAGACATAGAGACAGAAAGCGAGAAATCACCCCCCGGGGGGGATGGTCACGCCGCAATCCCTTCTCCTCCATTCTCCTCTCGGGATCTTGGGCACGCACGCACACGCGCCCGGCGTGAGTTGTAAGCCACCAGGTCCGAGACGCGAACCGCGGTCGACTACGTGGGAGTCCAGCGACATAGCCATTATGCTAACTGCTGGTTCCCACCGCCGCAGGGTTTCAAATGATTAGGTAAGTATGTGTCACATGGTGCACAATGCACTCTGTGTGATTTAGAAAACTATAGTCTGTGAGGAATGGGAGACAGTGGAGGTTCCAAGGTAGTCTTTGGGTTTAGTACACACACTCACTTCTTCAGCACAGGAGCCAGGACGAATGATGGGGTAGAAGTTGGAAGCAAGATGAACTCACATCTGGAGCAATTAGAGCGCACAGATACCATGGTTGTTTCTGGCCTAGTTCTGCACACTCACTTCTGCTGTGCAGGAGCACGGGTTTAGTCACATTTTTCTTAATTAAGCATTCATTTAATTGCTGTAAGTCTTTGACTACTTTCCCAAGTTCTGAAAAGGTTGCTTAATTTTTAATGTTTCTATGGGAATACAGAGCTACATGTCCTCTTGAGCTTGTTTCTGAGCAAGCTCTCATTAGAAAACCTCTGGTCTAGTCATATCATGTGGGTGATAATCTATGACTCATTTTCCTAGGGCCATAGCTGGAGACTTTGTGGTACTCTCTGGTATCTCCGTGTTAAGTTTCTTTGAGAAATCCAAAACAAGTTCCCAATGGTGAGTTGACCCCCACTCTTATTTCCCTTTCCTACTGCTCCCAAACATAGTAGTCAGGGTCACTTACCATTGGATCCACATCCCTTATTCTAGTAGACTTTTATATAGTTAAATCAAAGACTGAGTAAAGCCAGACTGGCTATGGCTGGACACAGATCTTAGCTTACTTACGTTCTACAGAGTCAGGATTACTGATCTTAGTAGCCAAAGGGTTGTAGACCCAAAATTCAGAGACTGAAGAAAATTCAAGTGAATTTCCAATAAATGATGTTCCGGGGTAGTGGAAGCTTCTGAATTTCCAAGTATGAGGATCGTGGATAATTGTTTTGTTTGTAAATGAGAAGCGTGAGGGCAAACTAGGAGACCTGTTCTTAAGTTTCATTTACATAGTAAGCATACTAAGTATTTTTAATTCACTGGTATGTTTTTCTTTGGGAGTCACTAGTGGAGGTTATGAGGCATTTAAAGTACCACTCCTGCCTAGGTATCTCTACCCTGGATGGCCCTAAATTTTTATAGTCAGTAATGTCTAGTCATCTTCAAAAATAAACTTAAGGGATGCATAAAAAATTTTAGAAAATTTAAAAACACCCTCATGAGACTACAAAAAGTCTTCAGCCTCACTGTCTAGGGTCAAGGTTCTCCTATGGAAGAGTTGGAGATGGAAAGCATGAACTGGACTCACCAGACTTGAAAGCATGCATGCCCAGCTGCCTATACTCACGTGGTCCCCTAAGAGTCCACATACCATACCCTGCACACATGCTGTGAGCCGAGACACAGCATGATTCTACTCTAAAACAACAACAGCAAAGCATTTTATTTCCATAAAAGGGACAAGGTCACAAGAAAATGCCTCTAATAATTAACTAAGTCAGTGGAAAACTCATTTTAAAAATACCTCCATAGAGTTTTAGGACAAAACAACAGCTTAGTGAATGTTTGGTTACAGTTCATAGCTACTTCTCTTGCCCTTGATACACCACTGTGATTTTCAGTTTCCTCTGCCAATCTTGATCAGCACTAGTGTTTCGAAGATTAAAGTCCATGTATGTGAATGGAATAGCCCTCTTTACAGCCTAGATACATGGGCTCTTCTTTGTCAGTCGCCCATTGTGCTGATTTGTCAATTGCCACTCTGGCAAAGGTAGTAGGAACTATACTATTTAGGAAAACATAATCTGTATTAAGGGTCTAATAGATGGAATTTAATTAAGGGAACAAGTTGGGAGGGCTGAAACACCAAACAGGAGAAAGTAAGGCAACCTAGAGATTAGCACTGTAAGAAGTCACAGAGGAGATGATAGTACAATCATTTAAGTGCCAAGTTCATTGTGGGGGCTTCCAAGTTGAATCTGTGACAATGAAGGGAAGGATCATCGGCAGAGAGTAGAATTTAAGAGGAGATCCACCCACTTACAGCTAGATATGCCACTTGAATTAGAGGGTAGTCTGCTTAATACATGTTTTTCAACCAGCATCCATTCCCACTTCTGATATTTACACTGTAATTTTTTCCCCTAGGGAACTTCCTCTCTTTCATTTGGTATAGTCTGGGTGGTACTGTCAATCAAGGTCTTCTGGCCAACCCTAGCCAGGAAATGGGTGAGCATGTAATACATAACAAGTCAAGCACACTCTCTCGGGAATTTGAATCTTGAGCATAAGACAGAAAATTAGTTGAAACCATTTCAGTCGGTACCTTGGTACCTTGAAAAGACCATGCATCCATGCCTTCTACCTAAATAGTTTATTTCTCACTCAAAGCCTTTGTCAATTATTCTGTTAAATTCCTTTATTTACTCAAGTTTTCTTAAGTCTAACTATTTTTAACTACAATGCTTGCCATCCCCACATACACAAAGTCCTTGTTTCCAATCCTCAGAACACCCTTTCAATCTCAAGAATATCTATCCACCCTTCAATACCAAATCAAAATCTTACTTCTGTGAAAACTTACCCAGTCACCATCCTCTCCAAAAAGTTAGCTACTTATCTCCTCCAGCTTCCCATATCATTCTATACATCTCTGTTTCAGCACTTACCATAACATCTGATTAATCTGTATTTATTTGTCAGTCTCTCATTTAGACTGTGAGGTTCTTGAGGGCAGAATCATGTCTTATTTTAATCTTAGGATTATTAGTATGTACCTAGGTTCTTGGCACATAGTAAATGCTTGATAAAAACATTTGTATGATGAGCGCCTAGTTGGTGCTTTAGTTGTGACACAGCACTCTGTGATGCTGAAACCACATGAGACGGTCTTATGTTCATGTCTTGGTGTCTTCCTGTGCATGCCAGGCACACATGCCTGCCCATGATTCAGGCTGCCTGAGGCTGAATGTGGATCATGGCCTGGAAACCTTGTTGTGGATGTCTCTCTCTCTCCCTCGAGAAAAAAAAAAAAAAAAAAAAAAAAAAAACTTTGAGAAAAAGTATTTGTATGAATGTGTGAATGAGTGAGTAAATAAATTTGCCAGTATATTTTCACTCAATTATGGTGGAAAACAGAGTTCTTTCCTTCTTTGCATTTAAAATAATTTAGAGAGATTTCCCATTTTAAAATTTGATTATTAGCTCTTTTGGGGGTGAGCTGTTCCAGTTCCCTTTATATTCTGTTATTCATTTCTTATATGAAGTATATCTTGCACCACAAAGATGTAAAACAATTAAATATTAATCAAAGTTATAAAATAAAATAGAGCTCTTGGCCCCAAGGCTTAAAGGGGAGAAGTGAATCCAATATGTGCTCCTAATAAGAAGGGATGGTTTAAAGATTAAAGTTCAGGTAAATGCATAAAGAGAAACTGTTATAGGGATGAGACACAGAAATGAGATGGGCATGGACAGGGGGAGGAGACAGAATATGAAGAGGACAGGGAGGAGTAACAGCCAACTACAAGGCTGTTGAAGGAAATACCATTTGAGTGTGTAAAGATAGGGAGAGAAGTCTTAATGTTCCACATAAGATGATGGTCATTGGTCCCTAGAGACTTAAGAGAGGTAAGTCCAATGGTATACTGGTAAATTTTTTTAAGAGTTTTTTGCTATAGGGCACATGTGCTCGCCAGACAGACAGAGAGAGACAGAGAGACAGAAAGCGAGAAATCACCCCCCAGGGGGGATGGCCACGCCACAATCCCTTCTCCTCCATTCTCTTCTCAGGATCTTGGACACGCACACACACATGCCTGGCGTGAGTTTAAGCCACCGGGTCCAGGACGCGAACTGCGGTCAACTACATGAGAGTCCAGCGACATAGCCATTACGCTAACCGCTGATCCCAGTATACTGGTAAATTTTTAACAACCAACCTCTACACAGGGGAAAAAGCCTTAATTTGTAGCATTTGCTACTTTCCCTCTTGTAAATACTCATGTTGGGCCAATTTCAAGCAACCAATGTGGCATCACTGAATGCAAAATTGAGAAGAGATGCTTCACAGCACATCATTAATACATTTTATATGCATATATATATATATATATATATATATATATATATATAACATAAATAACTTCAAAATCATAGATAACAGTAAAGTTAGAAAAATAAATAATGAGTATTTATTACCTTTGTTTAATTAATTGTAAGTTTATATAATTTAATTTTGAATGATAGCTATGTTTAACAACTTTATCGCAAGTTTCCTGAAAATTTAACTATCAGCTCTAATGAGCAGGTGTGAGCCAGTAGCATAGCACTGTAGGAAACCCTATCCCTTGGCTACATGGAAATTTAGGAGCACCCCCCAAATAAGCAGATATATACCAAGGTGAGAGAGAGATCGCTGATTAATTGTAACTACAATATGATCAAGAGAAGGATCCAGGGATGCTAGTTAATTTTATGGTTTCCAGAGGGAGAAACTATACTTGGTACCTCCAAATACTAGGTAGCTCCAACACAGAATACTTCTGATTCCTTGTATAATCTCCCATATTTTTAAAAATTGTCTTTATAATTGATATTGAACTGGTGAGCAAAAAAACTTATTCTGTTAAAAAGCATCTTCTGAATATCTCCTGGACTGAGATAGTGTTTATAGAGCTATGTTGAAAGCTATGCTCTCTTTTTCTTTTTTGTTTCCATCTATTTTTTTTTAATTATCTATTTTTTTATTACATTGAATTACATATAACTTTACAGTGTATTACATTGCTTTTTCAAAAGGGAATGCCATGCATGTCAGTCAGTACAGAGACATTAATCTCCCCACTTCAACATTCAATATCTTTCTTATGTTTCCCCCAATCATTATTATTATTATTCTAATTATTTTTTATGATAAACATGATTTTTTTTTCCAATTATCAGATCATAAAGTTCCAAACAATAGGGAAAGTAGACTCCACTCAGGGCTGGACCAAGGGTGGGTCTCGTGCAGCCCCGCAAATGTAGGTGAATCTCCATGGAACACAGTTTCAGGAACGCGGCTCAGGAAAGCAGAGACGACCATCAGCTGATGCGGCACACGGGCAGACCCTGGCCATGGCCCGCGGGGCAGACCCCGGCCACGGCACGCAGGGGAGAGCCCCGGCCATGGCACGCGGGGCAGAGCCCCGGTTGGGCCGGAACTCCGGATAGGGACAATGGAGCAGAGCCCCGGCCACGGCACACGAGGCAGAGCCCCGGCCAAGGCACGCGGGGCAGACCCCGGCCATGGCACGCGGGGCAGAGCCCCGGTCGGGCCGGACCTCCAGATAGGGCACACGGAGAAGAGCCCCGGCCACGGCACGTGGGGCAGACCCCGGCCACGGCACGCGGGACAGAGCCCCGGCCACAGCACGTGGGGCAGAGCCCCGGCCACGGCACGCGGGGCAGAGGCCCGGTCAGGCCGGAACTCCGGATAGGGCACATGGAGCAGAGCCCCGGCAACGGCATGCGGGGCAGACCCTGGCCATGGCACACGGGACAGAGTCCTGGCCGGGACGGCTCACCAGCCAGGGCACGCGGAGGAGAGTCCTGGCTGGGCTGGCTCTCCGGCCAAGGCATATGGAGCAGAGCCCCGGCCGCAGGGCAGAGCTCAGGCCGCAGGGCAGAGCCCTGGCTGGGCCGGCCCTCCGGCCAAGGCACGCGGGGCAGACCCCCAGCCACGGCACGCGGGGCAGAGCCCCGGTCGGGCCGGACCTCCAGACAGTGCACGCGGAGCGGAGCCCCTGCGCCCTGACCCCGCACCCCAGCACGTGGAGTGGAGCCCCCGCGCCCAGTGCCCCACCCCCGGGCCCCGCCTCCCCACCCCCGCACGCCGGCACACGGAGCGGAGCCACCGCCCGCCGCCCCTGGACGTTTAATTGTATCTAGTACTTCTTGCATATTATTCTCAAATTTTTGGGCCATTTTCTCAGTCTTTATGGTGGACCTTTGTAGGCCAGCCATTTTCTCTTCTACATTAGAGATTCCATTTTCTGAATGATCTAGTCTGCTTTTAATACTTTCAAGGGAGATTTTGACTTCTTGTATTATAGCCTTCATCTCTAACAGCTCCATCTGATTCTTTTGTAAAGTGTGAAACTCCTCTTTTAGATCTTGCATGAATTTCCTCACCTCCTAGAACTCTTCAACTCCTTTCTCCTTCCCCTTCAGCAGTTCCTTGTCTCTCTTCTCTTCGATCTCTGTTAGCTTTGCCATTATGAATGATCTGAATTCTTTATCAGACATTTCCATGGATTCCCTTGAACTGTGTGTGGATGAAGAGGAGCTATCCGTTTCAATTGGAGGAAGGGCATTTTCCTGCTTCTCCATATTTCTTGTGGTCCTGCAGCGATTTCTAGTCATCTGGTGGATGGTCGGTTTCTTCCCAAACTTTTGAAGTTTAATATGAGGGTTGGGAAGTGTGCAGAAAAGGAAGCAGAAAGAGGGAAACAATACCAACAACAACAACAAAACAGACAAGAAACAGAGAAAAAGAAGAGAAAAACTTTTGAATAAATCTAAAAAAGAAAAATTAATATTCAAAAAATTTCAATAAAAAATCAAAAATTAGAAAACCCAGTTAGGAGTGGGATATCTTCCTTTCTCCCAGAATGTCTAGATTTCAGGAGCCATGGAGCAGACTGTCTCTTGAAGAAGGGCTGTTCTGGGAGGAGCAGAGGGGATCATTAACAAAATAAAGGCCTAGGAGGGAGGGGCCAAAGGGCCCTGTAAGACGCCTCACCTTAAAAAATTCTAAAAAGCAAAAATTAAAAGAAAAGACAGACAGAGAGAGAGAGAGAGAGAGAGAGGTAGAGAGAGACAAAGATTGATTCAGAGACAGGAGATATGAAAGGGTTTTTCCTACCACGTGGGTTTTGTATGCTGGAGGCCCAGTTAGGAGTGGGACATCTTCCTTTCTCCCAGAATGTCTAGATCTCAGGAGCCATGGAGCAGACTGTCTCTTGAAGAAGGGCTGTTCACGTGGGTTTTGTATGCTGGAGGCCCAGTTAGGAGTGGGACATCTTCCTTTCTCCCAGAGTGTCTAGATCTCTGGAGCCATGGAGCAGACTGTCTCTTGAAGAAGGTCTGTTCACGTGGGTTTTGTATGCTGGAGGCCCAGTTAGGAGTGGGGCATCTTCCTTTCTCCCAGAATGTCTAGATCTCAGGAGCCATGGAGCAGACTCAAAGCTATGCTCTCTTTAATTGGCGCACTTATCAGTCTGGCCTTCTTTCTAAAGTGTCCAGTTTATAAATACTCCTCTTTTATTCAAACTGGGAAAATAGACAATGGTTCAGATTTTCTGCAAGCAAGAAAATGTTGATATAGATTTTAGTCTGTCAGGAAAGTCTTATCTTTGAAAACTCAAGCTGTCTTTGTGAAGAATTGGGCATATTAGTGGTTTCTAATTTTAATATTATATTTTTGGTCTTCTTTAATCTTGGGTTCCACCTTCACAGGACATTTTCAGTACTGAAATAAATTAAGAGGAAATGCAAAAATTAAACCAGTTTTATTAAAGGGAATCTCCTATCTTCTCTTTTATTAGTATTCTTTTCTCTTTCAAGCATCTTCCTTTTTTGGTTGCCCAGTGTTCCTGCCTCTTGCTGACCTGCTAGGAACCCAAGAGCCCTCTCCCAACCTTGCCAATGAATCAAAACTGGATGGGGAACCAGCAGTTAGCGTAATGGCTATGTCGCTGGACTCCCACGTAGTCGACCGCGGTTCGCATCTCGGACCCGGTGGCTTACAACTCACGCCGGGCGCGTGTGCGTGCGTGCCCAAGATCCCGAGAGGAGAATGGAGGAGAAGGGATTGCGGCGTGACCATCCCCCCTGGGGGGTGATTTCTCGCTTTCTGTCTCTATGTCTCTCTCTGTCTGTCTGGCGAGCGCACGCGCCCTATAGCGAAAAAACCTCTCAAAAAAAAAAAAAAAAACTGGATGGAAGTGTGATCAGAAGTTGGTAGTTCTCAACCCTGGTTTTATGATAGAATCATTTGGGGACTTTTTGTAATCAATTGCATAGGGTGAATCTTGGGCATTAGTTGTTTTGAAGCTTTCTAGATGATTACTCTAATCCTATTCTTTGGATCTATCTTCTGCACTTCATCCTTTTTCCTATCAAATTTTTTTCTCATATATCAATCACTTGGGAAAAGATCTAACCAATTCATCAAGGCATTGATAGATGATAGAACTAGATTAATATCCTAGCAATCAGTGAGATTTTCCCTTTGATTACAAAAAAAAAAAAAAGTTTTTAAAACTCATGGCAGAGGGACCAGCAGTTAGCGTAATTGCTGTGTCGCTGGACTCCCATGTAGTTGAGTGCGGTTCGAGTCCCGGACCTGGTGGCTTAAACTCACGCCTGGCGCGTGTGCGTGCATGTCCAAGATCCTGAGAAGAGAATGGAGGAGAAGGGATTGCGGCATGGTCATCCCCCCTGGGGGTTGATTTCCTGCTTTCTGTCTCTCTGTCTCTCTGTTTGTCTGGCAAGTGCACGTGCCCTATAGCAAAAACCTCTCCAAAACAAAACAAAACAAAACAAAAGCCTCATGGCAGAAATTTAAGCACTGGAAGATATATTTGAGTTTTCCAGTTCCCAATTAATATGATATAGGTTAGCATTTTCCATGCTTTTGATACACATTCACATGCACACACAAACACACACAAATATTCATATTAAGCTTTAACTAAAAACAAGGAAACTGACTTTTTTAAATCAATTTATTTATTTATTTATTTATTTAAATCAAATAATTTATTATAATGATAATACAATATAATAAATGAATATGTAATATTTCACCAAGACATTTATATCTGGATAAAAATGATTGAAATTATAAATGGGTTTGATATCCTTTTTGTTTCTTCTCTCACTTTTATTTTTACTGAAAGAGAAAATTCTAATTTACAATTTAAATTGTTGAGAATGACAGCAAGTATTCAGTAGCTTTAGCATTTAGTTTTTGGTATTTATATTTGGGTATAACATTGAGCTAGAAATTATGGAATGATACCTCACAAAGATCACTTTCAATACTCTATCAGACACAAAGATGGTAACATTTCATACTTAAAATCTGAAAGGTTGAAGTGTTTCAACTTGAAAGATGGTAATAAATGAATCTAATCTTTTCTTTAGTTATATTCAGCTCTGAAAGGTATTTTTTATATTTTTATTACAGCAACTGGATATGGTTTTCAAATATGCCAATTTTTTTCTCTAAGAGAAGAAAATCACCAAGTCAAACTCTTGTTAATTGAACCATTTGTACCACAATTAAGTGATCTAAGGAAATCCTGATGTCAGTAACAAGCTCAGGATGTTCAGAATACAGGATATATTACCAAGACAAGCCTCTCAAACAATTTAATTGAAATAATACAGATAGTCTTTTCTGTTATCACTGCCATGGAAAAATGCTTTCTGTTTCGCTCCTCAAAAAATGTGGAAGAATAGTTTTTCTCTTGATAGATCTCATAAATCAGTGTGGATAAATAGTCTTGTACTTTACTGCCTATTTTTCTACTTAGAATGATGAAAAGATGAATATTATATTCAAGTTATATTGACATAATCTCAATCTTGACTCTTCATCAGTGCTGAATCAGTCATGAAGGATGCCATTGAAATCTAATGTTTCTTTGAATGTAGGTAAGTATGAATTGACATTCAGATACATGTGGCTGCAGTATCTTTTTTTATTGCATTGTGAGGGGACATCAAAAGGTTTTATAAAAATAGAATTAAAGTGAGTTTATTTTGGTACAAAAATTTGAAATCTATGTATAGTTTTTTCATAATACTCATTTTCTATGAAATAAATAAATACATATGTATATATAGCTGCTGTTTTGTCCATGCTGACTTCAGCTTGACTTGTTTTCAGTATTTATTGCCTATCACAAAAGTATCTTTAAGTAAGTGAATATTATCTTCTCTCAAAGGCTGACTTTTCAGTAATAAATGGAATAAAATTTCAGTAGCACATCTTTTGTGTATGTGTATCAGATATGCCAACTGAAACTACTCCAGAGCATGATCACATATTAGAAATTGCTCTTCCACTGTGTAATTCAATGATATTATGTGACATGTGACAGAGATAAAAGAACTGTGCCAAAAATTCATTCTAATTTTTTCCCACAAACTTGGTAGTACTAAAGATTTTTAGAAATATTGTTAAAACTAGTGAATATACTCTAAGCAGAACAGTTGGTGGATACCATTGTAGCTTGTGCCTCTTATCTCCCCTTAGTAATAATATTCACCAATTTAGCTTTGAAAATCATTATTTCTACTTTTTCTGGGAACATGTGACTGATTACTAGAGAAGTCTCAGTTTTGTATGAAAACTACACTGCCGTCATTGGGTAAAGTTTCATAATTAACCATGATTTCTACCTAATAAAAGTCAGTGTTCAGATACCCATTACTTTAATTCCTCCTTACTAATTTCTGATGCTTTTGTTGATGGCTCATATGCATATTTACTTGTTTCAATGCATATATCTTTTCATTCTGTATTTACCTTAAAATTAAGTTCACTATTTATGTTCTTAATGTACCTCAAGTTGCTATTGATTTTCATCACTTCATTTATACTTGAATGAACCACTTTTAAGACACTGATACATTTGGGGGAAATGCAAAATTGTAGTAACCACAAAGCATGCAAAATTAAGAATATAAGCACTAGGAGCCAGCAGGTGGCATGGTGGTAAGGGTGCTGGACTCGCACATGGCCAACTAGGATTCGAGTCCTGGACCTGGCAACTTGAAACATGCCAGGCACGTGTGCATGCATGCCCAAAATCCTGAGAGGAGAATGGAGGAGAAGGGATTGCAGCATGGCCATCCTCTCCAGGGGATGATTTCTCACTTTCTGTCTCTCCACCTCTCTTTGTCTCTCTAGTGAATGCATGCACCCTATAGCAAAAATCTTTCCATAAAAAAAGGAATATAATTGCTGACAATAGTAAGTGATACAATACTAGCAATATCTTCTTAGCTAAATGTTAGCCAAGATAAGCCAGTTGTATCCATCACTTCACATACGTACCATTACTTTGTTTTGAGAACATTTTAAATCTGCTCTTTTAGCAATTTTGAAATACTGTGCTTTCTCATTGTGAAAAGTGATAGGTTTTATTTGTGGAAATGGAACTAAATGTTAGAGCACTGATTATTTTATTAGTGTAATTTTTCCTGCCAGGAGATTGCTTAAGTTGACATGTAACATAACTCAATATTTAAAGTATCCCTGAAAACATGGATTTCATAGAATTTTTTTCTTCACAGAACTTGCTAAATGTAAGTGTCCTTTATTTTCAGAAAGAGGCCATGAAAGTGTATTTGAGTGTTTTCAAGGAAAAAAAGAACCAATATTGTATGCAGTTATCTCAATATCAACTAAGTCTTATTAACAGTTTATTTAAAGTATTATAACTTTACTTCTGAAATATAGAAATTATTTTCAGAATTAAAAAAATAATACATTATTATTAACCAAACTCACCATACTGTTCAATAGATCACTAGAACTTATTTCTCCTATCAAACTGAACTTTGTTCCCCTTGTAACATCTTCCATTTCCCTTCTCACAATACTTACCCTCTCCCCTGCATCCTTTGGTAACCACCATTATACTCTCTACTTCTACGAATTCAACTTTTTTAGATTACAAATGTAAGTGAGATTATACAGTATTTGTCTTTCTGTGCCTAGCTTATTTTACTTATATAATATGTCCTGGATTCATTCATGTTTTTGCAAACAACAGGATTTTCTTCTTTTTAAAGGTTGAATAGTGTTTCATTATATATCTATAACACATTTTCTTTATCCATTCATCCATTAATGGACACTTAGATTGTTTCTATATCTTTGCTATTGTGAATAGTGCTACAGTGAACATTGGTGTGAAGATATCTCTTCAATATACTGATTTAAATTCCCTTGGATGTATACCCAGTGCATATGCACAGCCTTACCTATTGACATCACATTGATATTTCTAGAACACATTCATGATTAGTCAGGTATAACCTTGCAATTATTTCCCACAGATCTGACACAGAATGTAAATGTATTCCATAACTAGGAAAAGAAATATTATATACTTGGGGAAACGGAAACTTAGGCAAAATGACTTACCCAAAGTTTCACAAGTCTGAGTTAATCTCAAATTGTGCAAGTTTGTCAATTAGCTGCCTCTCTAAATTATGCCTCAGGTATTAGAATAAGCATCATCTCTTTTCACATCAGTGAGGAATGACTGAAAGAGATAAGAGTATTTAGCTTGGGAAAGGTAAGGCCCTGGCAGGGAAAGGAGAAACAGCAGAGGTAACCATATTCAAATATGTGAAGGACAGTCCTGAGAATAAGCTCCAGTTCTATCAGGGTGCTGGTCTGAGGGCAGAACTTGGGTGAGTAGGAGGAAGTCACGGGGGAACGGGCTCAGCTCACCAGCAGGAAGGATATTCCAACAGATGGAATTCTGTACCTGCAGGAGCAGGGGCTTCCAGGTCCATCCAAGTTTACTTGGAAGTTGGGCAGGGAGCACTTGGCAAGAAGGCTGGGGAAGGAAGTCCTTCAATGAGGTGAGTGACTCAGAGTTGGTGAGTTGAATGAGTATCTAACCTGAGTCTAATGAGGGCCTGGAGGGAGAAGGACAGATGAAGTGAGACGGGTGGCCTGTAGGCACCTTCTGCACCCAACAATTGAGTGCCTTGGGCAGGTTCTGTCTATCTCTTGGCTCCCCAGCTCCAGCCCTGTCTGTTTCCTGAGTGGCCAAACAGATCCCATGGAGCTCAAGACAGGGTATTGTGAAGATTGTGACTGCTTGTGAAGACACATGAGTTGCTTCTCTAGCAACAGTCAAGGTCCCAAGTACACGCTGTGGTACCTTCACTCCCCACCTTCCTGAATCAGAGGTTTAATCCTAACAAGAGAGCAGAAAAGACTGAGTTTCCTCAACTTCCTACGATGAAGAAATAAATGTAAGCAGTTGAGAAGAGTTACCTTAACCCTTGGGCATTCTCAAACCACGGACATCTAATTGAGATATACTTGGAAACTCTCTAGCTTAATTCCAGCACGCCAGTAAGATGTGATATCTAACTTAATTCCAGCACACCAAGACGTGAAAACCTGCTATATGTCCCATATCCAGGAAGCCCCTCACCTTGGTTTTAAGTGTAAACACAGCAGCAATAGAACAGCATGACTTGGGACCAGCAGTTAGTGTAATGGCTATGTCGCTGAACTCCCATGTAGTCGACCACGGTTCGAGTCCCGGATTGGCGGCTTAAACTCACGCCAGGCGCATGTGCGTGCGTGCCCAAGATCCCGAGAGGAGAATGGAGAAGGGTTTGTGGCGTGGCCATCCCCCCTGAGTGGTGATTTCTCGCTTTCTGTCTCTCTGTCTCTCTGTCTCTCTCTGTCTTTCTGGCAAGTGCATGCACCCTATAGCAAAAACCTCTCAAAAAAGAAAAAAGAAAGAAAGAAAGAAAAAAGAAAAGAACAGCATGACTTAGGTAGGAGGACAAGGCCAAGAAAACAGGTATCAACTGGTTTGCAATTTGTCCTAGATAACAGTGTTACTTTATGTCATCAACACCCTTTTCCAAGGGTAATACTAGAAAATTTTAGAGACTTAGTTAAACCATCTTTTTGCAATGTTGTAATATTGGCTGTGTGCTTAATTATTGCTGGCAGGAAGATCACAAAGAATTCAAGAATTCTCTATGGCAGCATTTGGAATTAATATAGAATAGTTGGCTAAGAAAGTTTTCCTAGATCCAGGACTGATATGCAGTTGGTATGCACTGTGATTAAAAATCTGGAGTTAAAATTATTGACATACTTCTGTATTGGTTTGTAAATAGCCACTACCCTCAAGTCCCTCCAGCCTCCTCCTCCCTAAGCTCCTCCTACTCCTGCCCATGATCCAATAACTATAGGGTAATGATTATCATGAAGAGGGTCTTTCAAGACCCAGCTGCCACGGAGTCCAAGGGTGGTTAAATACGTTGCATATTACCCCCTGATTAGATCTCAAGAATTTTGTCTGGGAGAGAGAACATGAGACTTGGGGATCAAGTACTTCAATGGTGAAAAGCCAAGTTTAGAAGAAGTCTATTCTATTATACATAGAAAGGAAATACAGAATAATTTAGGTCAAGAAGAAAAGTCGGTGAGGGGCTGGGTTCTAATTCCCAACATCATGATCTGAGGCAAGACACTTTAGCTGTTTGTAATAATGTGGATTTGGTGTTATAAAGCTTAATTTATATATTCCAAAAGCTTCTGATGAAGGACAGGAAAGTTTTTCTTTAAATATTTAAGGTGACATGTGTTAATTACTGTTATTGTTCCTCTGATAGTTCTGAGCACAGTAAATTACAACAGTTTCTTTCATAATGCAACAATCCTCCTTTAATATCTATCACATATAATGATAATAGCTAGCATTTACTGTGAATTTAGTCAGATGCTATCCTAAGCACTTTGCATGTAGAGTCTAATAAACACAAAAATTTAGGGAAACACCACTATTTTCACTATTCAATGTTGAAGAAAATGAAACCCAGAGACTATTTAACTTATTTACACCACTCACCTGGTAAGTGGATGAACAATGTTTTAAACTGAAGCAGTCTTAACTTCAGAGCACACATGTGTACCCACTATACTATACGATACTGATACAGTTAACCAGGTGCCACTGCTTATTGAAAACCTGCTATGTGCCAAGGCCTTTCCATATATAAATTATTTCATATTATCCTCCCACATCTACCTTAATGGAGGCATGATCACCCTCATTTTACTGAAGTTCAGAGATGAAGACACTCATTCAAGATTTCCCATTCAATAATCAACAGAACTGTAGTTCCAAATCAAGTCTCTTATCTCAAGGGCTGTGCTTTCCTGCCTCATGTGCTTTTCCAGCTCCCAAATAATTTCCCATTTTCTGGTACCTTTATTCTTCCCTATTTTCATGTTCTCATTTTTAAAAAATAATTATTTATTTAATTTTATGTATTATTATTTGTTAATTTGACCAGAAAGAGAAGTGAATGTGAGAGAAAGTGAGAAAGCAAGCCACCAGGTTCGGGACTTGATCCACATTTGGCCATGTGGGAATCCAGCACCTTAACCACCATGCCACCTGCTGGGCTCCCTATCTGCAAGTTCTTATGGTCATATTCAATTTTCAAGATTGGTTATTCTCTTTCTAAGACCCCAGTAATATCTAATCTTTAACCAGTCTATAACATCCCTAACACCCTCTTTACCCAGTCTATAATGTGATCCTCATTAAAATGTCCTCTAGATTCAGTCTCTGTTGATCTCTGCCTGAACCCATCTTTATCTTGATGATTGCAAAATGATTTTTTCCAACTCCAGCATTCCCATCTTCCAAATCTTGCACATTTGAAAGTTGGCCCTATATTCACTTCCTAAGCTACTCAAGCAAACTACTTAATAGTCCCTGTATCAGTTACAGTGCTTTGGGCTGTGAGCACAGATGTCCAATCAATTCTCACATAAATGATAAAGACATTTCGTGATCTCATGTATCAAGGAGTTATGAAAACAATTTGATTTCAGGGATTGCTTAATTCAGCAATTCAATTATGTTATCAAAAACCCAGGCTCTTTCCAACTTTATGTTCTACCACTATAGGTGTGTAGTGATGTCTCTTCTTTCTTCAAATGCACATATTTCCTGAAATTGAAACAATATAGAGAAGATTGCTATGGCCCAGTATTAAGAAGATAGTTGAATTCATAAAGTAGTTCATATTTTTCTCAGATACCTAACGTTTAATCTACTTGTCTCTGGTAACCTTATTAATTATCAGAACTCCACTCCTCGCATTTCTTCTCTTCTCTCCCTGCTTAATTTTCTTCATGTCACTTATAGTCACCAAGAATTCCATATTTTTACTTGTTTTATTTGTTCCCTCTCTCCCACACTGGAATGTAAGCACCATGAAGGCAGAGACTTGTCTACTTTGTTTATTCTTGTATTCCAGTACCTAGAAGATAGCCTGGCATGTGGGATATACTCGACAAAAATTTACTAAATAAATAAATGTCCAACAGCTCACTGCTGCAGCACTAAACATCACATTCTATGCAAAAAAGAGGCATGGGACAAAAGGGGTCATTTTTTCTAAGGCTTTCAGCTTTCATAAAGAGTATGATTAGACAAGCTCTGTGACCTGGTGGTTAAGGCAGCTAGATCTCACACAGTGCACCATGTCAAGTCCCAGACCAGGTGGAAACTTGAGAAACACACTGGGTGCATGTGTGTACATACTTGAAATCCCAAAAGGAGGGAGAAGAAGAAAGGATGATGGTGAGACCATTTCCCATGGGGAGGGGCTTTTTCTTCTTCTTCTCTCTGTCTGGTGAGTACATATACTGTCTGGAGGAGTCCGACCCGGCGAGGCCCCAGGATCTGTCTGAGCCCCCCAGACCTTTGAGCTCTGCTTCCGGTCAGATCAATATGCTGGCAAAGCCACTGTTGTGCACCCCCTGACCTTGGAACAAAGCTTGGGTCAATTAGCATGTCAGCAAGGCTGCTTGCTATTTGCTCCAGAAAACTGGTAGCCTTGCTGGGAAGCGACCCCCCTCTGACTCCTCAATTTACTACTATAAAAGAATTGCATAGCTCTCTTATACATCCTGAGTATATGATAAAATTTTCCAGGAACTCCCTCGACTGCTCCCCTTTGCTATAATCACCTACTATTAATTACAATGCTTTATCTCCATGGTCACAGTAGAGGGTGGGCTGAAGTTCTATCTAGGCAGAAATAATCTTGACCTTTGGAAGGCCCTTCAAAATACATTTAAGGTAAACTTAATCCTTTCTTTACTTAAATTAGGATTAGGCCAAAACTGGCCCAGGACACCTCCGCCCTCACCAAGCGAAATAGATAAATATTTTAAGACTCCTCAAATCAAGTTTTAGATCCCTATAAAACTATGTAAGTATCATTCTTTATTAAGATCCAGAGGAACTAATATCTATTCTTGAGATTTTCTTTTCTCAGAGCCATTCCTGGTAATCACAAAATGGCTTCTGCGCCGCATCAGCTGATAATCATCTCTGCTTACCGGAACCGCCTTCCCAAAACTGCATTCTATGGAGACCCACCTACAATTCCATGGAGACCCACCTACAAATGCGGAACTGCACGAGACCCACCCTTAATCCAACCCTGAATAGAATCTATGTTCCCTATTGTTAAAAACTTTATGAGCTGATAATTGAAACACTAGCCCCTCTCCCATTTACTTGCATGTAACACATTTTCAATAAAAAGGCACGATAATCCCTAGCAGTTGTCACTCCCCAGAGAGTGATCTCTGGGGGGTGTCCGGCATAGGACGTGCGTGAAAAGGCATCGAGGCCTGTGTCTTCTGTTCACCTGCGCCGCCTCCGTCGAGATAACCCACCCCCACCGAGGCTGGTCCCCGGCAACTGTCTTGCACACACGCGTACACACACACACACACACACACACATGAGTACAATCTTTTTTCAGGAACCTCACAACAGACTTTCCCCAAGCACTCATTAATCAGAACTGGTTATTTGCCTATCAGTGGGCCCCACTAGGTGAATGGGAATGAGATTACCATGATTAGTTTAAACCAATAATGATTCACCTCCCAAGGCTGGGCAAAGAACACTATGGGTTTTTCCTTTGGTATAAGAGGGGACATGTGAGGGTCTCCTGTGAGCAGCCTACAGTGTTTGCCACAATAGCTGGACATGCTCGTGAGAAGGTTCTATGACCCCTCTGACTCTTTTCTTTCTCCTGAGCCCTTGTCAATCTGGTCAGCTCCATAGGATCTATTTATCATTCATTTATTTAAACATTCATTTATTTTATTCAGGATAGTGACTGTGTGCATACATGAGAGACAGAGCAAGAGAGAGAGAGAGAGAGAAAAGCACTCTTGACAATGTCTCATCATGCTGTGATGCTCTTTTCCCAGCCCTCCAGCTCATCAGCATCTTAGGCACACACACACACACACACACACACACTCTATCACACACACACTCCACATGTTTTTAAGCCTGGAGATTTGAACTCACATTTAGTCATGTGGCTTCCAGCACTGTAGCTCAGTTTGCTATCGACTACACTACTGAACTGGGCTATCTTTATCATTCTTAAAAGTATAGCTTAATGGACATAGTATGCACTAGATCTTGGTCTCTCATAACAATCCCCATTAAAATAAGTTGGAGTTCCTTGGAGAAATGGCCATTTCTGGTGCTGGAGTATGTGGTAGATACAAGATGAGCCTGGAACATCTTGTTATGCCAGAAAGTAAGGAAGTGCTCAAGAAAATGATGGAGGCATGCCACAAAGACACAGGAGCCAATTAAGGGGATTCCCACTGAGTAAATGTGGAACAATTTATGCACCAAAATAATTAAGGACAATATTGAATTATAAACCATTGGTGAAAAATAAGAATCTATGAGGTCATAATACTAATAAAGAAGAAGAGAGGACTAACCATGAGGAAATATCAGGCAAGTATAAACAAAGAATATTATATCTTCTAAAAGGCAGGGATTGTATTCTTCAAAGAATGCCAGTATGGAAAAAGACAAAGAAATAATATGGAAATGGCTCTCGGCCTTGGCATCCAAGGGTCCTGGACTCATACGCTCGAGCTGCCTCCAGGCCTGGCTGCCTGGTGCACCCACTTCCACTTCCACTGCTACTGATGCCACTTCCTGCACTTGTTGCGCCCCTCAACTACACACTGGACATCTGGGCCCTGCACACCTGGAGTGCCTGGTTCACACTATTCACATAAGGAGGCCTCAGCTTTGACACCACCTCCTTCCTGTGCTGCCTGAATGAGCCACCACCCACCCACCCTGACTTGGCTGAAGTGGTGGACTGCCAGTGATCATCTTCATCAGAGGCAACTGAAAGTTTCACATCAGAAGAAATATGGTTGGCTCCCCAACAGTTCTACGAAATAAGAATACTTGAGAGCTATGCTTCTTCCTCTGACTTGCACAATGTTTCTTTTGAAAGGTTTTTGCTATAGGGGCACATGTGCTCGCCAGAATGACAGAGAGAGACAGAGAGACAGAAAGTGAGAAATCACCTCCCAGGAGGGTTGACCACGCCACAATCCCTTCTCCTCCATTCTCCTCTCGGGATCTTGGGAATGCACGCACACGCACCCAGTGTGAGTTTAAGCCACCGGGTCCGGGACATGAACTGTGGTCGGCTACATGGGAGTCCAGCGACATAGCCATTAGGCTGATGCTGATCCCCTGACTTGCACAAATTTTGACTGGAATGTGGATTAGAAGGCATGGGAAGATGGTTGCCGATCACAGCTAACTGCTGATGGGATGATCCAGCTTTTACCAAGAGATGAGTTGTACTTAGAAGATTCCGATTTTTTAAACGACCTTTTGTCTATGCGAAAAAAAAAATGAATGAAGAAGTCGTGAAGGAAGGCAGTAAATTTCACCGACTAGTGATATACAATCGCCATCTTTATCATATCCACATGACTGTTGAATCAAAGTATAAACATATTTATCCTAAGAACTATGTGTTTAGTAAAAGCCACTTGTAGGGTGCAGCTTGTTTGTAAGCTGGTCTAATTGAAGTATCCTAACCAACAATGGGGGTTGACTAAACTTGCTTGAAACTTTGTTTCTGAAAAAGTTATAATACAATGTTTTTTATTTCAAGTGTAACATGACACCTTATTGGTTATTTTATTCTTTAAACCTTACAGTATACCACAAGTACACAAGTATTAAGTTTATAAATATTAATGGTCTTATTTCCAAAACTAAAGAAATTCACAAGGGTTCTCACCTCTATATATTGGCACTGTCCTTGCTCTGCTTTGGAAGTTGATCCATTAATATCTTTTTTTTTTTTTGAGAGGTTTTTGCTATAGGGCACGTATGCTCACCAGACAGACAGAGAGAGACAGAGAGACAGAAAGCGAGAAATCACCCCCCCAGGGGGGATGGCCACGCTGCAATCCCTACTCCTCCATTCTCCTCTCGGGATCTTGGGCACGCACGCACACGCACCCGGCGTGAGTTTTAAGCCACCAGCTCCGTGATGCAAACCACATGGAAGTCCAGCGACATAGCCGTTGTGCTAACTGCTGGCCCCAATCCATTAATATCTTACAAACTTCTGCTGGAATTAATATAAGGGTGTCTGATTAGATGGTTAACAGTAGTCTGAGACGAACTTCAAGTGATTATGTTACCATTTTCTAGCTATGTCTTTAACTTTGATGGTTAAAATACAATTTTGGGGACCAGTGGGTGGAGTGGCAGTTAAGGCGCTGGACACTCCCACATGGCGGACCATGGTTCGAGTCTTGGACCTGGTGGCTTGCTTTCTCATTTTCCCTCTCTCTCTCTCTCTCTGTGTGTGTGTGTCTGGTCAAATTGAAAATAAATGAATGAATAAATAAAGTTAAATAAATCTTAAAAAAAGATACAATTCTGTTTAAAATCAAATAGCATGAGACCAGCAGATGGCATGTTGGTTAAGGTGCTGGATTCTCACATGACTGACCATGGTTTGAATTCTGGATGTGGTGGCTTGAAAATCACAGCAAACAAATAGATAAATAAATAAATAAGTTCTAATAAATAAGTGAAATGGCAGACCCAACCACAATAGTATGTGTTACTCAGGTTACATGAGAGGTCTGGTTTGAGTCCTGGCCCACCCTAAAAAGCTGAACTCAGTGGCATGCACCTTCAGTCCCAGCTATGGAGAGGCAAAGGCAGGAGGCTCACAGCATACGGAGACTCTCTGGGGAAAAAATACAAATGTCATTAATTATTATGTGTCCCAAGTACAAATTCTATTTTAGTTAACATTGTAACAAGATATGAAGTATAATAAAAAGCCATTGTTATTTTTACTTCAGAGCGTGACTTCATTAATGGAAAGAGGTTAAGGCGATACAGTGTTTAATTATTGATGTTATTTTCAATATGTTTAATGAGAGTGATGTTTATTGATTAAACATGGAAAATTACAGTTAAGACACTAGTCCTGCTTCAAGATCTTTGACTACATTATTCATTGTACAGTAGATTTCATTTTTTCATGAAATGTCCTAGTTTTCTTGCCTATAAAATAAAGGCAATGATAAAAAATAAAAAAGAAAGAATATGGAAATATTCTAGATCAAAAGAGAGCAAAGATACATGACAACTAGATTCAGTACCTGATCCCAGACTGGATCCTTTACTGGTAGAAACAAACAATTAAAAATGTTATAGAAGACTATTAATTGCCACAAATGGAATATTCCATATAGAAAGTAGATTTTATTAGGACCAGCAGACGGTGTAATGGTTGTCACTGGACTCCCATGTAGTCAATCATGGTTCAAGTCCCAGACCCAATGGCTTAAACTAATGCTGGGCATGTGTGTGTGCATGCTCAAAATCCAAAAGGAGATTGGAGGAGAAGGGATTGTGGCACGACCATTTTCCCTGGAGGGATGATTTCTTGCTCTCTGTCTCTCTGGTGAGTGCATGTGTCCTGTAGCAAAAATCTCTCTCTCTAAAAAATGTAGATTTTATTAAAGTATCATATCAATAGTAAATTTATGGGATTTTTTTTTCTTTTTTTTTTTTGGAGAGGTTTTTGCTATAGGGTGCGTGTGCTCTCCAGAAAGATAGAGAGAGACAGAAAGACAGAAAGCAAGAAATCACCCCCCAGGGGGGATGGCCACGCCGCAATTCTTTCTCCTCCATTCTCCTCTTGGGATCCTGGGCATGCACGCACATGCGCCTGGCGTGAGTTTAAGCCACCGGGTCCAGGACTCAAACTGCGGTCGACTACATGGGAGTCCAGCAACATAGCCATTAAGCTAACTGCTGGTCCCATCAATGGTAAATTTAATGATGTTGATAACTGCACTGAGATTATGCAAGAGAATAGTGAACTATTTATGAGTTAAAAAGCTTTCATAGTCTGGCTTGCTTCACTTACCAATAGATCTTCCATATTTGTCTACTTTATATTAAATGAAAGAGTCTCATTGTTCTTTATGGCTGAATAGCATTTCCATAGTATATATGTGTCACATTTTTTTCAATCCATTCATCTGTTCTTAGACATTCAGGCTTATTCTGTCTTGGCAATTGTGAATAATGTTACCAAAACATGGATGTGCAAGTGTTTTTCCGACTGAATGTTTTCCTATCATTTGGGTAGGTACCCAAGAGTGGAATTAATGGTTGTATGGTATTTCTATTTGTAAGTTTTGGAAGAACCTCCATATTGTTCTCCATAGTGATTGTACTAATTTACATTGCATCAACTGTGTAGGAGGGTTCCCTTTTCACCACAGCTTTGTCAGGCATTGTATGTCTCCACTTGATATATACCAAATGTCTGCCCTCTATGGCAGAAACATAAAGTACATAGGGTATAATGGTTGAGAGGGCAACTGAAGAGACAGTATAGGACAGGGTGGTAAAAGAGGATGGGAGGAAAGGGATCTGGGATACAAAACTGAAAAGTTAACTATTATTTATAATGTATTGAATTGTCAGGAAAGTCATGACACACTTTTTACATAGAAAAACATAGGAAAATATGTCATGACTTTCCCAACAATCTAATACATGATAATATCTATAAGTTGACTAATATACACTGTTTTCACACTGGGATAAACCATTATGTATGATCTAAATATGTAGACTAAATGTAAAAAAGAGAGAGAGAGAGAGAAAAGAAAGGAAAAAAAGAAAAAAAAGAAAAAGGCCCCATGGTATATGCAACTTTTTCTCAAATGACTCAGGAAAAATAAACTATTATATACGTGTATGCAGATATATGGTAAATAGATAGCTAAATGATGTAGGAAGTGAGCAAATAACCAAGCACATGGGGAAAATTTTAGCAATAGAAGAATATAGGGAACAGGTATACAAGCATTCTTTGTATAATTCTTATTCTTACAACTTCCATAAATTTGAAAATATATCCAAAGGAAGCATTAAAATCTAATGCTCATGATCCATTCCATACTGTTTAGAAGCCCTCTCTGCTTAGTTTCATGAAGGCTTTCAGAGCTCCAGAACAGTGAAGGATGTTACCTGTGGATCTGTTTGCTTTGGTAAATATGAACTCACTTCAACTACTTATGGGAGATCCCCCAGAAGAATAATTATCTGGCAACCATTTACTGTGTGCCAGACCCTATGCTACATACATGCTGGGATAAAAGGCAACTAAGGCAAATTCCTTACTCTCAAAAAGTTCATGAACAAACATATAAGGTATGTGTCAAGTGCTATAATTAGAGGTATGCACAAGTTCTAGAAGCCAGAAGAGACAGAGAAACTTGTTCAGCCAAGGGTGGGGATTAGAGGCAGCAAAGGAATGTGGGGAGGTCTGGGAACATTCCTCTGAAAAGAAGCTCCTGTTAAACCTTCAAGAGTTTAGCCTAGTGAACTGTGGGGAAGGGGAAAGGACATTTCTGACCTTGGATAAATTATCTAGCCTCTATTTCAGTTTCCTTATCTGTCACATGGAAATGATGAAAGCACATGCCATGTAGGATAGTTGCTGATCATTAAATTACAAGAAATGATATACTTAGTTAACCACCTGGCAATACTAGATGTCCAATAAATATTAGCTCAGTCTATGTCCCTTTTGGAAAACCAAAAGTTTCAGTTGGTAGAGTACAGGGTTCATGACAGGAAATGGAGAGAGAAAGAAGAGTGTGATGCCAAACTAAGGAATTGGTTTTGTAGCCTAAATGCAATGTGAACTTTGTGAAGTTTTAATGACTTAATCTAATTTTTGCTTTAGAACAGTCTTTCTGGCTTAAATAATGAAGCAGGATAATAATGGAGGCAAGGAACCCAACGAAGGGGCCATTATATCAGCTCAGATGAGAGGAGGTGAGGATCTGGGATAAGACAGCGGGATAGTGAGAAAACATATTTAAATGACATCATGGGAGTAAAAGTCAAGGTTAGGTTTCAAAGTTAGGTCAAGTTCCTGGATAAATAAGTGCTCCATCCTCTGCAATAGGAAACATAAAAGGAACAAGGTTTTAGAGGTGGAGAGAGGGCAAAAATAATGAGTTGAGCTTTAGTCATAGTAAGCCTAAAAGGCCTGTGTAATATCCAAGTAAAGATGTCTAATACAAGGCAGTATATGCAAGGTTAAAATTTGCTATCACTTGAGACTCACAAAGGAAATTCTACTATTTTGTACCTGTATGACCTTCAACTAGCTATATGATTTTGCTCTAGCTGCTCCATTTTATTAATATCATATATATATATATATGTATATATATATATATATGTGTGTGTGTGTGTGTGTGTCTATAATATATATACACACATTTATATTTCATATTATATATCTGTATGATATACATTATTCATGTATATGTATATCATGAATAATATATAATCATATATAAAGTTTGAAGTGTGAAACTTCTGCCAGGTTTTTTTCTTTTAGGAAGAACTGACACAGAGAAAAAAGTCTTAATCCTTGGGTCATCTTTTAGGAAACTTTCCCCTCCAGAGGAAAAATAGAGCTAAGAATACATAGAAACAACCCTGCCCATTCTAAGCATAGTTTTTCTTTCTTTTTCGTTCTTTTAAATTAAAAAAATGTTTTTATACATTAAATCACTGTTTATCATTATAGCTTGTAAAATGAATTTTCCTAGCATGAATATACTGCATATTAGTCCAGTTAAAGATATTATCACTCAGATTCCTCATGGCTTCTGTGAACTAGGTATTTCAGGGCACACGAGAAATGAAGATTTTCTACTGATAATTCAGCCTCCAGCAAACAAGCTAGCGTGGCAGGACAGGCCAGGCCTTCAGAAGAAGATTCCTCATGGCTTATTCGAACTAGGTATTTCAAATGGCACGCAAGCGCAAGAGCACCATGCGGTTTTCTATTTTGTGATTTTTTTAAAAAGAAAAACAATAATTATAATTTTTTTCTTTTTTTTGGTCTTTTTTTCTCTTTCTGTTGTTGTTTTTCTCTCTCTCTTTTTCATTTTCCTGTTTCTTGTCTCTCCACTCTCCAATATTCATTTAATGTGTTTTTAGACGGATCTAAGGGCACTGTAGCTAAGTGTCCAAATACTATTAGGGTTAAAATATTCCTCAATATCTATTGAATCTGCTGCACCAGTGACCACAACAGAACAGCAAAGAGATTCTAGATCACCTTGGTCTGCTTGCTCCTGAATATTCAACTGAACTTCAAGAATTTGAAAGAAACACACCATCCATCAGATGACAAGAAATCACCACAGGATCACAAGAAATATGGGAAAGCAAGAAAATACCTCTCCTCCAAGGGAAAAGAGTAATTCTTCTTCATCCACAAGCAGTTCGGTGAAAATCATGGAAATGCCTGAAACGGAATTTAGAGCATTCATAATGTCGAAACTAACAGAGATGGAAGAGAAGAGAGACAATGAACTGCTAAAGAGAAAGGAGAAAGAAGTTGACGAGTTCCAGGAGATGAGGAATTTCTTGCAAGATCTAAAAGAGGAATTACACACTTTACAAAAGAATCAAACGGAACTGTTAGAAATGAAGTCTATAATACAGGAGGTCAAAATCTCCCTTGAAAGTATTAAAAGCAGACTAGATCATTCAGAAAATAGAATCTCAGACGTAGAAGAAAAAATGGCTGGCCTAGAAAAATCCACCACGAAGACTGAGAAAATGGCCCAAAAATTTGAGAATAATATACGAGAAGTACTAGATACCATCAAACATCCAAACATCCAGATAATTGGCATTCCAGAAGGTGAAGAGACCCATAAGGGCATTGATAATCTATTCCGTGAAATTCTACCAGAAAACTTTCCAAACCTAGAAAGACATTCAAAGATCCAGTCCTAAGAAATACAAAGGACCCCAAGTAGAATCAACCCAAAAAGATCTCCAAGACACATTATAGCCAGACTGACCAAAACCACAGACAAAGACAAGATACTAAGATTGGCAAGAGAAAAACATCAAGTTACCTACAAAGGACATCCCATCAGGCTAACAGCAGATCTCTCATCAGAAACAATGTGAGCGAGGAAAGAATGGGAAAATATATTCAAAGTGTTAAGACAGAAGCAATTTCAGCCAAAAATACTGTACCCGGCAAGATTATCTTTCAGGTGGGAAGAAAAGACAAGAACATTCTCAGATAAACCAAACCTGAAAGAATTTACCAGCACCAGAACAGATCTCCAAGAAGTTCTCAAGGGTGTGCTATATCAGGAAAATTAAATACAGACACATGGAAATAAGAGTTCAAAAACTAAGAGAGTGGCCAACTTAATCGTAGGGACAAGTCTGGAGTTGAATATTATATCCCAGAATTTAATCAGGAACATTAAACCAGAACAGAAGATAAAAGTACATGATACTGATAGGTTTATGCACCTACCATTTGAACAGAATCCTAACCTGTTTCCTGGCTTTAAGCAAAGTTCCTTGGCATTTCTTTGATTTAGGTTAAAACTGGTTTTCTTAATAGTAACGAGTGAACTCACTATTGAAAGTAGTTAGATTATGTAAGAAATTGTGTGATCAATACAATGTGGGTGGGAAAGGAATGGAAGACAATTGTAGACACCAGAGATAGTGTGAGAAGAGGGTGGGAAAGGACAGAGGGTCATAAAGAGGGGTAAAAATAATTCTAGGAACTAGAAATGGAAATTTTTGATAATAATATGCATGATTAAGTCACTATGCAGTATATTCTGGATGGGAAATCACATTTTGTATGCTGTGATGATGCTTAGGGAAAGAATGTAAATTAAGTTACAAAAAAAATTTCAGAAAAAAAATATCTATTCAATGACTGCAGTAAGATATATAGCCCCAGCTAGGTGCTACTTTATAGGATGCCTAAAGTTAGACTTGTGTTCATGGAAATGTATTTATCACCTGTGTTTGCTATAAAAATATTTAGATTAATTAAGGTCTTTAGTAATTCAATAAAATGTGGGGGGAAAACAGTATAGAAAGCAAACATAAATACCAGAGACAGGGTGGGAGGAGAGTGGGAGATGGCAGAGGGTAATAAATAGGGAATCAAGGATGGGGAGAAACAAGCAAAACATACAGGAAACAAGAAATGGAAAATTATTTGCTGACAATAACATGTTTGTTAATGTGCTTGATTGAGACAATATACAGTGTACTCTGGATGGAAAATCTTATCTTGTATGCTGTAATGTACAATGAATGAATGCAAATAAATAAATTTAAATTAAAAAATATTATCACTCACATCATCAACAGATAATTTTTCCAATTTATCTAGACTAAAAATGATCAGGTTAGAGACTTGAAAATGAGTTTTACATGGGCTGTAAGATGCCAGAGCTAAAATGAGAAACTACAGAGACCCAAACTTGAGGTAGAGTTCAAAGGGTCTAGAAGTTATGTCACCTTAATTGAGATATGGCCAACTTCCAGACACAATGGTTAAATTCAGATTCTTATTAGAGGCAGTCTCGTAAAGCCTTTTGCAAAATGCTCGGTTCTAATCTACCTTTATGGAGATACTGTGGTGCTTATGCACCCTAATTCTTAGTACTACAAACTGACTTTTCTCTGCAGATCTTTCAGGGCTTGTATGCAAAAATTGGGAAGGCCTTAGTGACTGATTTAATAAAATCGTACCTTCACTTCAAGTGGCCTGGCCTCATAATATTCCTATGTAAATTCTCACAAGCTCCTGGATTCTTTACGAATAGCAGATACAGCTGCTTAGGTCGCCCAAACTGACCACATTTGTAGAATGCGGAATATCTGGGGAGAGAGCACAGTCTTTCTATTCAATTCACCTTAGCAAAGATTTTCGTATTAATTGATATTTTTATTAGGCTTGGATTTTTAAACAGTGTTTGTTTATTTTATTCATAATGAGCAGCATACATGACAAAAATAAAGAAAAAGAGAGAGAGAAAGAAAGAGGGAGAAACTCCCTCGACATGGTCTTGTCATACCATGATCTCCCTTTCCCAGCCCTCTAGCTTGTCAGGATCTTGGGCACCCATACATGGGCTTAATGTGATTTCAGGCCTACCATGGAAACCAAACCTGTGATTGGCCATGTAAATTCCAGCACCTCAATTCAGTTATTTACTGACTGACTCACCAGGCTGGCTGGGCCTTTGGGTTGGCATTTTTGTTACATCCCAAGATCTTGTGACTTAGATCTTTGGATCAATCATTTTGGACTATTCAAATCTATAGGCTCATATATATATTCCCACTTCTCAAAATCTCTGTCATTCTCTGTGTAGGTGATGAAGAATTTTATGTTTTTCACCTATAAAAGAGAAACACTAATACTGACCTTGCAGGATTGTTGTGAAGACTAAATGAGATTATACATCAGAAGTCCATACCTACCATATTCACTAAAAAAATACTTACTAAAAACTATTATGTGCCAGGCATTGCTATATGCATTGAGGATATATCAATGAACAGAGATAAATATTCCTAATCTCTCAGAGTTGATACTTGGTAGGGGGAGTCTGACAAACAACAAGAAAACTGTATACTCTGACAGATAGTTATAAGTGCCATGAAGAAAAATAAGACAGGGTAGGGAACTAGTGAATGCCCATGAGAGTTGGTAGGCACCACACTGTAGATGGTCCACAAATGGTAGTGATTTCTGTTAGGGCCCTTTGGTCTTTATATCTCAAGCATTACTTGGATGCAGATTCTCAATGTTTACAACAGTTCAATACATGTCAAAACCTAGCAATAAGTCAAGTAATCACTAGGTTTTGGGAGGTATAAAGATGAATAAGTCATGATCTGTGCCCATAAGGATCTTTTCAATATACTGTAGTAAGTGATTAGACACAGGGTGGGAAGTGCCGAGAGTAGAGAGTCACTTAGCACAAACAAGAGTCAGGAAAGGCTTTCTGGAGATGCTTATGCCTCAATGAGGCTCAAAGCCTGGGAGAAAAGGAATTAGAAAGTGTGATCTTGGAAGAGAAAATAACAAGCAAAGTCCCAAGGCCATGAATTAGTGAGGTGAGTAAGATGGAACTATGTGAAGTTCAAGGACTGGAGAGTGGCAGTGGATGGAACCAGAAAAGTAGGCACAAATTGGAAGGCAAATCATGGACATCATTCAGAGGATAATTATGGAATAACTGGAAATTCTTTGAAGAGAAATGATACCATCACATTGCATCTTAGAAATATTACTTTGTAGGGAAAAAAATAAGAAGTAAAGTAAAGATTATACTGGTTACAGTCTGAAAGATAGATTACAGGAAAGTTAAACCTAGAGGTAGAAAATCCAGACAGACACTACTAGAAATAGGTCCTTCCATGTACAGGAAGATGAGAACCTGGGTTACAGGATAGGAAACCATAGCTTTGAGAAATGTTTAGAAAATAAAAATCAGAAGGCCTTAGTGGCTGATTTAATAAAAGAACAAATATCAAGAGTGACTCCAAGTCTCTGAATCTGGGTGGATGGTAGCGCTATGATGGCAGGTTGAATGAAGAATGGATCCCCTAGGGGAAGATTAGTCCAATTTTGGGCACTCAAAACCTGATTCAATAGCTTATTTCCAGAAGCTACTCTTTTGGTACTTGGTTTAATGTAAGGTTTACGGTCAGGCATACCTGGGCCTAGGCTATAATATGGGTGTAATAATAAAAATTTACCTCGTATGATGTTAAGGAGTATCAAGTTATACAGTGCACATGAACAGCTTATCACAATGCTTGATACATAATATGCTCTAAATATAGATTGAATATTTGCTATTATCATTAGTACCTTTCTTTTCAGATCTACCTCCCACTTTTGTTCAACAATGCTAAGACTACTTTTAAGGTTTTCTACCTGAGTTGCCCCCGACCTCTTAGTATACTCCTTTGAGAATCACCCCATAAATTTCTACCATCTGCATTAATCATCCTGCTTGCTTTCTAGTTTCTTTGTGGTTTTGAAAAGAGCTTCATCTTTATTCTGCACATATTTTCCATGCTGAATCACTCTCTCATGCTTCCCTTGACCTTCTGATCACCATGCTTCATATTGCTTGCTTAGAGGAAATTTCTTAACAGGCACATCTCTCCAAGCACCCATCTTATCAGTATCAACATGAGCATTAAATGCCCCTTTGTCACCTGACAACTTGTTACTAGAAGAAATTACACATTGCAAGAGTTTTGACAATGATAACTATGACAATGATACATTTACACCTATTTATCTAGGAGCTTGACAGTTATTCTCCATTTCATCCCTATAAACTCTCTGAGGTAGGTGCTAGAATTATCCCAATGTTGTAGCTCCAAACTAACATTAATTGAGCATTTATATGATATCAGATACCATTTTAGCTCATTTGGCCTATTATTAAAAAAAATACCATAGCTTCTCAACAACAGAAATGTATTTCTCACAGTGCTAGAGGCTAGATAGTCCAAAATGAAGGTTCCAGCATATTTAGTGCCCAGTAAGGGCCTGATTCCTGGTTTATGATAACTATCATCTCATTGTATCAGCTTGTGACAAGAGAGGAAAAGGAGCTCTCTGGGGCCTCTTTTATAAGGACACTATTCCAATTTATGAAGGTTCCATCCTCATGATCTAATCACTTCTCAAAGGCTCTACCTCTTAATACTCTCAAATTGGAGGTTAGGTTTCAACATATGAATTTTGGGAGGACATAAACATCAAGTCTATAAGGATACTGTGCTAAGCACATGCATTAATTTATTTAATGCTCATACCTACCCAAAATGTATGTACCATTTTTAGTCCCATTATTTAAATGAACAAACTAAGCCTTAGTTTAGACAAGTTAAAGTAACATGGTTAATGTCATACAGCTGACAGAGGTAGGTTGGGGATGGAATATGAGTGTATTTATTCCTGTGTCTTGCTCCATGCCATGGTGGGTCAAAGAAAGGAAAGACTGGTGAATGGGAGCTTAACAGAGTATGCACATCTCATAGGATGGGTAGGTATGGCTATTTTATCTTTTTATTTAAAGACAAATTTAAGTTAATTTCCTAGAGAGATTTATTTGTAAGGTGATGATCAGTAAGTAGAGTTAAGGGGACTGGAATTTGAAATTCTTTCCATTCGTTCCCACTCCTCACTACCTATCCAAACATGCATTAAAACATCTAATTATAGCATCAATAAACGAAGATATTGAGTGGAGAATACCAGACTATAATTTGACCCACCATCTTAACATAGTTTTCATTTTCCATAGTGCTTTCTAGAAGTTATATCCATATAGACAATTTCTAGATTGTGTGGGTATAATACAATTTTACATTGTTGTATTTTGTATTTTACTTTATTCATTTCACATTATAAAGTGAACCATTTATCATTCATATTTCATTTGCTGATGGGCTCAAATATATAATCAAGTTGCTCAATATTTACATTAGTTCCAGTTTCTCATTAGTACAAGTAATGCTGTGTTGGCAATCTTTGATACTGTATACCTTTGTTTTCCTTGTGCTAAAGTCTGCCCTCAGGATAGAATCTCCAGAAAGGAATTACAATGTCAAAGGGCAGGAATATAACTGTGGTTCTTGATACAAATTAGAAAGCTGCTTTCCCAAATGATGTACTTATTTGGACTGCAGTCATGAGAGTGCAAATTTACCATAGGCAGATAGGCTTTTTAGTTGCCTTTTCTCCCCAAGTTTTTAGTTTAGCCTTAATATTTGTTATTTCTGTGATTAGGTATATACTCAGAATAGTGAGAAGGTGTTAGAGTAAAAAGCTACCAATAAAGAATGAAATAACTGACCAATTTAAAATCTCTCTTGGGTATATTTCTGTACATTGAGTCTCCCAGCAGGCTGGTATTTCAGTCCTTTTCAGATCCTCTTTTTCACAATGAGATGACAGGTGAAAAATATGGCTAGCCTGGCAGGAAACCTAGCTGGGAAGTTAAGGGAGGGAGGTGGGAAGGACATCAACCAGTTTTGGGGGATATGGTAAGTAGTGCATGTAACCATTGTACAGAAGGCAGAATCACAGTTTGAGGATGAACAGAGAAAGATTCTTGGTATCAGTGTCCTCTACTTTGTAATTAAAACAATAATATCTCCCTCACATAGAAATTAATTTGTACTCAGACTAATTGGAATCAAGAAGAAATATCAGCAAAAAAAGGAAGGACAGTTCAGGTCTGCTGCTCCTAGAAACAATGGAGAGACAGAATAATCACAGATCTTGCTCAGAGAACATCTTCCATCTGCCCAGTATTGAAATAAGTGCTTCTCTAAGCTTATCTTGAATTCTTTTTTTTGGTAATGCTCTTTTTATTTTTTTTCACATGTATCTTTACAGTGTATTACATTTCTTTTCCAGAACGATTACCATGCATATTAGTAAAGACAAAGATATCACTATCCACATCATCATCATCAAATAGGTTTTTTGTGTGTTTATTTATTTATTTATTTATTTTACTTTTTTTCATTTTCTTTTATACATTCAATCACATTAATTAGCTTGCAAAGTGAATATTTCAACAGCTGAACATTTCTCCCTAGTCCAATTGATAAAAGTATAAAATATCGTCAACAGATGATACCACATCTCTTTGTCTCATTAATGCTTTGCCTCTCTATTTTTCTTCTAAATGTTTTTCCTCAGACCCTACTCTTTCACACACACTATATCTGGTATTTGCATCCATTTACTGTTTTTCTATAACCTTTAGTCAATCAGTTTCAGTCATAGAGTGCTGACACTCATCAAATAGCTTTATGTCATTTTTTTAGATTATTATTATTATTTATTCTCATTATTTTTTAAAACATTCAATCACTATATATCATTTGGCTTGTAAAGAAAATTTACCCAACATGAAATACTTCACAGACCAGTCCAGTTGAGAATACTATACTTGTTATCTTCAAGAGACAAAAAAAAAATTCTGTATCTCACTAATGTCATGCCTCTCTATTTGTTCTCTTGCTATCCTTATCTATATTCTTTCCTTCTCCCCCTTCATTCCACACTGTCTTCAGTACTCATAACTTTTTTCACTGCTTTTACACTCTCCAATATTACAATTTCTACTATAAAGTGTGTATATTCAGTATATATTAAGTGGATACATACAATATATTTATTTCATAGCCTTGATTTCTTCACTCAGCAATAGATCTTCCCTATTCGACCACTTTGTATCAAATGCCAGGATCTTGTTATTTTTACAGCTGGATAGTATTCCATAGAGTATATGTGCCAAACTTTTTCCATCTGTTCATCTGTTTGTGGACATTTGGTTTGGTTCCATGTCTCAGAGATCATGAATAATGCTGGAATAAACATTTATGTGCAAGCGCTTTTCCAACTGAGCATTCTCCTGTCCTTTGAGTAGATACCCAAAAGTGGAATTGATGGAACAAATGGTACATCCACAGTGGCTGAACCAGTTTACATTCCCACCAACAGTGTAGGAAAGTTGCCCTTTCACCACAACTCTGTCAACTCTTATCACTTTTTGTATTTTTAATCTTTGCCATTCTGACAGAGGTTAGGTGGTATCTAATTGTGGTTTTAATCTGCATCTTCCTTATAAGGAATGTTTAGCATTTCTTCATATGCTTCTTGGCTGTTCATATGTCTTCCTAAAGAGATTTTTGTTCATCTTATTTTCCCATATTTTAATTAGGTTAGATCTTTTTTGGGGGGAAGGGGGTAAGTTGCTTGGTTTCCCTGTGTATTCTGGTTATCAGTCCCTTGTCTTAGTCATATTTGACAGAAATATTCTCCCATTCTGAGGATTATTGATTCACAGTAATGACTGTGTCCTTTGCTGTGCAGAAACTTCTTAATCTGATATAATCCCACTTGTCTATTTTGCTCATGCTTTGGGAATCTTTTTAAAAAAGTCTTTGCCTACCCCCAATGTCTTTCAGAGTTTCCCCAGTGTTTTCCACCAATACTTTTATAGTTTGAGGTCTTAGGTTCAGATCTTTGATTCATTTTGACTTGACTTTTGTTAATTGTGAAAGATGGGAGTTCCGTTTCATCTTTTTGCAGGTGGATACCCAGTTTTTCCAGCATCATTTGCTAATATGGTTTTCCTTTTCTCAATTAATTGACTGGTATCCTTTGTCAAAAATCAGTTGGCTGTAACCTTTGGGGTTTATTTCTGGGGTCTATATTTTATTCCATTGGACCACCTGTTTGTTTTTGTGCCAATACCATGCTGTTTTGATTATCACAGCTTTAAAGTATACCTTGGGGCCAGGGAGTGATATGCCACCGACTCCACTCTTCTTGCGCAGGATTGCTTTGGTCATATGATGTCTTTTTATGATTCCAGACAATTCTATGACTGTCTTTTTTAGATCTGTGAAGAATATCTCTAGTATTTTCATTGGCATTGCATTAAAATGTAGATTAGTTTAGGTACAATTGCCATTTTGATTATGTTAATTCTTCTAATCTAGGAACATGGGCTGTCTTTCCACTTTTTTAGGCCATTTTCAATATCTTTTTAAAGATTTTCATAGTTTTTTTTTAAAGGTCTTTGACTTCCTGAGTTAGGTTTATCCCAAGGTATCTTATACATTTTGTGGCTTTGATAAAAGGGATTCCTTTCTTCAGCTCTACTTCATTCACCTTGTATTTCGTATATAGAAATGCTATAGATTTTTGGATGTTGATTTTGTATCTTGCCACCTTACTATATTCATTTATTACTTTAAGAAGTTTTTTCATAGAAAACTTTGGGTCTTCTAAGTATACCTTTATGTCATCTGCAAATAAAGATATTTTCAACTCTTCTTTGCCTATTTGAATACCTTTTATATTATTCTATTTTCAAATTGCATTGGTTAAGACTTCCAGCACTATATTACAAAGCAGTAGAGAAAGTGTGCACCCCTGTCTAGTACTAGTTTTTCGTGGAAAAGTTTTAGCTTTTCCCCATTAAGTATAATGTTAGCTATAGGTTTTTCCATAGACGACTTTTATTGTGTTGAGAAATGACCCTTCCATATCAATCTTACTGAGAGCCTTAATCATGAAAAGATGTTGTATTTTAACAAATACTTTCTCTGAATCAATTGAAATGACCACATGATTTTTATCTTTTTTTCTGTTAATATGGTGCATTATATTTATGGTCTTACATATGTTGAGCCACCCTTGCGTTACATATGGTGAAAACCCCTTGCACCCCTGAATAAAGCCTTCCTAGTCTGATGAATAATCTTTGTTATATATTGTTGGATACAATTTGCAAGTATCTTCTTGAGAATTTTTGTATCTATATTCATCAGAGATCTTCGTCTGTAGTTTTTCTTTTTTATCTACCTTTATCTGTTTAGTGAATGAGGATGATAGAAGCTTCATAAAATGAATTTGGAAGGTTGTGTTCCTTTTGAATGTTTAGGAATAATTTGAGTAGGATAGGGGTTAACTCTTCCTTAAAAGTTTTGTAGAATTCAGAAGCAAAACCATTCAGATCTGGGCATTTCTTTGTTGGGAGATTATTTATTATTGATTCACTCTCATTGCTTATTATGGGTTTATTCATGTTTACTATGTCTTCCTCATTCAATCTTGTTAGATTATATGCATCTGGGAATTTGTCCATCTCCTCCATGTTCTCTTGTTTGTTGGCATATAGTCACTCTTAGTATCCTCTAATGATATTTTGTATTTCTAATGTGTCTCTTGTAATGTTGCCTGTTTCATAACATATTTGATTTATCTGGTTTCTTTCTTCTTCATCAGTCTAGCTAATGGTGTGTCAATCTTGTTAATCTTTTCAAAGAGTCAGATTTGTTTTCATTTATTTTTGTAAAGTTTGTTTATTTTCTATTTCATCTATTTCTGCTTGAATCTTTTCTTTTCTTTTTTCCTGACAATTTGTTGTTGTTGTTTTTCCAATTCCTTGAGGCATGCTGTTAGGTTGTCTATTTGCCACCTTTCCATCTTTTTCTTATGAACACTGATTGCTATGATTTTTCCTCTTATGACTGCTTTTTCCAGCCCCATAGATTATGGAAACTCATGTATTTATTATCATTTGTTTCCAAAAAAATTTTTTGGAGATATTTTTGCTAGGGTGTGTGTGTTCAGCAGAAAGACAGAGACAGAGAGACTAAAAACAAGAAATCATCCCCCCCTCCGGGGTGGATGGCCACATCACAATCCCTTCTCCTTCATTCTCCTCTAGGGATCTTGGGCATAAACGCAAATGTGTCTGGTGTGAGTTTAAGCCACTGGATCTGGGATTCAAACCGCAGTCGACTACATGGGAGTCCAGCAACATAGCCATTATGCCAACTGCTGGTCCTAGTTTCCATAAATTTTTTTAAATTCAGTCTTAATTTCTTCAGTAGTTAAGAAGTCATTCAAAAGCAATTTGTTTAGTTTACATGAGTTTGTTTATTTTCAAGGGTGTTTCTTGAAATTAATATCGAGTTTAATTCCATCATGGTCAGAGAAGATGCTAGATATATTCTATGCCTTTGAATCTGTAAAGGCTTGATGTGTGTCCTAGTTTATGATCAATCTTTGAAAAGATTCAATGCAAGGGTGAGTAAAATGTATATTTGGTGGTCTTAGGGTGGAAACGTCTATAGATATCTGTCGAGCCCATTCGATTTATAGTATAATTTAGGTACTATATCTCTTTGTTTATTTTTTGTCTAGGAGATCTGTCTAAAGGAGATAATGGGGTGTTAAGATCCCCAACAATTATAGTGTTGCACCCCATTTCTCCTTTTAGCTCCAGCAATCTTTCCTTCATGAAATTAGATGTTCCTGAGTTGGGTGCATAGGTACTTATAAGTGTTATGTCTTCTTGATGAATTAGCACATTTACTATTATATAATGCCCTGCTGTGTCTCTTCTTACAATCTTTGTATTGAAGGCAATTTTGTCTGAAATCAGCATTGCAACTCCAGCCCTTTTTTGATTTCCATTTTCATGGAATATGTTTTTTCAGCCCTTCACTTTTAGTCTATGTTTGTCTTTACCTATGAGGTGAATTTCTTGTAGGCAACAGATAGAGGGTTTCTGTTCTTTTATCCATTCAGCCAGTCCGTGTCTCTTAATTGGAGAATTTAATCCATTAACATTCAATTTTGTTATTGATATTTCTGGACCTGTTCCTGTCACTAAATGATCCATTTTCTTGGTTGTTTTTTGTTGTCTTATAACTGTTCATCTGGCTTTTTAGTTTTCCTAGTATAGCGTTCTGTTCTTAACTTTTTGAAGAGCTAGTCTGGAGTTGGTAAATTCTTTCAGGTTTTGTTTATCCAAGAATGTTTTTAACTGTCTCCCCACATACGAAGGATAATTGTGCCAGGTATAGTATTCTTGGTTAAAATTGTTTTTCATTTAACACTTTGACTATATTTTCCCTTTCTTTTCTACCTGGCATTGTTTCTAATGAGAGGTCTGATGTTAGTCTGATGGAATAACCTTTGTAAGTAACTTTCACATTTCCCTCTTGCCAATTTTAGTATGTTGTGTTTGTCTGTTGTTTTTGCCAATCTGGCTATGATGTGCCTTGGAGAGGATCTTCTTGGGTTGATTCTATTTGGGATCCTATGTAATTCTTGGATATGGATATTTGAATGCCTCTCTAAGTTTGTAAAGTTTTCTTCCAGGACTTTATGAAACACATTATCAATGCCCTTATTATTTTCTTGCTCTTCTGGGATACCTATTATCTGGATGTTGGGGCGCTTGATGGTACCTAGTTTTTCTCATATATTATCCTCATTTTTCTTGACTGTTTTCTCAGTCTTTTTGATAGATTTTTCTAAGTCAGAGGTTACTTATTCTACTTTCAAGATTTGATCTTCTGCATGATCTAATCTGCTTTTATTATTTTCTGGGGAGGTTTTAATTTCCTTTATCACATTCTTCTTCCCTAACAATTTCATCTGATTCTTTTTTATGGTGTCTATTTCTTATTTCCAATTGTGAAAGGACTTCCTCATCTCCTGGAGTTCGTTGTCTCTTTTTCTCTTGCATCTCATTTAGTTTGGTCACTACAAATATTCTGAATTGCTTATCTGAAATTTCCATGACTTCCATTGTGTTGTCTGTGCATGATGTGGAATTGATGTTTTCCTTCGAAGGAGAGACATTTTGTTGGTTCATATTTCTTGTGCCTCTGTGATCATTGCTAGTCATCTAGTGATCTATATGTTCCTTCTTAAATTATTCGAGGTATCTCTGAGTGTTCAAGAGTGTACAGGAGTAGAAAATTGGTGACCTCTCTTAGGGCTGGCAGGTGGTATGGTGGTTAGGGATGCTGGATTTCCACATGGCAGACTATGGTTTGAGTCTCGGGCCTGTGGCTTGCTTTCTTCCTTTCCCTTTCTGTCTCTCTCTGGTTCAAATTACGATAATAATAATAATAAATGGAATTAAATAAATAAATAATTCTTTATTAAAAAAAGAAAATTGGCGATCTCTCTTCTGCTCTTCCTCCCTGTTGCTCACCAGCACCCTGCACTGTTGTCACTCATTCTGGATGACCCGAAGTCCTCTCTGTTTCTCAAGAACAGGTGCACCTGAAACTGAGCTGCTGAGCTTCACCTCAGGAAAAAGGAAAAAATCCAAAATACCAAAGTTCAGAGAGTTCAAAGGCAAGTAGGGGAGGGGATGAACCATGGATCCTGGCTGTTGGGCCCTGCAGTACAGGCAGGCTGGCATCTGGCCTTATCTTGAATTCTCACAGCAATCCTATGAAGTGGGTATAACTGAGACAATCTTACAGATGAAGAATCTCAGGCATAGAGAGATTGAGCTGGCAGGCAAGGGAGGGCAGAGTAATTAAGAGTGTCAATTCTAGAAGAAGAGTTTCTAGGTTGGGAGCCTGGCTTTCTCAGTTACTAGTTATGTGACCTAAGGAAAGTTACTTAACTTCTCTACTCTTTGATTTATTCCATTAGTAAAGAGGATAGTAGGAAAAAAAGTCTCTAGTGAGATTGTTTGCAAGAATTAAAGGAAATTATGTATGCAAAATGCTTCGAGTTATAACAAGCACACAGGAAACACTCAAAAAATCTGAACTGTGAATATTATTATTACCCAAGATGCCATAGCCAGTTAAAAGAAGAGCTTAAATTTAGGCCCAGGTCTACTGAACTTCAAATGTCCTCGTTTTATCTTATCAAAAGTCCCTCTTAGAACTAACATGTTGACAGCAAAGTACAACATCCCTTCATAATTAAGACTCTTAGCAAAGCTGACATAAAAGAGTCATTTCTCAGCACAGTAAAAGCCATATATGAAAAAACTATAGCTAATCTTATACTGAATGGGGAAATGCTGAAATCTTTTCCACTAAAACCTGATACAAAACAAGGCCACCCACTTTCTCCACTCCTTTACAATGTAATACTAGAAGTAATAACCAATGCAATCAGAAAAAAGAATAATATAAAAAGCATTCAAATGGGGTAAGAAGAGTTGAAAATATCTTTATTTGCTCATGACATGATGACATGATGGTATACATAGAAGACCCAAAGGTATCCATGTAAACACTTCTCGAAGTAATAAACGAATACAGTAAAGTAGCAGGATACAAAATCAACATCCAAAAATCTATAGCATTTCTGTACACAAACAACAGGATGATGGAGGTCAAATTGAAGAAAAGAATCCCTTTTACTGTACCCACAAAATGTAAGATACCTAAGGATAAACTTAACCAAGGAAGTCAAAGACCTTTATAAGAAAAACTATTAAAATATTAAAAAAAATACGAAAAGACACAAAGTAGTGGAAGGGCATCCCATATTCCTAGATTGGAAGAATGAATATAATCAAAATGGCAATTCTACTGAAATTAATCTGCATATTTAGTGCAATGCCAATAAAATTACCAGAGACTTTCTTCACAGATCTACAAAAGACAATCATAAAATTTGTCTGGAATCATAAAATACCTCATACAGCCAAAGCAATCCTGCACAAGAAGAGTGGAGTGGGTGACATCTCACTCTCTGACTCCAAATTATACTATAAAGCTGTGATAATCAAAACATCATGGTATTGGAACAAAAACAGACATGTGGACCAAAAGAATAGAATAGAGAGCCCAGAAATAAATCCCAAAACATACAAACAACTGATTTTTGACAAAGGATACCTACCAGTCAATCCAGTGGGAAAAGGAAAACCTCTTTAGTAAATGGTGCTGGAAAAAGTGAGTATCCACCTGCAGAAAGATGAAACTAAATTCACATCTTTCACCATTAACAAAAATCAACACAAAATATGTCAAAGATCTAAATCTAAGACCTCAAACTATAGAACTACTGGTGGAAAACACTGGGGAAACTCTGAGAGACATTGGGGTATGCAAAGACTTCTTAAATAAGACACCAAAAGCACAGGCAATAATTTCCAAAATAGACAAGTGTAGTTACATCAGATTAAGAACTTTCTGCACTGTCAAGGACATGGTAAATAATGTGAATTGACAACCCTTGGAATGGAGAATATTTTTGTGAACTATGCATAAGATAAGGGACTGATTATCAGAATACACAGGGAACTCAAGCAACTTACCTGAAGAAAATTGATTACTCCAATTAAAAGTTGGGAAAATGAGCTGAACATAAAACTCTATAAGGAAGACATACAAACAGCCAAAAAGCATATGAGGAAATGCTCAACATCCCTCATCATAAGGAAGATGCAGATTAAAACCATGATGAGATACCACCTAACCCCTGTCAGAATGTCAAAGATTAAAAATACAAAAAGTGATCACAGTTGGCGGGGTTGTGGTGAAAGGGTAAATCTCTTATATTGTTGATGGGAATGTAAATTGGTCCAGCCACTGTGGAAAACAATATAGAAGTTCCTCAAAGATCTACAAATAGAACTACCATAAGATCCAGCAATTTCACTCCTGGGTATATACCCAAAGGACAGGAGAATGCTCAGTCAGAAAAGTGCTTGCACATCAGTATTTATTGTGGCATTATTCATGATCACCAAGACATGGAACCAACCCAAATGTCCATGAACAGATGAAGGGATTGAAAAAGTGTGGCACATATACTCTATGGAATACTATTCAGTCATAAAAAATAAGACCCTAGCATTTGATAGAAAGTGGTTGAATATAGAAGATTCATTGCTGAGTGAAGCTATTAAGGCTATGAAAGAAAGATATTATATGCCTTTATTTAATACATACCGACTATCTGCACTCTATGGTGGAGACTGAATGATTGGAGGACATAAAAGCACTGAAAATAGTTATGGACACTACAGACAGTGTGGAAGAAGGGTTGGAGAGGGAAAGATAATAGGGATGGAAATTGGGGGTAAATAGGCAAGACATTTGTGGGACACAGTAATGGTTTATTACCTGTTGATATCATGTATAGTATTCTCAACTGGACTGATCTGAGGTGTATTTCATGTAGGGTAAATTCTCTTTGCAAGCCAAATGATGTATAGTGTTCGAATGTAGAAAATGATAATAATAATAATAGTAAATATATTTTGAAAAAAGAACTAGAATGTTGATAGCAAACACTGTTAAGGCATACAAGCTATTTGCTTGTACTCTGATTCTTATAGTGAATAGCACATAGTCATGATGTTGAAATTCAAGGAGGCCATCTCCTAAACCTTGTGGATCACTAACTCTTCCTCAAAGGGAAAAGAACATTTCTTCTTTTCTCTGTATCCATGAGGCAGGGATTACTGGCTTACTGTGAAATAATAATCATACGAAGAAAGCTAAGATCCTAGATTCTAAGTCAAAATATAATCTGTCGGAGCTAAAATAAGCTTCTGTTCTACTGTCTTCTTCTCTTAATTCCCATAAGTTTTATTTAAGCTCAATTTTAAATCCCTAACCCAGGGCTTTACCTCAAATCAAGAATAATATGTAAAGTGATATTTACATTGAGAGAAGCTGCTTGTTTATAGCTAATAATAAGAATAAATGTTTTGTAAGCACTTAAAAATGTTCCAGGTACTATTATCGATGCTTTGCACCAATTCCTGCACTTAATCCTCACAACAACCCTCTATGATAGGTACTATTTCCATTTGGCAGAGGAAGAAACTAAGCACAGTGATTATGTAACCATCTGAAAGTCACCAAAGTAGTAAATGCAGGCACTAGAACTTTAATCCAGGTCCATAGTTCCTACACACACAATTACTGTACTATACTGACTCTCATTAATAATAAGGGACTAAGTAATGAGTGTCTAGCACAACCCCTAACACATAGAAAACATTTACTATACAGTTTTGGACTCTGGAATGAGTCCTTCACGATTTATGACTCTTTACCATGAAACCAGTCATAATTATGCATATAACCAAATAAACTAGTCATATTATGAATTTCTCTAAATAGCAAGTTAAACTGTTTATCTGGACTGGTCTTAAGTATGGCTTCCTGTAATTTAATCATGTGTTGTTAAAAATATATAGCAGAGCTATTCATTAATTCTTCATTGATTGAGAACACCTACTAGATGGCAAGCTCTCATATCATCTCTAACAATACAGAGATAAACAGATGCAGGACTTAGAGTCTACTAGAAGAGACATATTATATATGTGTATCTCCAAATACAAGTTATGCAATTGGATCAGAGTTATGATGGGATAAATCATGAGAAAATAGAAAAAATGAGTGTAAGCATATAGTGCTTTGATGCCCTCACATATCTTCTTCACCCTACCTAGATGAGTACGTTACACACCTCTGCCTAATCAGAAGATTCTGTTTCTCTGGCTATAGTAATTGGTTCAGAGATGGACTTAATCTTGCTAGGACTGTTGAGAAAATGGATCTGTGTTTCCACTGGGGTTGCTAAGTCATAATGAGCAATTCTTGCTCTTGGTGGCTATCTTGGCCATCATGTGGAAGGACCTGTTTGAGAACTCAGTCAACATAGGGAAAATCATAGCCAAAAGATAGAAACAGATTGTTTAAGATATCATTTGAGCAATGATAGCAGTGCCTAAAATTAATCTGTGCTTTTCTTTTGTTTTTCCTATTTAAAAATTTGCCAGCAGGTGTAAGCACTCATTGGAAAAAGAAAAAGAGAGATGAGAGAGAGAGAGAGAGAGAGAGACCTCCATGGAGAATGGCTACACTGCAATTCTTTCTCCTCCATTTTTCTCTCCTGATGATGGAATTCTATGTATAGATGCTATGTGGTCAATGCATTTTTCAAGCTGCCAGGTCCAGGACTTGAACCACATGTCCAAACATATGGGATCCAACTTTTTTAATCACCAGGCCATGAGCTGGTCCACCCCCTGTACTTTTCTATTAGCATCAGTAATCCCCTTCTTTTGGCTTAGGTTATTTGTGTTGTACTTCTGTCACGTTCAAACAAGAGAGGCCGGATTCATATAGACATCTATCTAAACTCTGCCTATGTGTGAGTGTGTGTGTGTGTGTGTGTGTGTGTGTGTATACCTGTTGATTAGTTAGAAATGGCTTCCTAGAAAAAGTAAGGCGGGACCAGCAGTTAGCATAATGGCTATGTCGCTGGACTCCCATGTAGTCGACCATGGTTCGTGTCCTGGACCCGGTGGCTTAAAACTCATGTTGGGCGTGTGTGTGTGCTTGCCCAAGATCCCGAGAGGAGAATGGAGGAGAAGGGATTGCAGCGTGGCCATCCCCCCTGGTGGGTGATTTCTTGCTTTCTATCTCTCTGTCTCTCTCTGTCTGTCTGGTGAGTGCACGTGCCCTATAGCGAAAACCTCTCCAAAAAAAAAAAATGTTGGGAACCAGCAGTTAGCGTAATGGCTATGTCGCTGGACTCCCACATAGTCAACCGCGGATGTGTCCCGGACCCAGTGGCTTAAAACTCACGCTGGGCGCATGTGCGTGCGTGCCCAAGATCCCAAGAGAAGAAGGGAGGAGAAGGGATTGCGGCGTGACCATCCCCCCTGGGGGGTGATTTCTCGCTTTCTGTCTCTATGTCTCTCTCTGTCTGTCTGGCGAGCACATGCACCCTATAGCGAAAATCTCTCCAAAAAGAAAAGAAAAGAAAAGAAAAGAAAAGAAAAGAAAAGAAAAGAAAAAGTAAGGTCTAAGATAAGTCTTAAAAGTGTTGGTAGGAGTTTCCTGAGCAAAGGAAAAGATGCTCTAGGCAGAGATACAACATGAGTGAAAGCATAGAGGGAGGACACATCATGATAAATGGATACTATAAACAATTTCATGTGACCAAAGAGTCAAGTGAGAGTTAGAGGAAGGAAAGACAAGCCTGGAGAGCCAGGCAGGGGCCAGTTTGTGGTGCACTGGAATACCATGTTAAAAAGATAACAATTAGTTTCCCTATAGTCCTGGTTTACAACCCAGCCAATTTTCACATTTTTTTCTCTTTTTATTAGTTCTCTAGTAGCATGCATCATTAAATAGCATTGAAGTATAAAATTTTCTAGGCCTGGAATTTGGTCTGTATCAGGATTCTTTTTTAGGTTCTGAGTCACTGATGAGATTCTTTGAGATTTCCTCTTTTCTCCATGATTAAGAGATATATCAACACACTAACCAGAAAAATTGTTCTCATATATCAAAAATACCTTTGGTATTCCAGGCCCAGTGTCATGTTCTTAGTGATGATTGAACATCGGCAATGTCCAGGGGCTGTAGGCATTGAGGAGCATACTGAGGAATCAGACATGGCTCCTTCCCTCAGGGAACATCCAGCCTAGGAAAGGAGACAATAACAATAAAATATGAGCAGGGCCACAATGAATAGATATAAAGAGGGCAGGCAGTGTAAATACCAAGAAAGAAGGCCTAAGTCTGTTTAAGAATGTCAAGGAAGATTTCTTCTTTAATTGGGAATTTTATGCTAACTTGAAAAAGGAGTAGATATTTACTAGGTGGATAAGAATAAAGTTTAAGGCATTCAGGCAAAAAGAACATTTTTTTTTAAATGTGTTTTTTTTTTTTTTTTTTGGAGAGGTTTTTGCTATAGGGTGTGTGCGCTCGCCAGACAGAGAGAGAAAGAGAGACAGAAAGTGATAAATCACCCCCCCAGGGGGGATGGTCACGCCACAATTCCTTCTCCTCCATTCTCCTCTCGGGTTCCTGGGCACGCACGCACACGCGCCTGGCATGAGTTTTAAGCCATCAGGTCCGGGGACGCGAACCGTGGTTGACTACATGGGAGTCCAGTGACATAACCATTACGCTAACTGCTGGTCCCCAAAATAACATTTTTTAAAAAGGCCTAGAGGGGCTCAGCTATGGTGTCAGAGGTGGTAGAATACATTTACATATACTGAAGCCATATGGGAGGCCTAAATTTGGATCACATATCAACCCAAATATGCTAGGTCTGCCTGCATGCACATGTGATCCTGGCTGGCTGAGAGGCTAAGGGGAGAATCATGTTATGGTAAAACTCTGTTTAAGACTCTCTCTCTCTCAATAAAATTAAGAAAAATCCTAGAGGTACAACTCAGTTGTACTTGGGGGAACTGTCCATAATTTATTTTTTTCTGGAGAGCCAAGTGTGTGTGTTTGTGGGGCAAGGGAGAGGGTGGGATTGAGTTGAAGGTAACAAGGGGGAAGATGGCTAGCTATGTGGACAGGATCCATAAAATAAGAGTCTTAGTCAAGGGGCTTAAATTTTATTCAGTAAGCAGTGACAAACTATTGGAAAGAACTGAAAAGGAAAATGACATATAATTTGTGCTTGTTTGTGATTTAGAAAGGGCACCCTGGTTGCAAACTTCTGCAGAGTGGAGAATTTATTAGAAGTATCTGGGCAGAAATGCAGGCATCAGGGAATGTAATTAGTAAACTGCTCCAATAGTCGAGGTCTGAGATGATGATGGAGTGGTAGTGGGCATGGAGAGAGGTAAATAGATTTGAAAACTAATTTAAGACCAGAAATAACATAACTTACTTGGTGATTGAATGTCAGTGATATGAAGAGAGAGGGAAGAGTTAAGTATGATATCCGAGTTTCTGAAATCTACTTTAAACCAGTGAAAGATGAAACACTGAAAATGCCCTGTTATGGTAGAACATCAAGGGAATATTCCAAAAGAGATCTCTGACAAATTCAGGAACCTGTTTTTTATTTTATTAGATTTTGTCATGATGTGTGTGCATGCCAGAGACAGAGACAGGCAGATAGAAGGAAAGTGAGAAAACATCCCCTAGAGGGGACAGCCATATCACAATCCCTTCTCCTCTATTCTCCTCTTGGGGTTTTGGACACACACACATACACACACACACACACACACACATGTGCACACACATGTTTGGCATGATTTTCAAGCTACCAGTCCAGATCTCGTACTGTGATAAGCCATGTGGGAGTCCAATGCCTTAACCACTGTGCTACCTGCTGGCCCTCTATGAACCTGTTTCTTTAGAACCTGAATTTCCAGACCCATAAAAGGAGCCAGGTATCCCCATATTTGAACATAAATCCATATGTGTGGATTTGTTTATGTTATCTATGTGAGTAGATGTATGTATGTGCACACATCTTAGGCATGCATACATGTGACTGTGATCACTTCCCCCAAAGAAAATATTTGAAGAAAATAATCTGGGAGTGTCATATGGGCTTTCTCAGAAGCCCATATGACACTCCCAGACAAAGAAACTAGTTACTCTTTCCCCTTTGGCTGAGGTCATTCTAGATTTAAGCCAAAGCAAAATGATTTTCTCTTTAGCCAATGTTTCATAGATGGGCTCATTTCTACTTAGTCTATAGTAAAAATGTACCAACAAAAAGGAAAAGAAGAATCTATCTAAAGTATATCTGGCAAAGAATGTGTAAGGGAAGTAAAATGAAAAGTAACACTCCCCATCTGCTTTCTCCACTGCCTGCCTAAACTGCATATCACCCATGTCCCACCACCCCCACTTACAGTTAGATGTGTGCACATATGTGTGTGTCCTTGATACCACAATAGTTATTTTCAATTTATCAACTATGTGCTTCTTTAGAACTTCACCAGTTGGGGCTTTCTTTTGCTCGATGAACACCTTCTGTTCCACTAGAGGAGGACAAAGTGATAAAAAAAACTTATTGAATGGTGAAGGGTTTGGTTTTGTGTGTATGTGCATGTATAATTTTTTCCCCATGACTTGAGAAATCAAGGTCAGCGCATAATATGCACCAAAAATATATTTTGTGGCTGACAAATGTGTAATGACTCACAGAAAACAGCATTTAAGAAGTAAAGCAGGGAGGCTATCACACAGCTCAAAGCAAGAGGTGGCTTCTATCTGAGCTGGCTATCAAGAAGAGCCCATTGTCCAGCCTACTTATTGTATCTAAACAATTCATCTTATTTTCACATCTTTGATGTGAAAAAGGAATCCATTGCTGTCTGAAACTCCTCCGTAGTAATAGAAAACATTCATCACAGCCCAGATGAACTTGTATGAAGTGACTGATTTCCCCAAGGGCAAATTGAGGGTTCCAATTGAGCTGACATTAGTGTGAGCTTAGAACACAAACTAACTCCTGCTCCAACAAGTCTTCTTCGAGAGCACTAACCCCCACAGATGTAAGTCTGTCACACACACAGACACACACACACAGACACACACACATAAATGCTGTCTTGACTTGTCAGCTCAAGAAGGAAGAGGAGACTCTAAATCTATAGTCTCTCTTAAGAGTACCAAGTGAACTTGCTATTGAAAGTAGTTAGATTATTTAAGAAATTGTGTGATCAATACAATGTGTGTGTGGGGGGGAAGGAATGGAAGACAACTGTAGACACCAGAGATAGTGTGAGAAGAGGGTGGGAAAAGACAGAGGGTCAGAAATAGGGGTGAAAATAATTCTAGAAACTAGAAACGGAAAATTTTTAATAATAATATGCATGATTAAGCCACTATGCAGTATATTCTGGATGGAAAATCACATTTTGTATGCTGTGACGATGCTTAGGGAAAGAATGTAAATTAACAAAAAGTTTCAGAAAAAATAAAACTAAAGCTGTTTTTCTTGAAATTAAAAAAATGCATTAAAAATACCTATTTGATGACTGCAGTATGATATATAGCTCCAGCTAGGTGCTACTTTAAAGGATGTTCATTCTACTCACTGAGGCTTATGCCTAAAGTTGGACTTGTGTTCATAGAAATGTATATATCAGCTGTGATTGCTATGAAAATATTTAGATTAATTAAAATCTTTAGTGACTCAATGAAATGTGTGTGTGTGGGGGGAGTATAGAAAGAAAACATAGATACCAGAGACAGTGTAGGAGGAGAGTGGGAGATGGCAGAGGGTAAGAGATAGGGAATCAAGGATGGGGAAAAAAAAGCAAAACATACAGGAAACAAGAAATGGAAAGTTATTTGTTGACAATAACATGTATGTCAATGCATTTGATTAAGTCAATATACAGTGTACTCTGGATGGAAAATCTCACTTTGTATGCTGTAATGATGTACAGTGAATGAATGTAAATAAATAAATTTAATTAAAAAAATGAACTAACTAAAAAAAAATCCATAGTCTCAAACCCAATACCAAGACAAGATCTTGAGATTCCATGAGGCAGTTGTTTTTTGTTTTTGCTTTTATTTTTGCTTTTGTTTTTTGTTTCTAAATGGATAAAAGCATAGGATGACCCAAAAGGGACAACCTGGCAAGAGGAAGATTCTTTAGAAAGTTACCCAAGGAAAAATATAAATTCCATAATACTCCAGCAGTATATACTTAAAAGGATTTACTGAACTAAAACGGTCCCAGCTACAATATTTTGTATATAATATACAAACTTAAAAGAACTAGACCTAGGGTTGGTGAGGCAGTAACACAATGTTCTGAGATGTTGGACCCACATGGGATGGCCCCAGGTTCACCTCCTGAGGTTTCCCTGTACATGCCTGGTGTGTACCTGCATGTGTCTGTGACCCAGGCTAGGTGAGGCTGGGGGCGTATTGCAGCAAGAGAACCCTGTCAAGGTATTTCACTGTCTCTTTCTCTCCCCACCACCCAGAAGAAATAAATAAAGAAACTTAAAAACAAAACAAAACCAAAAACAGAAAAAGAAACAGACTTTCCACAAATCTTTCCTTAGTCCAGGGAAAATTTCCCCAGGGTTCAGACAAGCACTCTTTAGTAGGATGGCCTACTTAGAATTGTCTTTGTTGCACTTCTCCAATCTCTACCTGTCTGCACTCCCTTAGATGTACAGGTAAGTGGGAAGGAGGAACTTGCTACTATTTTCATGTAATCTATATATGAATAATATCTGAAACAGTAGACTTTTTTCCTCTCTACTGATAATTATCATTGTCTCAGATCTTTACTCTGTGAGAAACATTCAGAAGGGTCAGGGTAGTTGTTCAGCGGGGTGGGGTAAATGGGGAAGGAGAGAAACATGGGCCCTAGAACTCCAAGCAGAATAGTCATATAGATCTAATCAATGAGACTAAAAATGAACATCTTTGGACATTATCTCTGAAAAAAATCTATTTAATTAAAAAATGGTTTGGGTATCCTCTTGCCTATTACCCAAATGGTCCAGGAATAATCTGGGCTCACCAACACTTCAATTTCCAAGGAAGCTTTGGAGGGATGATTAGTAAAGCCATGAATATTTTCTACCTTCGATTTCACCTGTAAAATGTTGACTGTAATTCTCTGATCTTATTTTTCCCAAGAGTGTGATGAAATTAAGAAGCCTGGATAAAATTCACCAAGTATCTTAAAAGTATGTGCTGTAGAACATGAGACAAAAATCACAAAACACAGGCTAGATTTCTCTAATATGATAATTGGCCTATGAAAAGATGAGAATTTTTCTGATCTGTAAACAATCTTCAAACAGTCTGAACCAGCACAAAAAGGGTTTCTGAAATAGTGACTGTTCTATCACTTCTGACTCTGATAGCACAGATATGGTAAAGAAGGAAGTCTGTGGCCTCAGCATGTAAGAACAGGAAAAGAAATGGGCCTGAGCAGTCTTTTCAGGAAGAGCCTGCTTTTAGTGGAGAAGGACAAAAAAAATTATGATAACTATGGGAAAGTGGCCTTTAAAGCCAAGTTCAAGGAACACACCTTCATTCTCTGTCTTTTTCTTGCATACACTCAGACTATTCTTCCTTAGGGCCACATGGTGCTTGGGCCTAATACACACAGATACTTTTTGTTATACAGATATATACACATAGAGGCATCTAGGCAATCAGACATGCATTCAGAAACAGTACCATATAGATACTCATAAAACAATATGGAATAGATAAGTGGACAGAAGGACACACAGGCTAGGTAGAGAGTAGGGTAGATCTATGTAATCTTCAAAAAGTTCATGAAAAACGTGTATTATGAAAAAAAAAACTATATATGGATTTCAAAATTTTTTTGCACCCAAATAAACAGGTACTTTATTAGGTCATCAGGAAAGTCAGGACATATTTTCTTTTGCTTTTCTGTGCAAAAACACAGCATGACTTTCCTGATGACCCAATAATTCATTTTTCACGAACTTTTTGAAGAGTCCCCTTATGTTTAGGGGTAGTGGTAAATAATTAGACTCCTCTCATATACTCCTAAGTTCCTAATCAACTCATAGATATAGGAAGTAGACAAACAGAGATTTAAAATAAATGTCAGTTTATACTGTTAAAAGCTATAATTGGAAGAAAGGGAATAGAAAGGCAGCCATAATGGGTTTTCTAATAATCCCCCTCAACACACATTTAGTTATATATTTTCCAACTCATTCATCACATGAAGTGTGGGGTGAGAATCCAGGAGAGTTGTTCTAACAGAGGTCCTCCCAAGTAGAAGGATGAGAAGAGCAAAATGGAGGACTCCAACCCCCTCCTTCCACTATAAAAGATAATATGACAGAGACATACTTGATAAAGTTAACAAGGACACTTTTCCATTCTCTTCACCTTGTAGTCCTGGTTCTACCACTTGGATCAGTCTCATCACTTGGAAAACAGACTAATAATATTTACTTTGTAGGGTCATTGTAATCATTGCCACTTATGTATGGAAAGTACCTTGTACAGTGCTCAGCACTTAGTAAGCATTCTCTCAATCCAGGGAAAATACAACTCATTGAGTTAATATTGTCAATTTTCTATTGAAACATTGTTTCAATAGATATGTATGTTCTTTCGGGACCAGCAGTTAGCGTAATGGCTATGTCGCTGGACTCCCACGTAGTCGACCGCGATTCGAGTCCCGGACCCGGCGGCTTAAACTCACGCCGGGCGCGTGTGCATGCGTGCCCAAGATCCCGAGAGGAGAATGGAGGAGAAGGGATTGCAGCGTGGCCATCCCCCCTGGGGGGTGATTTCCTGCTTTCTATCTCTCTGTCTCTCTCTGTCTGTCTGGCGAGCGCACGCGCCCTATAGCGAAAACCTCTCCAAAAAAAAAAAAAAAAGAAATAGATATGTATGTTCTTTAAAAGAAATGTTATGTCAAAACACCAAAAACAACCTATAAGTTTAATGCAATCCCTTTTAAAATCTCACTGGCATATTTTGCATGAATAAGAAGAAATCCTAAGATTCATATGGAACCACAAAGAATCTAGAATAGCAAAAACAATCTTGAGAAAGAATAACAAAGCTGGAGGTGTCATATTTTCTAATTTCAAAACCTATTACAAAGCTATGGTAATCAAAACACCATAGTATCAACAGAAAGACATATAAATGAACCAGTGGAACAGAATAGAGAGCCCAGAGATAAACCCACCACATATGGTCAAATGGTCTTTGACAAGGGTGCCAAAATTACACCATGAGAAAAGGATAGTTTCTTCAATAAATGGTGTTTGACATCTATATGTAAAAGAATGGAACTGGATCGTTATTTTATACCATACTCAAGGAACAATTTAAAATGGACTAAAGACTTAAACCTAAGTCCTGAAACTATAAAACTCCTAGAAGACAACATAGGGGGAAAGCTTCATAACATTGGTCTTGGCAATGATTTCATGGATATCAATAGCACTGGTAACAAAAGCAAAAATAGACAAGAGGTACTTATACTACATGATAAGGCTTCTGCACAACAAAAGAAACCATCAACAGAGTAAAAAGGCAGCCTGTGAAATGGGAGAAAATATTAGCAAACCTTTATCTGATAAAGAATTAATATACAAAATATATAAGGAGTTCATATAATTCAATAGGAAAAGAAAGCAAATGACCCGACTTAAAAATGGACAAAGAACTTGAAAGAACATTTCCCCAAAGAAGTTATACAAATTGCTAAAAGTCATATGATAAAATGCTTAGCATCATAAATTATCAGGGAAATGTAAATTAAAACCAGGATGTATCACTTCAAGCTTGTTACAATGGCTATTATTAAAAAGACAAGATATAACAAGTGTTAGAGTTTGGACAAAAGAAAACCCTTGTATGCTGTTACTGGGAATGTAAATTGGCATAACCATTATGGAAAATAGCATAGAATTTTCTCAAAAAAAAAAAAAAAAAAGAAAGAAAGAAAGAAAGAAAGAAAGAAAGAAAGAAAGAAAGAAAGGAAGAAAGAAAGAAAAGAAAACTAAAAAGTAAACTACCATATTGTCCTGCCATCCCACTTTTGGGTATGTATCCAACGTAAACAAAATCAGTATCTTAATCAGCTATATGCACTTCTATGTCCATTCCAGCATCATTCACTTTAGCCACGACATGGAAACAACTTTAATATTCACTGATGGATGAATGGATAAAAACAAATGTGATACACATTCACAAAGAAGGAGGAACCTGTCATTTGCAACAATGTGGATGAAACTGGAAGACATTATGCTAAGACAAATACTATATGATCTTACTTATGTGTGGAAACTAAAATAGCCACACTCACTAAAGTGGATAGTGGTGGTCATCAGGGGCTGGAGTGGGGGAAATGGGAAGCTATTGGTGAAAGGATACAAATTTTCTGTTATAAGATGAATAAATTCTGGGGATCTAATATACTGGGTGATGACTACAGTTAATAATGTTGTATTATGTACTTGAAATTTGCTAAGACAGTAGATTTTATGTGTTCTCACCAAACACACATACACACATAAGACGACTGTATGAGATGATAGATGTGTTAAATAGTTTTATTGTAGTAATCACTTCCCAATGCATTCACATGTAAATTATTGTGTTGTATACCTTAAATGTACAGACTTTTTATTTGTCAATTATACCCCAGTAACACTGGGGGAAAAAAAACCTAAATGTCCATTGACAGATGAGTGGATAAAGAAAATGTGAAACACACATGCACACGTATAATAAAATGATAAAATATTATTTAATCTTAAAAGTGAAGGAAAGCCCAGCCAATGTGCTAGGGGCTGCAAAAATGCTTTGTCTGCAGGCTGGAACCACATGGGAGGGCTGCCTTTGATTCGTGTTCTAACCTATAGAGGCTTACCTATAATCCTAGCAACTAGGAAAGCTGAGGAAAAAGGATCATAAACTTGAGGTTGGCCTAGGCATCATGGGAAGACCCTATCTAAAGGTTTCAGATGTGCTGGCATGTACCTGTAGTTCGTTTTGAGACTGATACAGAAGGATTGTGACATGAGAGGAAAAAAGAAAACAAAGAAAATCCTATCATAAGTGGAAACATTAATGAATTTGGAAGACACAAGTAAAGTGAAATAAGTCAGTTAGAGGGCAAACACTGCATGATTCCACTTCTTTGAGGTATCTAAAATAGCCAAATTCATAGACTCAGAGAATTAGAATGGTGGTTTCTGGGGACTATAGAGAGCAGAAAATGGAGAGTTACTGTTCAGTAGGTATAGAGCTTTGGTCATACAAGATGAAAAAGTTCTAGAGATCTGCTGTACAGCAATGTACATATAGTTAATAATTGTGTACCAAAATTTTTTAACAAGAGTAGGTTTCATGTTATGTGTTTTTTACCACCCTACCTTCACACACACAAAGAACAAATCTTTTCTTATGCTAAAGCAAAGATTCTGAAGCTAGTAGGGTCTACATGTCTCAGACCAAATTATGTACAACATTGTGTTATCATATGTAGTTTCCTGAGAGAGAGTTTATAACCTTCTCTAGAATCTCAAAAGTATCTTTGATTCAAAATGGAGCTAATAGCACTGCTATAAACGAAATTATATTAAAATTTGCATTTACAAAAGCTCTGGTTAAAGAAGTTTTAAAAAAAAAGTTCAGAGAAGGACTTGTATTTCTGTATTCCACTTTCCAGAAAGGCAAACTGGTCAGTAGATGTTTTAAAATAAAAGTTTACTTATTCCATGATAGACAGAGAGAGATACAGCACTCCCAATAGGATCCTAAGAAGGTTCTGATGGTGCAATCTACTCCCAGCCTCAGTCAGCTTCAGATCATGGACACATACAAATCGAGTGTATTCAGGAAGGTCTCCAGACTTGAACTGGCAATCTTCTTATGTGGGTCTGCATCACAGAGCATAGGATTTTATGGTTATATCACAGAACAGCCCTAGATTTATAATGAAAAAAAGATTCCTGAGAGAATTTTTTAACTGGCAGAGAGCATATGCACTTGCCAGAGAGAGAGAGGCAAAGAGAGAGAAAAACATCCCTCAATATGGCATTAATATGATGCAAACCCTTCTTCTTCATTTCCACATTCTGTCAGGATTTGGAGCATGCACATGCACATGCACATGCACATGCACATGATCAGGGGTGTTTTTCAAGTGACCAGGGCTGGGACTCATTGCAATTTGCCATATGGAATTTGGCTCCTTAACCACTAGGGTATAGGACTGGTCTCTTAGATAGATAGATTTATTTATTTATTTATTTATTTATTTATTTATTTATGTGGAGGAAATACTCAACCTGGTTTTAATTTCTTTCTTCATATTTCTTCTGACTGGTCTTTTGCCCACTCCTCTGTTCCTTTTTAGATCCCCGTTATCCTTCTTGATTTTAAATATTAGCATAACATTTCAAATATTCACATAATTCAGGATTCCACCTAAATCCCCTTTTCTTCTCATTCTTATTTCCTTAGGTGATATTATATACTCAAAATGGCTTCAATTATACTCCAAATGTGTATTATCAATCACCACCCCCCTCTTGATATGAAGCTTCCTATTTATACCTGCCTACTGGACTTTCTACCTTTTTCCTACAGATAATTTAACATGTTTTAGAGTGAATTCATCATCTTTCTGATGGCTCCAGTGTGTCCATGTATACTCACATGGACCTGTATGTGTGTGCTCATGTGCACGCTTGCACGCACACACACACACACACACACAAACACACACACACAAATATACCCCTTGACTGTCCTTCATTGGTTTATTTTCTCTTAGTTCATTTCTATTGTCCAGCCTTTGTTTGCACATATACTAAGTTAAGTAACTGCCAGGAAGTAGTCATGGAATTTGCAAACTATACAGAAATTTAATAAATCAAGTAACTTAATCCTTTTAATTTACAGAGAATAGGAGTGACCTGCTTAATATCACACAGCTAATTAATGGCTAAGCCAGTTTAAAATCCAGGCATCTCAAATTCAACCCAGCACCCTTTCTACTATGTAACTGTGCTCCCACTTAACTGTGCTCCAAAGTAATAATGAGATGTCTCTTAGCAGCAGTGATTTTTTTAAATCAGTAAAGATGATCTAGTCATACTAAGTTCAAAATGTCTACTACTTATGTGCTGTTTGCACAAGGGGTTAGGTAATTTATGTTCTTCTGCTGTACTGATGAAAAAGATAAACTGAAGAGTGTAACAAGACATCACTGTGGAGCAAGGCTTGGAATAAAAATACCTCAGTTAAAGACTAGTTCAGTGCTTGCTTTCAAAAGAAAATTGTGAGGATTTTTTTCACATCTATTATTTCATCTTAGTCTCTGTATAAGTCTCAGAGGTAGGAAATACAGGATTTATAAACTGAAGTTTACAGATGAAAATGAGATTAAAAAGAGTTAGCTCAGTGATTTGCCCAAGGTCACCCATCTAGTTAGTGACAAGGCCAGGGCGCAGATGTGTGTCTCTTGCTTTCAAATCTTTTTCCTCTAGTCTAGACACATAATTCTAGTAGTCCTTGAGTGATGACTACATATTCTGTGAACTGAACTTTACAGATTTCAATCTGCTGGGGTGAAACATGCTGAGTTATACCAAGTGATAATCATAGAGATCTTATTAAAAAAAAACGAAAGAAAAAGAAAAGAAAGAAAGAAAGAAGCAAGGAAGGAAAGAAAGATAAAAGAAAAACACAGTTTCAAAGTGGGACAGAGCAAATAAATATTATGTTATAGGTTAACACAGGATTAAGAATCAACAAGCTGAAGTGTCATTTTTCTCAAGTTTCCTGCTTCCTAGTAGGGAATATTCAAAACAATAAACCTAACCAAGATGATCTTTGTACACTTAAAACTCAAAAAGATGAGCCAACAGGTGATGGTGTGGTTAAGGTGGCTGGATCTCACATAGCCAGTTGCACAGATCCTCAACCTGGCAGCTTGAAAATCACACTGGGCACACATGTGTGCGTGCATGCATGCCCAAAGTCCTGATAGGAGAATGGAGGAGAAGAAATTGCAGTGTGGCCATCCCCTGTGATTTCTCACTTTCTCTCTCTCTTCCCCACCTTGTCTTTGTCAAGTGAATGCACCCTATAGCAAAAACTGAAAAAGAAGTTAGAAAAAAAAAAAGCCCACAAAAGCCCTCAAAGAGATCGAGGATGGTTTCTTATATGAATCATCTCTAAGGACTTTGAAAAGGCTAGCTTACAAACACACTTCCATTTTATAAAGAAAAGTCAGGTCAGAATTGTATAATGCAGACAGTTCAGGGGACTGAAAAGAAAGGATTGATGGGAGGAAGCCTGTGAGGGAAACTTTCTGTGGCCTGCTGGGGCACACAGTGGGCCACAGTGTGCTGAAGAGGCAGTTACAGGTGAGGAAATGGAAGCAAAGAGCGGAAACTTTGAATGTAGAAAGCTGGCTGTGGAAGGAAGGGGCACAGTGTGTTTGTTGGCCATGAGGAATAAGCTGCACAAGAACGGAGGAAGAAGAGATTAAACAGTCAAGAGAGAGTGGGAACATTGTTCAACTCTGTTGAGTCACAACTGAGTTGTCAACACTTTCCCTGCTAGTGTGAGGGCCTTCAAAATCACTGCCTTGCAAGTGGCTCCAGAGAAATCACCTCAGACAGGGGAGATAACCTGCACACGTCAAGGTTGAGAAATCAGCATATGATTCAGTAACAAATTCAGTTTTCAAGACTATTGTGGCTGTTGTTTGGTCTGCTCTAAAGGACCAGTTCAGAAATTATAGGCTCATGAATGAACAGATGAGCAGAGACATTCTGGACCCTGTCTAAAAGTTGATTCTTCCCAAAGGCACAACATTATTAACTGGCCAGTTTATCAATGGATGCTCTTTCCTGTAGATTTGTTTATAGACAATACTTCTAGTCATAAAGTTTGCCGATTCCTGGCTTGGTCATCTCAGTGGGGCAAGTGCAAGGCAGTGCCAGGAACTTCAGATGACTGGAACATACACAAGCACAGTGGTATCCAGAGACGCCAGAGCTGAGCCACGGTGCGGGCTGAGCCCGGGAAAGGGACACCCTCAAAGTGTTTCTTTATTTAAACTGTGTTCCAGAACAGTGTTTTATAATGACCCCACACACCTAGCATGTACACACAGAGCAGCCTACACACACAGCCTCACTGTGTTCGCTGCCCTGCTTTCTTTCTTTCCACCCCTCTAGGCAAGGTCCACAAATTAGCAGCCTTGTAACCCTTCCAGGACCTGGTTCTCAGGGAAAAAAAGGCAGGCAGAGAAACATGAATGCTAATCAGGAAACCAGCGTTACATCCCACTGGGCCACACGGGCAATCTACGCTAAGGACTTTCACCTCCCCTTGCCTCAGCTGGCTGGTGGGGCGGGGAACTGGCAGTAAAGAGGAGGACCAAAGAGGGGGCCTGCTTGAATGAAACAATGTAACAATTGATGTGAGGCCTTGCCTCACTCCCCACTCTCCAGTGATCCTATAGGCAAGTCCTTGTGACTGCCCCTCCTTATTGCTCCGTTTTCTTGTCCGTTAAACTCTATCCCTCCGCCTCTCCTTCTTTCTTTTCTTTTCCTTTTTTTCCCTTCTCCTTTCTCCCCCTTTCTTCCCTCTTCTCCAGCTCCGTGTCATTTCCTCCTTGTGCTAGTTCTCTGCCCAAGAGTCTCCAGCCAGGAGAGTAGGCGGAGCAGGGCGGTGCAGGGTGGCGTAGCGCTGGAGGGCTATGGTGGAGGAGTTGCTGGGGGCGGAGGCAACGTAGCCCCCGCGGAAAAGGAGCTCGGCGGCGCCAGAGCAGACCCGAGGATGGAGAACCCGCCTGGGTCCTTCCAGTACGTCCCTGTACAGCTGCAAGGCGGGGCGCCCTGGGGCTTCACCCTTAAGGGGGGTCTGGAACACGGCGAGCCGCTCACTGTGTCTAAGGTAAGAACTGGCGATTCTGTCCTAGCGGTGCCCAACTTTGAATGGGCAAGCGGGTGCGCAGGCTGCCACGGGACGCGGCCTTCAGATCAACTTTGAAACTTGGTCCTAGCTGGACATGAAAGCCCGCTGAGGAGCATGAGCAGCACGGAGCGGTCTTGCTACCAGCCCAGGCATAGACACTCAGTAAGAACGGCTAGAGCATGGGAAGAGAGCATAGCATGGCTGGTCCCAGGCTAGATCCTTGTACACAGACACACTTCTGAGGGTGCTAGGGCAGCTTTTGCTCTCCCACTTCAAGGCGGCTGCTCCTCTCAGTTTGGGTAGTAAGGAGTAGCAGGGGTTTTTTTGTTTGTTTGTTTGTTTTTACTTTGGGGGCCTCCGCGCCCTTGCGTCCCTGCGGGACATTGAGAGGCGGAAGGGGCAGACGACGACGCTTGGCAGCTCTCTTGGCAGCGCGGGCCATCCTGCCGGGGCAGGTTGTAGGATTAGGGTCTCTTATGGAAACAGAGATGAGGGGCACTGGTGGCTTTCATCAACCTCACTTTCCACTGACGGACGAGTGCACATCCATTCAACTTTCGGGGCGTTGCTACTGAGGGTTCGGCTCGGCCTTTCCCTCCCTTCAGAGTACTGCCCAGCGCCGGCGAGATTTCCTGCACGTTGAGAAGTGTGGAGGAAACTTTTTTTGCGCCATGGAGCACAGCTGTGCTGGAGTTGGAGCCACCGCTGCCGCCAGGCATTTGTTTGTTTTAGGAGGCTGAGATCTGCTGGAAGCCAAGCTGCAGCCTGGACGGGGAGAGGAGCTCACTTGGAGTGCTCGGAACCTCCAAAGCGAGCTATGGCTCACCTTGAGGCATCAGATTACCAAGTGAACGAACTTCCCAAACTTTATTCCCTTTTTTTGGTCTGTTTTTGTCTTTCTTAAATACTCAAATCCATAAAACTGTACCCATTTCAACCCCAATCAAATTGCAGTTGGCATTGTAGATGTGGGTTTGGGCTGGAGCTAGAAAGATGTTGATGAGATTCTCAGCAGGAAGCAAATGTCACTTTTTTTTTTTTTTAGCTTAGGTCACATCTCAGCAAGGGGGTGGGAGAATGCCCCTGCCACACATCCACCCGCTCACAATAACCTGCATTGCTTTTGCCTTGCATTGGAGTTGCCAATTAACTTGTAGGGATCCTTCAGGCCTTGGTGTCCACACTCTTAGCAACCCTGGGTGTTGCCATGGGGTATACTAGTCACCTTGAACAGTGTGAGGCTTGCTGAGGCAACATTTTGGGGGGCTGGCAGGAGCCCATGGGATCTTTAGCCTCCCCAGACCAGCTCAGATCTCCATCTAGCACCCATTTCTCCCATACTTGCCTTGTATTTCTTTTTTAAAAGTAATTATTTAATTATATTTATTATTATTTAAACATTTTCTACTTGTCATTTATTTTTAACCAGTCTGAGAGGTCTTTGTCATCTGCCATCACATCCCCTCTGAAGCACTCTTCCTCCAGATTCTCTGCAGAGAGTAATAAGTGTAAAACAAAACAAAACACACTCTCAAACACACCCCTTTGGAGAAGATAATCTGGGACTTCAGAAATTTCTTCTAATGAAACTTCTCCTTTCACAATCTCTTTTCTTCAAGGTCACAATGGGATATGCAGCCCTCCATGGTCTGGCAGTTCCTCCCCTTCTTTTTCTCCTTACACCACCCACCAAATTTCCACAATCCACATAGACAACCTGCCTGAGAGGTCATTTTTCAGCTCTGCCCAGAGCTGACTCATCCCAAGAGGCATCCTAACTAGTGCTTGCTGCTGTGGTTCTGGGTTATTTTGTGAGCCAGACCTAGCATGGCAGGGGGTGTTACTAAGTATGGGACAACCACCAATTTGTGGTCTGGCTAGGGGATTATTTGAGGGTAGATGAGGGTTTCCTTGGCTAAACTGTTAAGGAAGTGCCTCATGTTTTGAGAGGCAGGGTACCTTTTAATGATTCCCTTTCCGGTGAATGTACAGTTGACCCTTATTATATGAAGTGTCATTATTACATGTATTTGGATATGCAGGGGGTAAAATTATTTCTCCTATCCTGTTCAAATAGCCTGAATCCTTACAGTAAATGTCAGATATAACCTGGTTATCTCCAACATTATATAAAGGGACCATAGTGTTTTTTTAAGTTGTCTGTTTCTTTTTTTTCCTTCTTGACAAGAAACTGGCATATTTTATTTTCACTTCTCTACCTTAGTTTATTAATTTTTATTAATTTTGTATAAATTTTTATTAATTTTCATTTCTCTACCTTAGTTTTATTTTCTATTATGCTTCAGAATAATAGTTTTCTACTTAAAAATAGCTTTCTTAATCTACATGAGGGTACTGTGGGAGTAGAAAGAGAACTGAATGGCAGATTGAAAACTTGGGTTTGAACTGGCAGGTGGTGTGGTGGTTGAGGTCCCGGACCTGGTGGCTTGCTTTCTGACTTCTTCCTCTCTCTCTCTGTCTCTCTCTGGTGAGTGCATGTGCCCTGCAGCAAGTTGAAAAATGGTAATAGTGATAAATAAAATTAAGTAAATAAATTTAAAAAAATAACTTGGGTTCTAATTCTTGTCCTGAATCTCTAATTCTGAAATCCTGGATAATCACTTGCCCTCCCTGGGCCTAGGTGTCTCAGAGAGAGAGAGAGAGAGAGAGAGAGAGAGAGAGAGAGAGAGAGAGAAAGAGTTAGAGAGAGAGAGAGAGAAAGAGAAAGCAAGAAAGGCCCCTTCAGTGAGGATAACTATGTTGCAGTTCCTTCTCGATTCTCCTCTTGGGATTTTGGGCACAAACACACACACACACACACACACACACACACACGTCATGATTTTCAAGCCACTGGGTCTGGGATTCTAGCCATACCATGTGGGATCCAGCTGCCTTAACCACCATGCCACAGATTGTATAGGATGCCGTCTTTAAACTATACTATGCCAATCCTTTATACTAGCTCTGGGCCTCTTTTCCTCAGAAATGATGTGGAGGAAGATACTGTTTTTCCTCATTTGCATATAGTGTTACTTCCACATCCCACATTTCATTAGCTTCTTAGAGCCACACTGTGAGGCAAAGAGTTGTGGATAAACCGATAGAAAAACCCAGGATGTGTTGTATTTAGTGAGTTGTGTAGGTCTATCATACAGTGAGTCAATGGCAGGCTCCAAATACACTGTATTTTCTACTACTCAGAGAAAGTTTCTTGATTCTTCTGCAGTTTATGAAGGAGCACTAATCCAGTCTTATTACCCTGCCACTTCAGTGACCCTTCACAGTAGGTGAGAACTGGATTGTAGATACATTCTGATAGAATCTAGGCCTAGAACATTAGGAGAGAACTGTTTCAGTGACTCCAAATCACTTGTGATAATCTCAGGTCAGAAAGAAACAGAGGTAAGGTGCAAAGAACCATGGCAGAGAAAAAAGTGACTTAGTTTTGGGCTAGTATGGCACACGTGCTCAGAGATAACTTGTGGAACAGGTGGAAATATCTGTGGAGTGGGGGATTTTGAGATAAAGTGATTAATGAGAGGAGAGGGCATGGAGTGTGTAAGTCTAGCTCATATTTGTCATGGGAGAATCTTTGAACCAGGAAGTGACCAAGTTGGAGAAATCATCAATTCCTACGGGCTTCTGTGATTTTCCTGAAGTGTGGGGAATTCAGCTGCCTGATATGGATACAGTTGTCCCTAGGTATCCATGAGGGATTGGTTCAAGGATTTCTGCAGATACCAAAATCCAAGGATGTTCAAGTCCCTTATAGTCAGTCTTTCTTATATGTGGGACCTGTGGATGAGGGATCCATGGATACAGCAGACCAGCTGTAGTATTCTACTGACAACTAAGTGACAAAAAAGTAGAAATAAAAAAATACTATTGTATATTTCAAGTATTAAGGGATGCTTGATGATTTTTTTTGTACATTGTGTTATTCCTAGTAAGATCATGATAACAAGTAAGAGAAACATGATCTACAAGGGAATTGGACCCAGGAAATTGGCATTATTAATTCCTTTGGTTAGCATCTTATACTACCTTATTGACATAGGAGTCCTTTCTGCATGAAATGGGGATTCTCTCCTAATTAAATGTGTTTGTTTTGCTACCTAGGCATCCCCTTCTGAATTTTAGATAGTAATTTCATGAAATTGAATCCCTGTGTTGGAAAATATCCTTTTTGTGAATTGATGCTAGAATCTTGGCACCAATGATACTACATCACATAAGGCCCCTCAGAGGCCTCAGAGATTCAGGTTGTATTTTCCTGTGATGTGTACATGGGTGTGTGTGCATGTGTGTGAGAGAGTGAACATGAAGTTATTAGACTCATTTTGAGTTCTTGGAAATGTGCCCTGAGTTTGACTGTGGGTGGAGAAAATAGAGTGGAGACCAGTTTGCGGATGCAGAAAATGGAGAAGGAGGAAAATTGGAAAGCAGAGTGTTAAAGAAGACAGGATCACTCAAAATATTGGGCCCTAGAATAAAGTACAGTGTATGTAGGGGAGTAGCCTGGAAAAGATGCATCATTCCCCTCCACCTAATGTGCACTGATGTTGCTATAGCATTTTACCTTTTCTAGACCTAAGTCTCTATTTGTAGAATTGGAGTAGATGTACCTACCTTATCTTTACGATCACAGATGAAATGAATGAGAATGGCATTTCCACCTGCTCCCCACTACACCTGATTCTCGCTCCAGCTGCACTGCGCTTGCTCTGAGCTCCGGGCTCCTACTCAGCAAGTGCAGCCATCATGATTATCTACCGGGACCTCATCAGCCACAATGAGATGTTCTCTGACATTTACAAGATCTGGGATATTGCAAAGGGCCTGTGCTTGGAGGTGGAGGCGAATATGGTCAGTAGGACAGAGGGTAACATTGATGACTTGTTCATTGGTGGAAATCCCTCCGCTGAAGGCCCTGAGGGCGAATGTACTGAAAGCTCAGTAGTCACTGGTGTTGACATTGTCATGAACCATCGCTTGCAGGAAACCAGCTTCACAAAAGAAGCCTACAAGAAGTACATCAAAGATTACATTAAATCAATCAAAGGCAAACTTGAAGAACAGAGACTAAAAAGACTAAAACTGTTTATGACAGGGGTAACAGAACAAATCAAAGCAAATTCTTGCTAATTTCAAAAACTACCAGTTCTTTATTGGTGAAATCATGCATCCAGATGGCATGGTTTCTCTACTGGATGGTATGTCCCCATATATGATTTTCTTTAAGGATGGTTTAGAAATGAAAAAAATAATTTTTTGAGAGGTTTTCGCTATAGGGCACGTGCACTCGCCAGACAGACAGAGAGAGACATAGAGACAGAAAGCGAGAAATCACCCCCCAGGGGGGATGGTAACGCCACAATCCCTTCTCCTCTCAGGATCTTGGGCATGCATGCACACGCACCCGGTGTGAGTTTTAAGCCACCAGGTCCGGGATGCGAACCGCGGTCGACTACATGGGAGTCCAGCGACATAGCCATTACGCTAACTGCTGGTTCCCAGAAATGAAAATAATGTTAACACATTTAGCAATTACTTTGGATCTATCACCTGTCATCATAACTGACCACTGCTTGTCATCCACAAAACACCAGGACTAAAGACAAATGGGACTTGTGTCATCTTGAGCTCTTCATTTATTTCGACTGTGATTTATTTGGAATGGAGGTATTATTTTTAAGGAAAAAACCTACATGTCATGTAGGTTGTCTAAAAATAAAATGTATTTAAACTCATTTGAGAGAATGCCTATTAATTTAATTCATTTCAACTAAATCCATCATGTAGTGTTCCTGAAGAAGCTATATCCTGGTTATAAACCACTAGTAGAAAGCATAAAACTGTCTTCAAATAACTTCTGCAATGAAAACTACTTCTGAGACTGGAATATTAAAAAAAAAGAATCAAAAGTTTTAATTATGAGTTGCAGTAAAGGGAAAGACCATGCTTATAGCCATGCCAACATTTGAAGTGGAGTCTTTTCATCACCTGCAGTGGAAGCAGTTAACTCTGGAAGAGATTACCAAAAGAATAAAAAGAGACTAAATCAGTTGGAAAAAAAAAGAAATGAGAATGAATCGGGTGAACTCTAATACTGTTTGTTGACACTAGTTTAGCATAGTGGCTTGCTCATTAAGTTGTTTTTTAGCCTCTCTCCCATCCCTACTCTGACCTTATTTCTAGAAGCACACAAAGAAGCACTTGAGACTTCAAGAAGACTTGGGTAAAGTCAGATTGAGGTAGTCTTGTGGCTGGCAGTAAACTTGGCTGCAATTTTGAATTGTTGTTGGGAGCAGAGTAGTATTATATGAGTGATGATAATTCCTGTGAAAGCTTAACTGTGTTACAGGCCAGGCTCACCCTAAAACAGGGCCTGGCACTTGCAAAGGGACCTTAATGGGGTGTGTGTCTTAGGAGCTTCGTATAGCCTAGTTACTTCCATGAATCCCTCCTCATATCTATGTCTAGAATCAGTGAAGATGTCTATTTCCTCAGTTCTCCAACTGCTGCTCTCTCCCAGAAAGTCAAGGACATTTGAGAGGCATAGGAAAGCAATTCAACCAGAGAGATACAGAAAAGGTTGGTGAGAAGTAGAACAAGAGCAGGTAGTATGTCTGGTAACATATCAGACTGAGCTTTGTGTCCACACTACTTTTGGCTCTGCTAGAGTGTCATAATACAGCTGGTATTCTGTTGAGATCTACATATATGCTCTCTGAAGTGAAAAAGGGCAAGTCTATTGAAGGGATTTTCCTTCCCAAAACCTCAAAGAAAATAATTCAACTCCAGCTGGAATACACTTGAGCACTGTCACTTTAAAATTTTTAAATGATTTCCCCTGGGCTGGCTCCTTGGCATGGTAGTTAAGGGAGCTGAATCCCACAATGGCTGACTAACCATATGGATTGCAGCCCCAGTGGTCTGAAAAATATGGTGGATGTGTGTATGCATGCATGCCCCAAATCCTGACAGATTAGAGAACTGGAGGAGAAAGGATTGTAGTGTGACCATGCCCTGTTAGGAGGTGCTTTCTCTCTCTCCCTCTCTCTGTTGCTCTCTGGTGGGTGTGCACTCCCTCTGGGATATTTTTACAAAAATTCCCAACTTTTCCCAACCTTTCCCCAGGAATTTCTTTAAAGAGAAAAGGAAGAGTCAGAATTTAGAGTGGTGGTCATGGAGTGACTAGAGGGAACATTACAGTTTGTATTGTTAGGCTTCTCAAGAACCAGGAGAATAAAGATGCTGACCTATCTGAGAAAAGTTCATGAAGAACAGCAAAGATTATCTGAAGAGATTCTCTTGCTGCCTGATACTCTACCTCGCAAGCACCAAAGGGCAGGCTCAACTCAGAGCTACAAGACTAAGGTAAAATCACAGTCTTGGGGCCAGTAGGTACTGGGATCCCATGTGATCGAGCATGGTTCAAGTCCCAGACCCAGCGGCTTGAAACTTGCACCAGGTATGTATGTATGTGTGCCCCAAACCAGCAGCTTGACACTCACACCAGGCATGTATGCATGTGTGCCCAAAATTCTGAGAGGAGACTGGAGGAGAAGGGATTGCAGCATGGCCATCCTCCCTGGGAGGTCATTTCTTGCTTTCTGTCTCTCTGTCTCTCCAGAAAACACACAGCTCCTATAACAAAAACAAATGAACAAAAATTCTCTCAAAGAAAAGAAGAAAAACATAAAAAAAAGAGAAGAATCACAGGGACCAGCAATTAGTGTAATGGCTATGTTGCTGGACTCCCAAGTAGTCGACTGCGGTTTGGGTCCTGGACCCGGCGGCTTAAACTCACGCTGGGCACGTGTGCTTGTGTGCCCAAGATCCCAAGAGGAGAATGGAGGAGAAGGGGTTGTAGCGTGGCCATCCCCCCTGGGGGGTGATTTCTCGCTTTCTGTCTCTCTCTCTCTCTGTCTTTCTGGCGAGTGCATGCGCCCTATAGCAAAAAGCCTCTCAAAAAAAAAAAAAAAAAAAAAAAAAAAGAATCACAGACTCTCAGAGTGAGAAGAATCTTTTGAAAGGCACCTAGTCTTCATTTTAAACATTTTGCAGACCTCCAGTGTATCACCTATGAGCTTATTTTCCAGTGTCATGGAGGAGCTCACTCATTCTAAATCTATCCATTTCATTGTTGTAAAGTTTTGGACATAGACAGTTTTCCCTTATGTTGATATGTAATCAATCATTCTTTTTCTATCTATCATCCATAAATCCTAGCTCTACCCTCTTGGACTACATTGTGTTAACAAGTGTAGTTTCTCTTAGGACAGGCCCTGGGAGATCTGAGTACAAAGATTATGTACCTGTGTCTCACTTTATTGGACTAAAGAGCTCTAGCCTCTTTCAGATGTTCCTTATAGGATCTGGGATCCAGCCTTCCTTCCTGTTTTCTCCTCCCATGCTGGATGTATTCCAGCTTGTCCCTGTTCCTCTTGTTTTATGGAGTACACAGCTGAATAATGAGAGTACCTCCAAAGTTGAGTTGGACCACTGTTTAAAAAAAAAATACAACTGGGGCCAGGTCTATAGCCCACTGGTTAAGGGAGCCAGGTCCCATGCATCTGACTGTGGTTTAAATCCTGGCCCCAGTGGCTTGAGAAAAACACCAGGCACATGCCTTAAATCCTGGCAGGATAAAGAGAGGAGAAGGGATTGCAGCATGACCACACCCCATGGAGGGAAGGTGCTTTCTTTCTCTCTCTCTCTTTGTTTCTCTCTCTGATGAGCACACATAACCCTCTGGCAATTAAAAAAATATAGCTGAAGACCAATTTAGGTCTTTCTAGTGGCCATGTCATACCCAAACTGTGCATCAAAGACTTTAAGTAGAAGTACCTTTATTACTCTTAAACCGTACCTGCCCAAAAGCTCTATGTAGAAACAGGGAACAGCTGTACAATAGATTTGGAAGAGATGAATGTCATCTCCGACTATTTATTTAGAATTACTCCTGTTCCTATCCCAGACTAGCCTTGAAAAAGTGTTCTAGAGGAGATGAGAGAGAAGACATGCCAAGGAACAAATATGTTTATACAAAGAGGTTATTAAGTTACAGAGAAGGAATTTGTATAATAGAAAGAAGTGGCATTTAGTGAATAGTGTCAGAGTCAGAATTCCAGATTTTCTTTTCTCTTAACCTCTCTGAGTTTAGTTTTTTCCTTCCAAGAAAAATAGTTGTCTCCAGGACCAGCAGTTGGTGTAATGGCTACGTTGCTGGACTCCCGTCAACCGTGATTTGAGTTCCAGACCCGGTGGCTTAAACTCTCTGGGCGCATATGCGTGCATGCCCAAGATCCTGAGAGGACAAGGGAGGAGAAAGGACTGCGGTGTGACCATCCCCTCTGGGGGGGGGGGGGGGATTTCTCAATTTCTGTCTCTTTGTCTCTCTCTGTCTTTCTGGCGAGTGCACACACCCTATAGCAAAAACCTCTCAAAAAAAAGTTGTCTCCAAGATTGAAGATGCTAATCATCATGTGTGACATGCAAGCTTTCTCCCACTTATAGAACTACTATGTAGGAATATAGAGATAGCAGTCTCTGTCCCCATCCCTCTGACAGATATATATTACCCTGCACACTGCCACCAACACTGCTTATAAAAGTTTATGCTGTTACTGCCATCCTTGGGTTCAGCAGTCTTCTGCCTGTACCTGGCATAACCAGAAGAATCATTCCTGCTTGAGGTCTTGCATCCACAGCCTTGTCATCCCATGTTCCCACATTCTCCAGTTGTTACCTGAGCTGAGAAAATTATTTTTCTTACTACTATATCCCTCGTCAAGGAGTGAATTAGAATAGGACTTGTTCCTCATTATTACAGAATGGTGAGGGATGTAGGAAAAAGAGAGTCGAAGTCTAGGAAACATCTCCACAGATACAATGCTATTTATAGTGGTTAGATTTAGTACAGTTCTGGGAAGGCCTATGATTTATGAAATTACACAATGTAGGGACAAGTGTTCTAGATAGCTGTTTTACAGATCTGGGAGAGTTTGGGATTTCCTCTACCGTAAATGCCCAAAGTGTTCATACCTTTGATGCTGGGACCAGATGTGCGTGCATGATTACATTTCTCTCTGAAACTGAACTCTGCATTTACCTGAGAGTTATCTTATTAGCAGTGTGTGACCTGTTTATATTGGTTATGTTGGTACTGAGATCACTCTCAGGTTCTGGGGAGCCAATATTTTGACTCCTGGTACTCCCTTAAATATTTCCTTCAAAAAAACTTCAATTATATCCTTAATGAATACATTGAGATACTATTTTTCCTAGCTAAAGATTTTGTTTTTCCCCAAAACTGAGATGGGGTAGATGTTTGTCTCTTTACACCCCTTTGACCCATTCAGTGTAAGGCCAAGTGGAAAGATTGCATTATGCAAGGAATGACCTGTTCTTCCTCACATCACACTGGCATGTTTACTTGGGCATGTAGCCATCCTGGTTGGGCACTGAAGTTTCAAAGATCAAAATGACTTGATTTCTCAAAGTGAGCTCCAACTCCTCCCCTTTGACTTCACTTCGATCCTGTTCTCTTTCAGTGTGAATCTATGACTATGTCATGTGACAGACTGAGCATTGTTTGGTAGCAATGGAGACATAGTTTCCATGCATCTAGGCTGCTGTTCTTTCATATCCAGTCTTTACTTCCCAGCCCCCACCCATTAGCACCAGTTGCTTGAGGCCTACATTTTGGACTGTCTCATTCAAGTGTCATTGCCTATTTGTTCATTCATTGGATGCCCTGCCCTCTGTCCAAAACCCAACTCTTTTTCTTCTTTGGTCACAGTGGGCCCTTCTAGTCTGCTGAACTAGCTTTTTTTCTCTTGGCTAAGCCATGCTTCCGGTGCAAGGTGAGAGAGACTCACAGAGTTGAGCTTGGTAAATTTGAAAATACTCAGCAAATTACAGCCAAATCAGAGGTAAATTTTCTCACATTGCATCTCCTCTGTCCTGTTTCAGTGAAGGACAGGACCTTTATCCCATTCTTTTATCAACTTGCTGAGTACTGTTGGCACATTACTTCACCTTTCTGTACTTTCCAGTCTCTTCTCTGACTATCCATGTGGCAGTTTTCGGCTTTATCAAAAAGTCACTGAGGGCTCCAGGATCCTTGCTTGGTCTAGGCTACGGAAGTGTGAAGACTGACTTACAGCAGGCAGTTCTTACAGTGCATTGACTTTCCCCACACTCCTACTTCCTATCTTTCCAGAAGTGGCTGTTTCCTGGTATGTTATTGGGAATAGCATGGTCTGTTAACTTTCACTCAAGTCTTTTAATGTTACATCTGCAAGGAATGTGGGAAGTGGGCCTAATTTGACAGGATCAAGGGTTAAACCCAGAGACCCTTTGTGGAGTCTTCTGGCCACCACCTCAATGCCACTTTACTGATTCCTAGCTGTATGGCCTTCTCTTTTCTTAAACCTCTGGCAGGAAAGTTTTTTGTTTTTTGTTTTTTGTTTTTTTTTTGGGGGGGGGAGAGGTTTTTTCGCTATAGGGCGCGTGCGCTCGCCAGACAGACAGAGAGAGACATAGAGACAGAAAGCGAAAAATCACCCCCCAGGGGGGATGGTCACGCCGCAATCCCTTCTCCTCCATTCTCCTCTCGGGATCTTGGGCACGCACGCACACGCGCCCGGCGTGAGTTGTAAGCCACCGGGTCCGAGACGCGAACCGCGGTCGACTACGTGGGAGTCCAGCGACATAGCCATTATGCCAACTGCTGGTTCCCTGGCAGGAAAGTTTTGAGTGGTTCTCCTATACTGCTTTTCACAGTCCATTAGTAACTGATTTTTCTTTTGGGGGAGGGAGTTGAGGTGAGATGAAGTAGGCTAGAAGTAGAGCTGGTTTAACTAGTTATTCTGGAAAGAGGTTAGTCTCTCATGGCTGCAACCCCATCTTTGCTCATGAGAGGATGACAAGCTAAAGCCTTGTCATTGTTGGGTTGCCTTGCTGTTTTACATTCCTTTTTGTTTGTGTTTGATTTAAGTAAAAACTATCCCGAACACTTTTACAGCTAAACAGCTTTTAATGACATCTTATCTCTGATTGAGAGTGAGTGATGACATCCTGGAGACTCAGGGGGTAAGTATCAGACTCAACTCTCATGTTCTTTAGAGGACTTGACTGAGAGTTTGAGGCTCTGTATCCATTTAAATTGGCAACCAGGAAGCAGGAAAATAGCAGGCTGAAAAGTAGACCAGGTGGAGATCTAGATACTCCTCTTGTATGGCTGTACCTCACAGGGTTAAGACAATGTAGTTTAGGTGGGATCTCAGCAATTCCTTGAATTCAAAGTGTTGTCAAGGCCTAGACATGATGGGAATAGAGATGTAATAGAACTGTTCTGTGAGAAATACTTTTGCTCTAAGAGTTTTACATGTATTCTCATCTGATTTTTACAATAACTCTTTGAGGTAGAAACTGATGTCTGCATTGTTCAGATGAAGGAACTGAGGCTCAGGACAGACTCTAAGTTACACAATAAGTGGGGAAGCTGGCATTCCAATTTACCTTTTTTGGACTCTAAATCCCAGACTCTTTATACCATACCATACACAGGTGAAAGAAAGAGAAAGAAAAGAAAACTGCATAAAAATATGAAAGATGGAAATGGAGGACAAGTGAGGGAGAAGGAAATGAAAAAGATGAGGGAGATGAGAGAAATGAAATTTAATGGAGAAAGTAATAACATTATTAATACTTACCCCTCAGGGGTTAGGGTCAAAGGAAGTTTTTGTTCTGTTTTGTTTTAAATCTCAAATCTCAGTAAGGGGACTAGACTAGGATTCAGAAGAACTGAAATTTAGTCAAAACTCTTATTGTTTTTGTGGTCTTGGGAAAGTAATTTTCCTTTCTGTGTCTCAATTTCCTCGTTCGTGAAATGAAAACAATAAAATTTGCTTGTAAAGAAAGATTCATTTGATCCTTTATCTTATAATAAAAGTGTATGTGATTTCAGAAAGAAACAAAAAGTATTCTGCAGGTGTCCCTTAAGAATACACAGTCATTGAATGCAAAAAAAGTAAATAATTTAAAAAAGAGAAATTTTCTTAAGAGGATTTTGAACTAAAAGAAGAAGAAGCAGTCAAAGAAGTTACTGAATCACTGGGAATTGTATGGAATGGCAGAACACCTTTAGTGTGATGTCTATTGCTGCCAGAAGTTGGAATACCAGACATGAGCTCTGGTTAAAGTCTGAATAGCCAGCACTTTGAAAGACTTTGCTAAACTTTGGCTGTCCTGAGAGCTCTGAATTAAGCCTACCAACTAATCAATCAACCAGCCAGTCAATACAGATTTGTTGAGCACTTTGTAAAGTATCTAACCATAAACTAGAGAATATAAAAGATAGCCACTATGGATGACCTGATCCCTGGATTCTCAAAGAAATGACAGTTTTGTTGTAGAGCAGCATTACTGCAGGGTTAGAAAACAAAAAGCTTTAAGTGCTGAACCATGCATAGGTCTATCAAGAAGTCCCATAGTCCCAGAGGTAGTTTGGAGGAAGGGGGGTTTGTTTATTTAAGACCACCTTTCAGTTAAAACTACAACTCACTAGTTTAGGGACATAGTTGTCAATGCAGATAATTTACTACTCTACTGATTGTTGTGGCAGTTTGTTAATTGCTAGACAATCTCATGCCCCAAAGACATTGGAATAGGCCTACATTGTTATTTAATGATCCTTTCTGGTCATAGCTTTGTCTTGCTCTCTCCTCTGATCTGGGGGCTGTCTAGTCAACTAAGATGTTACTGGCTAAATTTCTTTTTATGTAACTTTGAACTTTCAAGTAATGGGAGAGTCCAAAAACCAATCAAACAAAAATTTTAAAAAAATAGCACACTTCATGGTAAAATGTTGAAATGGTTGGAAGCTGTTAAAAGTCAAGATGTTTAAGGATCCTTTTATCTATATGAAAAACAAAATGTGGTGGCTTGGTAAGGCAAACCTCAAATGACTGTATTACATTTTCATTGTTAGCAGTTTTATACTTTATGCATAGTGCGGTGTGGCTATCATCACCAATATCCCCACAATAATATTTCTTCTTAAATGTGGCCTTTTAAAAAGCATTGTTAAACTTGCCAGTATCCTTTCCACATTAAAATAAGAAGGAAATTAGGATTTACTTCACAAATCCATTTGCTGTAGTTCTGGCTGGAATTCATTGCATTATTATTGAGAGACTCCCTCAGATTTGGAGTGTGTATCTGACCTAAACACTAGCATTGGTGTCCTTTATACTTAAATGAAATTCCCAGAGAAGGCTTACTTCATGTGCAGGTAGACCTAACAATATGGGGACTAACTGGTCCACCCTGGCCTATCCCCAACATTCTTGGATTGGCTTTCTAGATCTTTTACAACTTTTGTGCTATATCACCTGCTTTTTTACATGATAAAGAAGTGAAATTTAGTGTGTCATAAAAGTGCTTGTGCTATGGAACATAGTCTAAATTCACTCCCTCCCCACTTCCTCCTAGACAAAACTCACTGCTTACTAAAAGGCTAATGGGCACATGGGTTCCTTTACCTATTTCTTCTCTTCTCTGAAATGGTGAAATAGCTTGTAATTTATATTTGAAATTTATTTGAATATCTAGCTGCTGAAGGAATTTTTATGAAAAAGATTGTCTGAGTGTTCTGGCCTTTAGAGATGTGAGCCCTGGTGGGAGGGTTATACTTTTCTCTGGATGTAAAGGGTTCAATGTGCAATATTTGTGTTTTTTTTTTTCCTGTGCCTTTGGCTGGAGAAATGTGTGCATTTTGAAACCTGCACAGGCCCTGCACATACTGTATCTGCTTAGAAGGTTTTGGCTCTTAGCCTTTCTCAGTTGCATTAAGGTTCCAGTTACATCTTTTTCCCTCTTCCAGTCACTAATGAAAGCCAAAAGAATTAAGGATTAGGCATAGTTGATTCTCATTGTTAAGACCCAGGTGAGGCCCTTTCACTCCCCAACCCCTAGGTTGGAGCCCTAATTTAGTGCTGAGCTCTAGTCTAAGCCTGTAAGTGACAGTGATCTGGAACAGGCCCCAGAAAAACAGTTGACAATCAGGTTTTTGCCCTATGCTGGCAATTCTCCCCCTGCTCTTCTCTCTCTCTCTTTCTCTACCTGCTCCTCTGTTGGGATCTTGGAGGAGACCAGTAATCCTCAGTGTCCAAGCAAATGATGCCATTCCAGCAGTGGCAATGATGTATTGTGGTTCCTTTTATCTAGACTGGAAGGTTTAGATGAAGCATCTCCTCCTTTTTTAAAAACCCTGACTCAACTTTCGGTATAACATTAGGAATTTCATTCAGAATAAAAAAAGTCATTGATATCTCTCTAAACTCAAAAGAGATGCATAGTAATCAGCTCTAAGATGAGAGTAATGAGCTCAAATGGGAAAGGGCAGCTTTGAAGGCAGATCTTGCAAGAGCTGGGAAAGGCAGGAAGGAGCCCCTTTTAGGAACAACTACACTATTGTAGTCACTTCCTCAATGATTTTCTTCCCTTTGATCATCCCCCTCCCCCACTAAAATAATTTAATGGTTCCCTGCTGCCTGAAGAACAAAGCCCAAACTACATTAACCTGTTGTTACTGCACATTCTCAATTTGTCTTACTTTCATTTTTATTTATTTATTTTTAGAGTTTGGTTTTTTTGATTTTTTGTTTGTTTGTTTGCTGTAGGCTGCACGAACTCACCAGGGAGACAGAGACTGACAAAGAGACAGAAATCACCCCAAAGAGAGGCTGGCCACAGTGTAGTCCCTTCTCCTCCATTCTTCTCTCGAGATTTTAGGCATGCACACACACGTGCCTGGTGTGAATTTCAAGCCACCAGGTCTCAGACTTGAGCCGCTGTTGACCATGTGGGAGTCTAGCACCTTAACCACTACACCATCTGCTGCCACCCTCCCTTTCCCTCTCCCCCAGCTTACTTTCTAGCACTCCTTCCAGGCTCCAGGCCTCCTCTCTACTATCCAAACCACCTGGGGGGTTCTGGATTCTGATTTCCCCATCTTGAGATTCCTTCTAGTGGCTCAGCTTCATACTGTTTCCATGGAAGACCTTTTCTTCCTCTTTTCTGTGCCCCTTCCTGTTGGACTAACCTTTAAGCCCTAGTTTAAGCCTCCAGGGTATCATCTCAAAGTATTTCCTCTTTGTAATGCTGGAGTTCTGATTTTACAGTGGCCCTTCTTTGGGTACTTTGGATTCCTTGTATTTGGCTTGGGCTGCCTTATATTTGCTTGCTGAACTAAAATCTCTTAGAGGACAATGGCTTTATCTTCTATATCTTTACCATCCTCAGCACAGAACATAGAGTAAACTCTCCAGAATGATTTGCTGGTTGAAAGAATATATAGGAAGAGTCAAGCAAAAATTCCACACTCAATAGCTAGTAATATTTCCCCTTTTTACTCCAAGCCCCATATTAGAAAGAAGATGTGACTTGAAGATCTAGATATACTAGCCATGTTTCCCAGATGTCGTGTGATATCTAGTAAGTCAGGTAGGGGCAGTGGGGATAGTGGTGAGCCTTAAATGAAACATACATGTGAGCTAGGGACAGAGGGAACACTTGGAAGAAAGTAGTTAGTGAGGGAAGAATTGGAGAGGGAACTCAAATGTAGCTCTGGAGGAGAAAGGAGATCAGCAGTAGAGGAAGGGTCATCACCTGCTTGTCTCTGGCTGCCTATAGAGTTTGGTTGGTTAGCAGTTGGTTTCCTGCTGGTACAGCTCCTGTGTGTGAGCTGTGAGCTTGAGGCTTGCATATGGGAGAGGCCTGCTGGCTAATGATTACAGCATTCCCCATGCTGTTGGAAAGCGTTGCTGTGAGACACTTAAAACAACAGCCACCCCACTTGTTGCTATGTGTTCAGGGTGGGTGTAGTGTGAGTCTTCTTCCTGAATCAAGTGTTTAGCTGAAGAGAGGTAGATTTAAGTGAAGTGTGTGTGTGTGTGTGTGTGTGTGTTTCACTTTGCTTAAGAAGACCTAATGTGTTGTGTCTCATTGGCCTTGGGTGTGAGTCACTGTCTGGTATTTATACCCAGTGCCTTGAATGTCTTCAGAATTTGACCATGACATTCCTTTTCTCACTATTTTACTGAAAACTGAGAATGCTGAGAAGTGCCAAAAGGAACCAACTCTGTCCTCCTTCTGAACAGGGTCTGATCTTATTAGTGGCTGTCTCTGTGGGGCAGTTTATGCCAGGGCTCTAAAGGGAACAGGTTGAAATTCATGGTGATAAGTAGTAGAGAGATAGTTTAAAAGACATGCTATGGGGGTTTCTCTTTGCTTGCTCCTGTCCAGACTAATGCTGAAAATTTAAACTTAATAGAATGAACTTTAGGAACAAGCCTTGAAAGGAACCCTAAGGAAGTGCTTGTTCCTACCAGGATCACATAAATATAAGTGTACAAACAATCTCAGGAAGTCTTAGAAAGTAGATGATTTAGCCTTTGTAGGCACTGGGGTTGTTAGGGGATGTTAGCTTGTTCTTTACTGCTGTTCCCGTTAAATGCCTTCTAAAGTTAAAATTTTAGTTTAGAAGCATACTCCCAGAGTGTGGGAATTGTAAATCCCATCACGGGCACTGCTATCAAAGGACAGAGCCTCGGATAGAAAGGACATGACTGCTAGCATGGTCATTCAGAGGCCAGGCAGCCAGTAAATCATTTGAGAACGAATTTAAGGTTCAAAGGGCAGTAGAGAATTCTTTTGGTGACCTCATAGGTACTTGAAAAATCAAAGGGCTGGCTGATGTGCTTTTATGTTTCGAAGGCTGGTTTGTAGGAGCTTAGCTATTGCAATCAGAGAAGAGAACAATATTAAAGGCATTCGAATAGGCAAAGAAGAATTGAAAATATCTTTATTTGCAGATGACATGATGGTATACTTAGAAGACCCAAAGGAGCAAGGAAATGGAACTGCACAGTAGGAAATTGGTACTGCTGTTTTTGTGTCCTTGATCGCCTTAATTCTGGGCTGAGAATGATCAAAGTTACCATCAAGTAAATGCTTATTATGTTTTGGGAATTTTATATGCATAATCACAAATCTTCTCATCATTGCTGTAAATTAAGTGTTAGCATATTTCCATTATGTAGATGAAAAAGATGAGGTTCAGAGAGAAAATGTAATTTCCTGAAGTAACAGAGCCAATGAATGGTAGGGCTATGGTTGAACACAGCTCTATCTGCCCCAAAATCCTATGGTTGTCTTTCTGTACCTTAACATTTTGTTTCAAAGATCCCCTTTTTGTGATTCACAGTCCCTAGCACAGGTGAAATATCCTTTATGCCTAATGGACACAAGAATTCATGTAAATAAGAAGAGGCTACGGGATGGTATATCACAGCAGAATAAAAAATAAAATGTTTTAATTTTATTTTTAGTGTATCTTTCTAGAGTCTTTCTCTGTATACACAAGCAAATGTGAACCTAGTTTCCTTATCATGCCTTTTATACAAAATATAGCATTTGAAAACAATTCTCTGCATCTCACCTTTTTTACTTACATATCCCAGAGATCTTTCCCTATCAGTATATAGATGGCTACCTCCATTTTTTTAACTATTGCATTATGTTTAATTATTTAATTAGTTCTTAGTATTGCTAGTCATTAGCATTGTTTACAATGTACCACTTTTTGTAAAATTTATCACTTGAGAGAGAAAAAGAGAGAGAGAAAACCTCCAACAGGATCCTGATGCTGTGCAGTCCACTCCTAGCCTCAGCCAGCCCCAGATCATGAGCAACTGTGCCTGGTGTACTCAGGGAAGTCTCCAAACATGAATGAGGAATTTTCCCATGTGGGTCAGCCTCGCAAAGCATCATATTACCACTGTGCCACCAACCCGTCCCTCCAGTGTACCTTTCTGACTTAATGTTCTCCAAGCCCTACTGCCAGCACGACTCTTGTGACACTGTGACACTGAACTTGTTTTTCGTTTCTCCACCCTCTATCTCTGTTTCTCCATTTCCCTTTGTGAATCAACCTCCTCTGCTATTCCCATCCTGTGGATATTCCTCATGACTCAGAGCTCAGCCCCCTGCTCCCCTGCTTCTTGCTTTCTTCTCTAATTCTTGTTTTCTCTTTCTCTTTCTCTCTCTCACCATATTTATGTATATGTAATATATAAATAGTATATATATATATGTGTGTGTGTATATATATATGTATATATACACACATATATATGTATATATATATATGTATACACACACACACACACACACACATATATATATATATATATATATATATATATATATATATATATATGATCTCTCCCTCAAGGAAGAGCAATGATGAAATCTCATGACTCCCAAATCTCTAGTGTTAACCTTTTCAACTATCTACTTACCTCAAACTGCAGTATGTCTAAAATGAAACCTATTCTCTCCCCCTTGTAAAATTAGGCTCTGTCCTTGGCCTCCCCACTACCCACTTAGTTAGCATTGAAATCTTAGAGTCATTGCTTACTCATCTTTTTTATCCGGTCAATCAGCACATCCTGTCAGTCTTTCTTCCTTCAAAATAGCCCACATATCTACCCCCTTCCTTTTAATTCCTGCTACTCTCACCCACTTCCTATCCCTTATTACTTTATGTCTGGCTTTCTGCATTCCTGGCTGGATTCCCTGCTTCTAAGCTCACTCCTTTTAAATTTATCCTGTAAGTCACTTCCTCTATCTGAGAATTTGAGCTTTCCTGTCTGTATAATGAGGAAGCTGGACTGACTGGTTCATCTCTGGGGTACTTTCCATTTCTGATATTCCAGACCAGACCAGAAATCTTTCCAGTGTATCCCCACCTACAACTATTGCCACTCCCTGTACTGCCCTTTCTCACTTGAATGCTTACAATGTCTCCATGTTCCTAGCAGTGTCTTATACAAATCTTTCCTCCATACTGTTCCTAGAGTCATTATCCTAAGTCAACTTATAGTTGAAAGGAATCCTAGAAGCAGGCCATCCAAAATGATCAAAATAGACTCACTGTCTGTATACCATTTGTAGCAATCTTGAATTTGGTCCACCTAGGCATGCTTGAATCCTTCCACTGGTGAGCAACATTCTCTCACAAGCCAGCCGCTTATATTGTCAGGTAGCTACAGTTATATATTTCCTATCACAAACTGACACAATTGATCTGCCTTTATGATACTCCTTCATCTTGTTTTAAGTCCAACCCTTCAATCTGGCACCCAAAATTCTCCATAATATGGCTCCTACCTTCCCTTGCAGCCTTAAATTCTGCATATATCCTTTGTACTTTATCCAAATAATAATTTAAAAGCTAACATTTACTGAGCACTTATTAGATGTCAGGCACTATTCTAAGTAATTTTATATACATCACATAACCCACACAACAACCATGTACATTCCTACTATTCTTCCTGATTTTACATAGGAAGAAAAGAGAGGTCCATGGAAATTCAAATCCTTTACACGGTCTCACAGTTAGTAAGGGTAGAGCTAGGATTTTAACTAAAAAAGGCAATCTCCAGAGTACATGCCTATAATCACTGCTGTACACTGTTGACTCCAAATGTAACAATGCACTATTTCCTGAACATGCCCAGTACTTTGTTCATCATGGTCTCTCAAAACATATTACTAGTCCTATCTCCCTGACTAAATTCTAACTATTCTTTGAGATTTATCATAAATTATAGTTCTTTCTGGTTCTATTCTATTCTATCTTCCATCCCTCCATTCTTTCTTCCATTCCTCTTTCAAAATCCTTAGATCTTTTCTCCACTCCTCTTCTGGTGCTCACTATATTCTTTATAATAAGATATTCATGGTTGTTTTATATGCTTTATGGGACTTGTCTACTCCTCAAAGCCAGAGCCTATACATCATATAAACTGCTGGATCAGGCATTTCATCCCAAATGTATTCTATAGTACATTTAACAAGTAGAGTTAGGCTTTAGGCTTTAGGAATTTCTATAAACTTGAAGTTATTCCTCATATTTAAAGTTTGTATGAACCTCTTCTTTCAGAAACTGATTTTTTTCTTAGGCTATAAATTCATTTCTGTTGTTCCATGGTTTGTATGTATCTTCCCAGGTACCATCAATGACAGGGTGAGAAAACAGTTCAAGTGTTACCATTCATAGTTATATCATTTTACTGCCAGAGGGCTTATGAGAGATAGAGAAAAAGCCTCCCTCCCCCCAGTGAGGCATGTCATGCTACAATCTTTTCTCCTTGATTTCTCCTTCCCATCAGAGTTTTGGGCATGCACATATATACCGACATGTTTTATCAAGCCACCAGGGCTGAGATTCAAACTATGGTCACTTATGTGTTATCTTGCTTCCCTTGTACAGTGCTTAACTACTGTTTTATGGAATAGGCCCCATAGTGAGAATAGACACACACACACACACTCAGAGCTGCATGAAAAAAAAAAAAAAAAAAACATAAGAAAGGAGAAATTGTATTATATTCTTTACCTGCAATCTGGCTCAATATTTATTGCTTCTGATGTTCCCTCTCCTTTGTACCCCTTCCTTTATGTACTAGAGGGTGCAAGTACTTGCCAGAGAAAGATTGAGGGAAAGGGAAAATCACCTTCCCTGAGGAATAGTCATGCAGCAATACCTTCTCCTCCATCTCTGTCTCATAAAGGATTTGGGACTCACACATGCATGCCTAGTGTGTTTCTCAAGCTACTGGGTCTGGGACTCAATCTGCACAGTTGGCCATGTGGGATCCAGATGTTCCAACCACCAGGCCATGAAGCTGGCCCACCCTTAGCATTTATTACTATGCTATATACAAACTGGTATAAATTTTTCTTGTTTACATAGATATAGATAGATAGATAGATAGATAGATAGATAGATGGTAGATAGATACTTAACCACTTAATGTAGATATTGAATTTTACCGTGTGTGTGCATGCTACAGAGAGGGAGAGAAAGAGAGGAAGGGAGTAAGTAAGGGGGCAGTGTGGTGCTTAGGGCAGTTGGGGATAGTTCTTTTAGAGTAGAAAGCTTTCTTGTCTTTGTGCTAAGAAAGTCTCTTTTAAAATGCTGCACCTTACAAGCCCAGTTTTGGTAGGTCATGCTGCTAAGATGCTGTGCTCCACAGACTAGAACCTTATGGGAAGCCCAGGTTCAATTCTTGGTTCAACCTAAAGACTAAATGCAGTGATGTGCTATCTGTAATCCCAGTGACTCAAGAGGCTGAGGCAGTAGTATTGAGAGCTTGAGACTGGCCTGGGCAACACAATGGGACTTTTCTCAAAGAGGTAGATGTGGTGGTACACATCTTTGGTCTCAACTACTCAGCAGGCTGCTGTATGACAGTGAGACCCCGTCTTAAAAAAATTCTAAATCCTATAGAACTTCTCTTTCCATTTTCTCCTGCTTATCTCCTTCTTCTCTCTTTTTTTCCTCTGTTTTCTTGTCCTCTCTGTATTTCCTCCTTTTATTTCCTGGTGATTGTGGTTTTCCATTTGTATTTTGTAAATAATTTCCATCTGAAGTTTGCTGAGCTCACTGGTTGAATGAGATATGCTTATTTAGTACATCAGAAAAAAACACGATTTACTACCCAGACTGGCTAATTCAATGGATATCATATTCTCTAAAGGATCATGATAATGTTAATTCCCTGTGTGTACCAATTTAATTTTATTTCAGAAGTCAAAAATATTTAAGTGATTCCAGTTGCAGTGTTCCAGTTTACTAAGTAACTATAAATCACTTGCAAGTACATTAAAAATTTTCTGTTGATGGATTGGCTGGTATTTTACATAAGTATAGGGTCTCTAACTTAGTTTTGCAAAGTAAAAATGTGCTCTTCATTTTTTTTCTGGCTCTTTAATCTTTGTCAACCCCTATCCCACCCTGTATAACTTTCACAGGGCCCCCTTTTCTTCTCCTTTCACATATTTCATCAGACTCCTTAAGGGAGTCATAGACTGGTTGTGATTATTACTGAACCATATGGGAACCACACGCCTTATTTTTTCTTCTACTCTTATGAATAATGGTTATGGCTTTTCAAATTAATAAAAAAAAAAAGTCCCAAGATTAGTTTTTAACTATTGAAAGACTAAGGAGTAGGTAGTCCTGCCTTCATTTAATCCCTAAGAAAGCCAAAGTTAGTACCCCTCTTCTTTCTTTACTTTCAACTACCACCTGAAATTTGTTCTTCAGAAGGGTGATACTTCAGTATACATTAGTGTGCAGCTTTCATGACCCCTTATTGTTTTTACTAAAAATCTTCTGGATTAGAAGGACCTGGGAATCATTATATATAGTCTTCTTTTCCAGAATGGATTTTGCATACTGGGCAAAGTTTGACTACAAAATAGATACTGATTTTTTTACAACCTTTATTTTCTGTTTTTGAATTCCCAAAATATTTTCATGTCTTGTTAAAATTTTGTATTTATCTAACTTACTTTAAAAAAAAGAAGTTCACCAGTGAGAGACAGACAGACAGACGGAGGGAGAAGTAAAAAGCACTATCCACTGGAAAGCACTATCCACTGTGGTCACAACATAGTCTCTTCTCCTCCATCTCTTAGTGCTCTTGGACTTTAAGGCATGTACATACACACACACACACACACACACACACACACACACACACACACATACCTGGTGTGTTTTTCAAGCTGCCAGGGCCAGGACTTGAGCTGCAGTAGACTCTATTGGATCTGGCTCCCTCAACCATTAGGCTATGGTACTGGCACTTACTTACTTATTTATTTATTTTGCAATGAGAACGTTTAACATCTACACTTTAAACAAGATTACGAGTATAAAATGCAATGCCGTTAAGTGGAATCATTTCTTTTAGTCTAATGTCCTAAAGATTCATCTACATTGTTGCATATGGAAAGATTCCCTCCTGAAATTTTATTGTGTGTTATACTATATTTTCTTTATTTTTAAAGAATTTTTTTAAAGAACTATTTTATTTAACTTTATTTATTATTATATCATTATTATTTTTAAGTTTGATCAGAGAGAGACAGAGAGAGAGAGAGGAAGTGAGAAAGCAAGCCACCAGTCCGAGACTTGAACCGTGGTCGGCCATGTGGGAGTCTAGCGCCTTTAACCACCGCGCCACTTGCCAGCCCCTATACTATATTTTCTTTATATGTTCATCTGTCTATAGACATTTAAGTAGGTTCTGCATATTTGTTATTAAGAATAATGCTCCAATGAACATGGGAGTGCAAATTTTTCTTCAAGATCCTGATTTCAAGATCATGATTTGAATTCTTTTAGGTAAATAACCAGAAGTGGGATTGCTAGATTATATGTAGTTCTAGCTTTCATTTTTTTTTCCTTTGGAGAGGTTTTTGCTATAGGGCACATGTGCTCACCAGACAGAAAGAGAGAGACGGAGAGACAGAAAATGAGAAATCACCCCCCAGGGGGGATAGCCACGTCACAATCCCTTCTCCTCCATTCTCCTCTCAGGATCTAGGGCACGCACGCACACGCGCCTGGCATGAATTTTAAGCCACTGGGTCCGGGACGTGAACTGCGGTCGACTACATGGGAGTCCAGCGACATAGCCATTATGCTAACTGCTGGTCCCATCTAGCTTTAATTTTTTGAGGAACTTTCATATTGTTTTCCATAGCAATTGTGACATTTCACATTTCTACCAACAGTAAACAAGGATTTCAGTTTGTTCACATGCTCTCTCAGCACTTGTTATCTGTTTTTTATATATATATATATATATATATATATATATATATATATATATATATATAAATAAAACGGCCATCTTAACAGTGTGAGGTGGTATCTTTTTTTAAATTTAAATTTTATCATTATTATTATTTATTTAATTTGACCAGAGAAAGACAGACAGAGAGAGAGAGAGAGAGAGAGAGAGAGAGAGAAAGAGAGAAAGTGAGAAAGCAAACTGCTAGGTCTGAGACTCGAACCACAGTCAGCCATGTGGGAGTCCAGCATCTTTAACCACCACGCCACCTACTGGCCCCGTGAGGTGATATCTTATTGCGACTTTGATTTGCATTTCCCTGATGATTTGTGATATTTAACATCTTTTCATATGGCTATTGGCCATTTATATGTGTTCTTTGAAGAAACGCCTACCCAAGTCCTTTTCCTATTTCTAAGCTGCATTATTTGCTTTTTTGCTATTGAGTTGTGTAAGTTCCTTATATATTTTAGATATTACCTCTTATCATATAAATGATTTGCAAACATTTTCTCAATTCTGTAGGTTGCCCTTTTACTCTGTTGACTATTTCATTTTATTCTTTTTGTAGAGGTTTTGCCTTAGGGCACGTGTGCTCGCTGGAGAGAGAGAGAGAGAGAGACATAGACAGAGATGGTGAGAGGGAAAGTGAGAAGTCACTCTTGCTGTGGTCATGCCACAATCTCTTCTCCTCTATTCTCCTCTTGGTATCTTGAGCACTCACACATGCCTGGTGTGATTTTTTTTTTAGAGGCTTTTGCTAAAGGGCACGTGCGCTCGCCAGACAGACAGAGAGAGACAGAGAGATAGAAAGTGAGAAATCACCCCCCAGGGGGGATGGCCACGCCGCAATCCCTTCTCCTCCATTCTCCTCTCGGGATCTTGGGCACGCATGCACACGTGCCTGGCGTGAATTTAAGCCACCGGGTCCGGGACTCGAACCGTGGTCGACTACTTGGGAGTCCAGCAACATAGCCATTACGCTAACTGCTGGTCCCGTGCCTGGTGTGATTTTCAAGGTACTGGGTCCAGGATTTTAACTGTGATCAGCCATGTGGAAGTCCAGTGACATAACCACTACACCATCTGCTGGCCCCGACTGTTTCCTTTGTTGTGCAGAGCTTTTCAGTTTGATGTAGTCCCATTTGTCTATTTTTGCCTTTATTTTGCTTGCATTTTTAGTGTCATGTTCAAGAACTTATTGTCAATATCAGTGTTGAGCCTGTTCTCTTTGTTTTCTTCTAAGAGTATTATAGTTTCAGGTCTTATATTTCAGTTTTTAATTCATTTTGAGTTGATGTTTGTGTTTGGTATAAAAAAAGGGGGTCTACTTTGATTCATATGTATGTGATATCCAAATTTTCCAAATGATTTTTACATATACTGTCCTTTCCTCATTGTCTTGGTATCCTCATTGAAGATTCTTTGTGTATGAGTGGGTTTGCTTCTGGGTCCTCTCTTCTGTTTCATTGGGCTATATGTGTATTTTTATTCTAGTATCATACTGTTTAATTATTATAGCTTTGTAATATAATTTGAAATCAGGAAGCATGATGCTTCCAGATTTACTTTTTGTTTTCCATCTTATTTTGGCTATTTGGGATCCTTTGTGACTCCCTATGAATTTTAGGGATTTTTTTCTATTTCTGTAAAAAATAATACCATGAGGATTTTGGCAGGGATTGCATTGAATCTATAGGTCACTTTGGGTAGTATGGTCATTTTAACAGTATTGTCTTCCACCCTTTTACATGACTGTCTTATCATTTATTTCTGTATTCTGTAATTTCTTTTATCAAGTTTTATAGTTTTCAGAATGTCTTTCACCTCACTAGTTCTATTAATTCCTAAGTATTTTATTCTTTTGATGCTATTGTAAATAAGATTACATTTTTCTTTTCAAGTAGTTCATTGTTATGTAGAGACACTACTAAATTTACATGCTGTATTTATATGCTACAACTTTACTGAATTTGCTTATCAAATCTAACCGTTTGTGTGAGTGTGTGTATATGTATGTGTGTGAAGAATTTAGGATTTTCTACATATAAGATCATGTCACCTGGAAATGGAGGTAATTTTACTTGTTCTTTTCTCATTAAGATGCCTTTTCTTTCATTTTTTGCCTAATTATATTAGATAGGACTTCCAGTAGTAGGTTGAATTGAATTGGTAAAGAGTGGGCATCCTTGCATTTCCCTTATGATTTATGATTTTATATGCATTTTGGCCATTCATATGTCTTCCTTAGAGAGTTGTCTGTTAAGCTCATTTGCCCATTTTTTAATTTGCATAAGGTATTTCAGAAAAGTTCTGTTTAAGACTTAACTGTGGAAGGATGAGCAGGTAGTGTAGTGGTTACATCGCTGGACTCCCACATAGTCGACCGCGGTTCGAGTCCCTGACCCAGTGGCTTAAAACTCACACCAGGCTCTTGTGCATGCATGCCCAAGATCCCGAGAGGAGAATGGAGGAGACAGAATTGCAGCATGGCCATCCCACTGGGGGGCGGGGTGATTTTTCACTTTCTGTTTCTCCGTCTGTCTCTATTTCTCCAGTGAGCACACGTGTCCTACAGCAAAAACCAAAAATGAAACAAAGCAAAAAATCTCTAAAAAAAAAAAGACTTTACTATGGGAAGACAAAAGGAATGCCAGTAGCTTGGCTTTTTAAGTTGCCTCCAGTGTTTTTGCACTTATACTGAATAGCCTCCTGTCTGTCTCCTAACTTATTTTTCTTCAAACTATATATACATTTAGCAAACATAGTTAGGCATCTGTTATGTATAAAGGTCCTTAATGAGATATAGGTTATTTCCCTCTCTGCCTGTTTTCTTGGCTTGACAAAATGGTCATTTGAGATGATCATTTAATTTTTATCAAGTGTAGAATTGCAAATAGAAGAGATTCATAGGAACAGCAGTTAGTGTAATGGCTATGTCGCTGAACTCCCATGTAGCTGAATGCAGTTCGAGTCCCGGACCCGGTGGCTTAAACTCACGCTGGGCGCGTGTGCATGTGTGCCCAAGATTTTGAGAGGAGAATGGAGGAGAAGGGATTGCGGCGTTACCATCCCCCCTGGGGGGTGATTTCTCCCTTTCTATCTCTCTGTCTCTGTCCTTCTGGCAAGCGCATGTGCCCTATAGCAAAAACTTCTCCAAATAAAAAAGAAGATATTCATGTTCCCTTTCTTCAGGGAACTCTACCCCAACTCACCCTACCCCCTAGCAGGGTTTTTTTTTTTTTTTTTTTTTTTTTTTTTTTTTGTTATAGGGTGTGTGCACTTGCTGTGGATGGGAGAAGAGCAAGAACAAGAGAGAAAAAGCACCCCTCAGGGAAGATGGCCATTCTGCAATCCCTTTTGTATTGTCCTCTTGGGATTATGGGCATGTACATAAATGTGCCTGGTGTGTTTTTCAAGCCACTGGGTCTGGAACTCAAACCACACAGTCTGCCATGTGAGATCCAGTCAATTTAACCACCATGCCACTAGCTGGCGCCATCATATCTTTAATTCATGTAAGGTAAAATACTTTTAAGAGTTTATAGTTGAGATTATTACTTCCATGACCTTATGTAAGTTACCTCTATCCTCTAGGACTAATTTTCCCATCCATGAGGAATTTGAACTAACAACACTAAGTGCCCTTACAGCCTTAAAATTCTGATCCTAACCATTTGTTTGCCCTTTGCAAGTATAATATGGGGCTTAAGAAACAATAGTGATGTTTAAGTTTTTGTGTCAACTTGGCTGGGCTAAGGGATACCCAGATAGCTGGTAAGACATTATTTCTGAGAGCTTCTACAAAGGTATCTCTGGAAGAAATTAATATATAATTTGGCAGACCAAATTAAGAAGTCCAGTTTTACCAATGTGGGCAGGCATCACCCAATCAGTGGTGGAGGGGGCCTTCCAAGTAGAACAAAAAGGTAGAAGAAGAGCAAGGTACATTTCTCTTTCTTCCTGAACTGAGATATCCATCTTCTGCCTTTTGAACACTCTTATCAGTGCTCCTAGTTCTCAGACCTTCAGACTCAGACTTGGACTTTCACTATTGGCTCCTCTAGTTCTCAGGTCTTGAGGATTGGACTAGAATCACACCACTGGCTATCCTGGGCCTTCATGTTGCAGATGACAGAGGCAGGACTTCTTAGACCCCATAATCATGTGAGCCATTCAGTCATAATAAATCTCTTTCTCTATGTATGTGTATCCTATTGATTCTGTTTCTCTGGAGAGCTCTGACTACCCAAAGATTTTAACTCTGGAAGTTTTGGGTTTTTAGGTAATCAAACATAATTCTTAATCTTCTTTTTTTTTTTTAAGATTTTTGCCATAAGGTGTGTGTGCTTGCTGGTGCTTGCTGGAAAAACAGAGAGAGAGAGTAAGTGAGAAATCACCCCCCTGGGGGATGGCCACACCACAAACCCTTCTCCTCCATTCTCCTGTTGGGTCTCTGGACAGACACACACACACACACACACATGCACTGCCAGGTCTGAGACTCGAACTGCACAGTTGACTAAACTCTTCCAATATCCAGATAAATGCTGTTAAAAGAGATGAAGTTAGTTAGATATGAAATATTTAGATCTATTTGAGGTCAGTAGTTCAATATTTGCCTCTATAATCCTGTTTTTTTTTAAGCTACATTAAACCTTCTGAGGATAGACTATATATAGGGTTAATATTAGCTAAAATGGTGCCTTTATACCAATTTCTAAAAGAAAAGAAATTTTCTTCAAGTGGGTTCAGCACTGTGTTGAGGCATGAGGCTTAGTAAATGAAACTCAGATTTTCACTTACTCACTCAGCCTAGGTATTTTATGCAGTATTTAGATACTGTGTGATTTCATTAATAGGATTTTTCATGATGTCCTTTTCAGATAGGATTCAACTTTGTTTCTCTAACTCCTTCAGTCTGAGTTTTCTGATTGGCTCAGAGAATTAAGTGCCTATTTCCTTGCCCTTTGTTTAATATGTGGGGCTTCCTCAAGACTTTTTTGCATACTTCCTTACACAAGGGATTTATTATTTAACAGTCTTACAATGAGTTCCTCACCCATGTGCATACACCATGCTGGGAACTCCAACAGTGTCTTTGACATCAAACCTTTTTCTTTCCACTAGATGAGTTTGGGAGACTACCAAAGGCTACCACTCACCCTGTCTCCCTCCTAGTCTTTTCAACAAGGAGAGGGCAGTATACTACTTTCACAGTTCTGGTCCTAATCCCAAGTATTATTCCCTTCTTAAGTGTAGTGTGTGGATTGCCTTAATTGGTAGTGAGGATGACTGAGTGAATCCCTGGGACAGAAAGGAAGAACTAGAGATAGCAATGTCCAAGAGAGGAGTGTTGGAGACATTCTGTGATCCTCTCCCTTCTTCCTGTGTGTTCCAGACTCCCTGATTTTGGCATAGAAATATCCATGCCTACTTCCTCTCCAGATGCAATCTAGATAGCTGGGAATGGAGACAGGTTTTCATTAACTCTTTCTCATCCTGAAACACTGAAGGAGAAAGACCCGTAAACTCAAATGATTACCCTTGGCTTGCTCTCCATAAAATGTTCACTCCGTGTTTAAGTCACTGAATGCCATATCCACAATACTATTAATATTTTAATTATTTGTATCTGGTAGCTTGTGAGGTTTTTTTTCTTTGTTTGTTTGTTTTCTTTTTTGAGAGAGAGATTTTTGCTGTAGGGTGCATATGCTCACTGAAGAGACACGGAGAGACAGAAAATGAGAAATCATTCCCAGGGGGGATGGCCATACTGCAATCCCTTCTCCTCTGTGCTCCTCTTGGAATTTGAGGCATGCACGCACACGCACCCTGCATGAGTTTAAGCCACCAGGTCTGGGACTTGAACCACAGTTGACTACATGGGAGTCCAGCAATGTAACCCTTAAGCCAACTGCTAATCCTACACCTGAAAGACTAGAGGATATATAAGCATGGAAAATGGTTACAGATCCTGGATACAGGACACATATTGTACATATACAGGATCTTGTATCCTGGATACATATTAAGTGGAGACATATAGTATCTCTCTTTCATAGCCTGGCTTGCTTTACTCAGCAATAAATCTTTCATATTCATCCACTTTCTATCAAAAGCCAGGGTCTTTTGTTTGTGTCTTTCTTTTAATGACTGAGTAATATTCCACAGACTGTATGTGGCACACTTTTTCAATGCCTTCATCTGTTTGTGGACATTTAGATTTAGGTTGGTTCCATAGCTTAGTAATTGTGAATAATGCTATAATAGATACAGATGTACAAGCACTTTTCTGACTGAGCATTCTATTATTCTTTGAGTAGATACCCAGGAGTAGAACTGCTGGATCATATGGTAGTTCTATTTGTAGGTCTTTAAGAAACCTGCATATTGTTCTCCACAGTAGCTGGACTAATTTACATTCCCACCAATAGTGTAGGAGAGTTCCCCTTTCACCACAGCACTTCTAGCACTTATCATTTTTTTTAACCTTTGCTATTCTGACTGGGGTTAGGGGATATCTCATTGTAGTTTTGATCTACATCTCCCTCATGAGGGCAGATGTTGAGCATTTTTATTTTTCATATGCTTTTTGACTGTTCATATGTTTTCTTTAGAGAGTTATTTGTTCATCTCAATTTCCCATCTTTTAATTGTAAGGGTCATTATTTATAAGGTAAGCCACTTTAGGTCCCTGTATATTCTGGTTATCAGTCCCTTATCTGAGACATAGTTTACAAAAATTTTCTCCTATTCTGAATATGGCCAAATCACACTAGTTACTGTGTCTTTTGCTACACAGAAACTCCTTAATCTGATGTAATCCCAGTAGTCTAGTTTTGGATCATTTCCTGTGCTTTAGGGGTATTATTTAAGAAGTCTTTGCCTACCCAAATGTCTCACAGAATTTACCCAGTATTTTCCAGCAGTAGATTTATACTTTGAGGTCTTAGGTTTAGATCTTTGATCCACTTTGATTTTTGCCACTGGTGAGAGAGAGAGGTCCAGTTTCATCTTTCTGCAGGTGGATACACAGTGTTTCCAGCACCATTGGCTAAAGAGGTTTTCCTTTTCCCACTGGATTTGCTGCTACCCTTTGTCAAAAATCAGTTGTCTTTATGTTTTGGGGTATATTTCTGGGGTCTCTATTCTGTTCCATTGGTCCACCTATGTGTTTCTGTGATAATACCATGCTGTTTTGATGATCACAGCTTTGTAATATATTTTGGAGTCAGGCAGTAAGATGCCTCCTACTTGGCTCTACTTGTGCAGGATTGCTTTGGCAATACAAGGTCTTTTATGACTCTAGACAAATTCTTTGTTGCTCTTTTCCACTCTGTGAAGAATAACTCTGGTAATTTGATTGAAATTGTATTACATATGTAGATTAATTTGGATAGAACTGCCATTTTGATTATATTGATTTTTCCAATCCAGAAACATGGGATATCCATCCACTTTTTGTGTTATTTTTTATTTCTTTTTTTAGTTTTTCATAATTTTCTTTATGGAGGTTTTTCACTTCTTTGGTTAGATTTATTCCTATGTACTTTATACTTTTTGTGGCTGTGGTAAATAGGATTATTACTTCAGTTCTATCTCAGTCTGTTTGTTATTTGTATATAGAAATATACTAGAAAGCTGTGGTAATCAAAACAGCATGGTACTGGCACAGAAACAGACATGTGGACCAATGGAATAGAATAGAATCTCCAGAAATAAATTCCCAAACATACAGTCAACTGATTTTTGACAAGGGGTACCAGTCAATCCAGTGGGAAAAGGAAAACCTCTTCATAAAATGGTGTTGGAAAAACTGAATTTCCACCTGCAAAAAGATGAATCTGAACCCCTACCTCTCACCTCTGACAAAAATCAAGTCAAGGAGATCAATTTATTTAGATATAAATCTAAAACCTCACACTATAAAACTGCTCTTGGAAAACACTGGAGAAACTCTGGGAGACATTGGGGCAGGGAAAGACTTCTTAAATAAGACCCCCAAAGCACAGTCACAGTCGATAATCCCCAAAATAGACAAGTGGGATTACATCAGACTAAGAAGTTTCTGCATGGCAAAAGACACAGTAATTAGTGTGAATAGACAGCCCTCAGAATGGGAAAATATTTTTGTAAACTATGTGTCAGATAAGTGACTGATAATCAGAATATACAAGGAACTCAAGCTGCTGTTTCGAAAAAAGATGATCAACCCTATTAAAAGATGGGAGAATGAGTTGAAAAAACCAGTCTCTAAAGATGACATACGAATAACCAAAAGGCATATTAAAAAATGCTCAACATCCCTCATTGTAAGGGAAATGCAGATCAAAACAATGAGATACCACCTAACTCCAGTCAGAATGACTAAGATTAAAAAAAAATGATAAATGCTGGCAGGGGTGTGGTGAAAGGGGAACTCTCTTATACTGCTGGTGGAAATGTAAATTGGTCCAGCCACCGTGGAGAACAATTTGGAGATTTCTCAAAAATCTACAAATAGAACTACCATATGATCCAGCAGTCCCATTCCTTGGTATCTACCCAAAGGACAGAAGAATTCTTAATCAGAAAATTGCTTGCACATCGATGTTTATTGCAGCAGTATTCACAATTGCCAAGACATGGAACCAACCCAAATGTCCATGAACAGATGAATGAATTGAAAAACTATGGCACATATACTCTATGGAATATTATTCAGTCATTAAAAAAACCCTAGCTTTTGACAGAAAGTGGATGAATATGACAAATTTACTGCTGAGTGAAGCAAGCCAGGCTATGAAGGAGAGACATTGTATGTCCCCACTTAATATATACCGAGTGTCTGCACTCTATGACTGAAAGGGATTGACTGAAGGATATAGAAACACAGTAAAGGGATGTAAATACAGATATAATGTGTGGGAAAGAGTAGGGTTTCAGGAAAAACAATTAGAAGAAAAACAAGGAGGGAAAGCATTAATGGGACAAAGAAACGTGCCAATTTCTGTTAAAGATATTTTATAGTTTAGTCAACTGGACTAGGGAGAAATGTTCACACGTTAAAATATTCACTTTGTAAGCTAAATAATGTGATTGACTGTATAAAAGAAAATGGAATTAAAAAAGAAAAGAAAAGAAAAGAAATGCTATAGATGTTTGTGTGCTGATTTTGTGTCCTGACACTTTACAGGATTCATTTATTACTTCCAGGAGTTTTTTCATGGATACAATTGGGTCTTCTGTAAATCGAGATAATTTCACCTCTTCTTTTTCTATTTGAATGCTTTTTATTTCATTTTCTTTTCTGATTGCATTGGCTAGGACTTCCAGCACTATATTGAAAAGGAATGGAGAAAGCAGGGAGCCTTGGAACCAGCAGTTGTCGTAATGGTTATGTTGCTAGACTCCCACGTAGTTGACCACAGTTCGAATCTTAGACCTGGTGGCTTAAACTCACACCGGGCGCCTGTGCATGTGTGCCCAAGATTCTGAGAGGAGAATGGAGGAGAAGGGGTTGCAGGGTGGCCATCCCCTTTGGGGGCGATTTCTCGCTTTCTGTCTCTCTCAGTCTTTCTGGCAAGTGTATGCGCCTTATAGCAAAAACCTCTCTTAAAAAAAGGGAAAGAGATTAATGGAAATTAGTATTGCTCATCTTTTGTCCTGATTTTTTGGGGGGTTATTTTTTAGTCTTCTTAGTGATTATTCCAGGTCAGAGATTTTGTCTTCTACATCTGAGATTTGATTTTCTGCATGGTCTAATCAGCTTTTAATACTTTTAAGAGCTGTTTTTTTTTTTTTTTTTTAAGAGGTTTTCGCTATAGGGCGTGTGCGCTCACCAGACAGACAGAGAGAGACATAGAGACGGAAAGCGAGAAATCACCCCCCAGGGGGATGGTCACGCCGCAATCCCTTCTCCTCCATTTTCCTCTTGGGATCTTGGGCACACACGCACATGCGCCCGGAGTGAGTTTTAAGCCACCGGGTCTGGGACGCGAACCACGGTCGACTACGTGGGAGTCCAGCGACATAGCCATTACGCTAACTGCTGGTTCCCTTAAGAGCTGTTTTGATTTCCTATATTATAGTTTTCATCTCTAACAATTTCATTTGATTATTTTTTATGGTGTCCATTTTTTCCATCAAATTGTGGAAGGACTTCCTCATCTCCTGGAGTTTATTGTCTCTTTTCTGCTCCATCTCATAGAGTTTTGTCACCATGAATGTTCTGAATTCTGAATTCTTTTTTTTTACATTTCGGTAACTTATCTTTAAAAAAAAAAAGTTGGAGGCAAGGTACTATGTTCTCTTTTTTAAAAAATATCACTTTATTTCTTTGCCACCACTATTCTTTTTTTATACTTTTTAATTTAAATTTATTTATTTACATTCATTCACTATACATCAGTACAGCATACAAAATGAGATTTTCCATCCACAATATACTGTATATTGGCTCAATCAAGCACATCATCATACGTGTTATTGTCAACAAATAATTTTCCATTTCTTGTTTCCTGTATATTTTGCTTTTTGTCCCATCCTTGATTCCCTATCTCTCACCCTCTGCTGTGTCCCACTCTCCTCCCACACTGTCTCTGGTATCCATGGTTGCTTTCTATGCCTTTTCCCCCCATTTTATTAATTTGCTAAAGAACTTAATTTATCTAAATATTTTCAATAGCAAGCGCAGCTGATATATACATATCCATCCATGCAAGTCTGACTTTAGGCATAAACCTCAGTAAGTAGAATGAACATACTATAAAGTAGCACCTAGCTGGGGCTATATAGCTTACTGCAGTCATCAAATAGGTATTTTTAATGCATATTTTTATTTCAAGAAAAGCAGTTTTCGTGTTTTTTTCTCCTGGAACTTTTAAAAAATTTATTAATTTACATTCATCCTCTAAGCATCGTCACAGCATACAAAATGTGATTTCCCATCCAGAATATACTGCATAGTGGCCTAATCATGCATATTATCATCAATAATTTTCCATTTCTAGTATATATATATATATATATATATATATATGGAAAAAATATATATATATACTATATATACTATATACTATATATATATTTACCCCTTTGTCTGACCCTCTACCTTTCCCACCCTCTTCTCACACTATCTTTGGTGTCTACATTTGTCTCCCATTCCTTTTCCCCCCACATTTTATTGATCACACATTTTCTTAAATAATCTAACTACTTTCAATAACAAGTTCAGCTGGTAATTTAAAGAAAAGCATTTTTGAAATGCTAAGGAACTTTGCTTAAAACTTAAAACTTAAAACTGGGAAACAGGCTAGTATTCTGTTCAAATAGTAGGTACATGAACCTATCAACAGCTCAAAACAGGACAAAAATTCTTAAAACTGGACAATAAAGCCTAGAAGAAAATCAGGAATATTTTAGTCAAAAGTCACAGAATGCTATCTTGATGGAGATGTATTTCCTTATTTTCTCATACTTGAAGCTCATCTGTGCCTCTTAGTCATTTGCTGGTGAATTCACTTTTGGATAACTCTTTGGAGAATGTTTATGCAACTGTGAACTCGTTTCATTCCCTTTTACTGTGAATTGTTTCTGTGCCAATGTCTTTCTTCTGTTGTGATTAACAATGTGGTCCCCATAGGAGTTTTCTGTTTAGGTTTCTAAAGAAGAATTTCTCCCTTTTTGCTGGTGTTTTAGTGGGGGTGAGGATTTCTGAGTCTCACAATGTTTAGATGTTTGAACATTATAAATCTAGATTTGTTTAGTGCCTCTGGGGAATGGAGGCTGAGAAAAAAATGGCAATGAAGGTGGAAGGAACAGATAAAATGGAAGAAGAAGAAAGAAAAAGAAATTCAGCCCTGCCTCAGATTCTCTGACTGGGCAGGGGGCTTCAGATGGAGATGGAGTCTACTTGAAAAGAGTGTAACTGCCTTGTGCTATATGAAAGAAGAGAAGCAAAGAATTAGCAAAGGAAAGGAGGAGAAAAATTAGAACCTTCTAACTCAGAGCAGGGAGCTGATGTGGCTGAAATTCATCTCTGCCTCAGATTCCCTTAGTAGGTAGGAGGCTGCAGATGGATACAGAGTCTGTTTGAGAAGCCTGTGACTGCCCTGTCCTTAGTCAAGATTATTAATAGCCCAAGTTTTAAAATACTTATTATAATTACCTTCTAACGAAACACTTATAATACTTAAAAGTTACATAACAGTAACTGTGCCAGATGCCTTTCTAGGAGTTATGCATCTCTTCATTCATTTAACTCTCAGAACAACCTTTTGATGTGGGTATTATTAGTATCTCCATTTTACAGATAAGGAAATTAAGGCACATATAGGTTAAGTTATGTGCCCAAAGTCATGCAGCTAGAAAGTGTTAGAAAATGACTTTTGATCTCAGAATGACAAGCTCCAGATTCCATGTTCTTAACAACTATGCTATATTAAATAACTTTCTTTTCTCTATCCTTTATGAATTTATTTTTAAATTTTCCCACAATCATTTACTTTACATATCAAAATTTTTTTCTCATACTCCATACTTTTTTATGTGTAAATATATATTTATTCTTGAGTTTTCCAAATTATGTCTGATAGTTGTGCCAAAATCGTAATACTGTCTGATGAATTTATATGAAGAAATATTTAAAATAATTATTATTATAAGTGACAGAGTATAAAGGGAAGTGAGGTTTCTTGTTTTTAATTTCAGGTTCTTTATTTATTTATTTATCATAATCTTGTTTATATTACATTGAATCGCATATAACTTTACCGTGTATTACATTTCTTTTACCAGAAGGAATATCATGCATATCAGTCAATACAGAGACATTAAAATCCCCATTTTTTTTTAGAGGATTTTGCTATAGGGCACGTGTGCTTACCAGAAAGACAGAGAGAGGCAGAGAGATAGAAAGTGAAAAATCACCCCCCGGGGGGATGGCCACACCACAATCCCTTCTCTTCCATTTTCCTCTCAGGATCTTGGGCACGCATGCACACGCACTTGGCGTGAGTTTAAGCTACCAGGTCTGGGACTCGAACCGTGGTTGACTACATGGGAGTTCAGTGACATAGCCATTACGCTAACTGCTGATCCCCCAAAATCCCCATCTTCATCATCAGCTTTTCAATTTTTTCCTGATGATGATTATTATTATTCCAATTATTTTTTTAAGCAGTCAATCATTATTATTCTTTTTGCTTGTAAAAAGACTTTACCCATCATGAAATACTTCTCAGACCAATCCAGTTGAGAATACTATACACATCATCATCAACAGGTAATAAACCATATCTATTTCGGGACCAGCACTTAGCCTAATGTCTATGTTGCTGGACTCCCATGTAGTCGACCACGGTTCGATTCCCGAACCCGGTGGTTTAAACTCACGCCAGGCACGTGTGCATGCGTGCCCAAGATTCTGAGAGGAGAATGGAAGAGAAGGGATTGTGGCATGGTCATCCCCCCTGGGGGGTGATTTCTCGCTTTCTATCTCTCTCTCTGTGTCTTTCTGGTGAGCACACACGCCTTATAGCAAAAACCTCTCCAAAAAAAAAAAAAAAATATCTGTGTCTCACTAATGTCATGCCTCTCTATTTGTTCTCTTGCTATCTTTCTCTATACTTTTCTCTTCTCCTGCCCCATTCCACACCGTCTTGTCATCGTTAACTATTTTCACTGTTTTTTATGCCTTCCAATATTTTGATCTCTACCATAGAGTGCAGATAGGCGGTACACATTAAGTGGATACATACAATATCTTTCTTTCATATCTTGACTTACTTCACTCAGCAATAGATCCTCCATATCTGACCACTTTCTATCAAATGCTGGGGACTTGTTTTTTTTTATGGCTGAATAGTATTCCATAGAATATATGTGCCCCATAGAACATATGTGCCACATTTTTTCAATCCATTTATCTGTTTGTGGACATTTGGGTTCGTTCCATGTCTTGGCGATCGTGAATAATGCCACAATAAACATTGATGTGCAGGCGCTTTTCCGACTGAGCATTCTTCTGTCCTTTGGGTCAAATACCCAGAAGTGGGATTGCTGGATCAAATGGTAGTTCTATTTGTAGATCTTTGAGGAGCTCCATATTGTTCTCCACAGTGACTGAACCAGTTTACTTTCCCACCAACAGTATAGGAGAGTTCCCTTTTCACCACATCCTCACCAACACTTATCATTTATATATTTTTAATCTTTGCCATTCTGACAGGGGTTAGGTGGTATCTCATTGTCGTTTTTATCTGCATCTCCCTTATGAAGGATGTTGAGCATTTCCTTATATGCTTTTTGGGTGTTCGTACGTCTTCTTTAGAGAGATTTTTTTTCAGCTCATTTTCCCATCTTTTAATTGGGTTAATCAGTTTTTTTTTTTTTTTTTTTTTTTTTTTTTGCATGGGGCACTTGAGTCCCTTGTGTATTCTGATTATACTTCCCTTGTCTGATGCATATTTTACAAAAATATTCTCCCATTCTGAGGGCTGCCAATTCACACTTGTTACTGTGTCCTATGCTGTGCAGGAACTTCTTACTCTGATACAGTCCCACTTGTCTATTTTAAGGATTATTGCTTGTGCTTTGGGAGTCTTATTTAAGAAATCTTTGCCTACTTCAATGTCTCCCAGAGTTTCTGCAGTATTTTCCACCAGTAGTTTTATTGTTCAAGGTGTTAGGTTCAGATCATTGATCCACTTTCAGTTGATTTTTGTTAATGATGAAAGATGAGGTTTCAATTTCGTCTTTCTGGAGGTGGATACCCAGTTTTTCCAGCACCATTTACTAAAGAGCTTTTCCTTTTCCCAATGGATTGACTGATATCCTTTGTCAAAAATCAGTTGGCTGTAAGCTAACTGCTGGTCCCTTTCCATCCTTTTCTTATGTACACTAATTGCTATGAATTTCCCTCTTATGACTGCTTTTGCTGTGTCCCATAGTTTATGGAAACTTGTGTACCCATTATTATTTGTTTCCATAAATTTTTTATTTCAGGCCTTATTTCTTCAGTAGTTAAAAAGTCATTCAGAAGTAGGTTGTTCAGTTTCCATGTGTTTGTGTATTTTTGAGGGTGTTTCTTGAAATTAATCTTGAGTTTAATTCCATCATGATCAGAGAAAATGCTGGATATAATTTCTATGCCTTTGAATCTGGAAAGACTTGATTTCTGTCTTAACATATTGTCAATCTTTGAAAAGGTTCCATGCTGGGGTGAGAAAAATGTATATTTTGTGAACTTAGGGTGGAAAGTTCTATAGATACCTATCAGGCCCATTCAATTTATAGTATCATTTAGGTCCTGCCTCTCTCTTTTTATTTTCTGACTAGAAGATCTGTCAAAAGGAGATAATAAGGTGTTGAGATCTCCAACAATTACAGTGTTTCTCCCTATCTCTCCTTTTATGTCCAGCAGTCTTTCCTTCACATATTTAGGTGCTCCTGAGTTGGGTGCATAGAAATTTATAAGTGTTATGTCTTCTTCTGGAATTACCCCATTTACTAGTATATCATGTCCTTCTTTATCTCTTCTTACACTCTTTGACTTGAAGTCTATTTTGTCTGAAATCAATATCACTACTCCAGCCCCTTTTTGATTTCCATTTGCATGTAATATCTTTTTCCAGCCCTTGACTTTTAGTCTATGTATGTCTTTATCCACAAGGTGAGTTTCTTTTAGGCAACAGATAGAGGGTTTCTCTTTTCTCCTCCATTTGGCCAATCTGTGTATCTTAATTGGAGAATTAAATCCATCAACATTCAGTGTTACTATTGATATTTCTGGACCTGTTCCTATCACTAAGTGAGCCATTTTCTTGGTTGGTTTTTGTTCTCTTATAACTATCCGTCTGACTTTTTAGTTTTCCTGGTATAGCACTCCCCTCAGAACCTTTTGAAGGGCTGGTCTGCAGTTGGTAAATTCCTTCAGATTTTGTTTATCTGAGAATGTTTTTATCTTTTTTTCCCATATGAAAGATAATCTTGCTGGTATAAGTATTCTTGGTTGAAATTGTTTTTCATTCAATACTGACTATATTTCCCCATTTTTTCCTTGCCTGCATTATTTCTGCCGAGAGATCTGATGTTAGCCTGATGGGGTGACTTTTGTAAGTAACTTGACATTTCCCTCTCGCCTTTAGTATCTTGTCTTTGTCAGTTGTTTTTGCCAATCTGGCTATGATGTGCCTTGGAGAGGATCTTCTTGTGTTGATTCTACTCGAGGTCCTATGTATTTCTTGGATCTTCCTATTTAAATGCCTTTTTAGGTTTGGAAAGTTTTCTTCCAGGATTACATGGAATAAATTATCAATGTCCTTATTATTTTCTTTCTTTTCTTGGATAACAATTATCCAGATGTTGGGGCGCTTGGTGGTTTCCAGTATTCCTCATATATTATCCTTGTTTTTCTTAGTTGTTTTCTCAGTCTTCTTGATACTTTTTCCTAGGTCACATGTTTTGTCTTCTACATTTGAGATTCGATCTTCTGCCTGATCTAATCTACTTTTAATACTTTCAAGGGAGGTTTTGATTTCCTGTATCACATTCTTCTACCCAAGTAGTTCTATCTGGTTCTTGTTTAAGGTGTCCTTTTCTTCTATTAAGTCATGAAAGGACTTCCTCATCTCCTGGAGCTCATTGTCTCTCTTCTCTTTCATCTCAGTTAGTTTGGTCACTACAAATATTCTGAATTACTTATCCGAAGTGTCCACAACGTCCATTATATTGACTGTGAGTGATGTGGGCTTGACGATTTCCCTTGGGGGAGAGGCCTTTTGTTGATTGCTCATATTTCTTAAGCCTCTTCGATTGTTCCTTGTCATCTGGTGATCTGTATGTTCCTTTCTAAGTTATTCATGGTATCTCTGTGTGTTAAAAGGTGTGCAGGATAAGAAAATTGGTCATTTATCTTCCATTCTGCCTGTTCAAAACACTGAAATTCTGAGAGTCCAAAGGTAAGTAGGGAAGGAGCAGAGGATGAGTGACAGTTCCTGACCATTAGGGCCTGCAGCCACAGGCAGCCTGGTGTCTGGCACTGCCGCTGGCTTGAACTGGTCTCCAGATGGGGTGGAGAGGGGTTCACGTTTGTCTTAAAGTCCCAAGAAACCAACCTGAAGTCCAGAGACGGGTAGGGGTGGGGATGAGTGATGGCTCCCAGCCGTTTGGGCCTGTAGCCACAGGCAGCCTGGTGTCTGACATTCATACTACATACTTCTTGACAGTTAATAAATGACTTTCAAAATTAAAAAACCCCCAAATTTAAAGATAGTGTTTGAAATATTTGTTATAATTGTGTTTGTGACTATAACAATAGAGACAGTATGGTTTTAAATATTTTCTTTTTTTTTATTGAGAAGTTTTTGCTATAGGGTGCGTGTGCTCGCCAGACAGAGAGACAGAAAGCGAGAAATCACCCCCCAGGGGGGATGGCTACTCCGCAATCCCTTCTCCTCCGTACTCCTCTCGGGATCTTAGGCATGCACGCATATGTGCCTGGCGTGAGTTTTAAGCCACTGGGTCCGGGACGCGAACCGCGGTCGACTACGTGGGAGTCCAGTGACATAGCCATTACGCTAACTGCTGGTCCCGGTTTTAAATATTTTCTAAAAAATATTTACATGGCAACTACTCAGACTGTTGAAAAGCAAACACCCAGCACACAATTCACACATAAACCTTCTCAATCCAGCTCTGCCTACCAAGTATTCTGTGATATACCATCTGCTAGCAAAGATCAGCCTCTTTTTCTTCCTTCAAAGCCTTCCTCAAGATAATCCTCTGGTTATTAACTGCTCTTTTGCCATCTCTGCTGATTACAATGCTGGGCTGGAAAAGTCCCGGTTATTTTATAGCATGCATTCTTTCATATAGCTTCTCTAATTTTCTCTGCCAGGCAGAACTGTTTATGGTGCCAGGCCATCTTTTCAAGAGCTTCTATTGGCTTACTTGAGATCTGCCTTAGTTCTGTAGTTTTCTGTTTTAAACTTCAGTTATGACATTCCAGTCAAGGCCCTGTCCAATAACGAATATTTCCAATTCCTGTTTCAAGGCAACAGGTATTACTGAACTTATGCAAATAACCGTCCTGCCACAAAATAAGAATACTCCCAAGTATTTGCCAATGCCAGAGGGTCAGGAAGGGAGAAAAGTTTGTTTCCATTTAAAGAAACAAACACAAAGAAAAAAACATTTTAACAAATTTGCTGAACCTATCAAGATCACAAAAGAAAACAAAATCTTTAAACTGGGAGAACAAAGCATAATAAAGAAAAATACAGTAATGTTTTAGTCAAAAGTCATAAAATTCGATTTCATCAGTTCAGTCTTATATGATTAATTTTTCTTCTGTTGAATTTCCAGCGTTACTGTGGTCCGATCTTTCTGTTTAAATCCTAGAAGTTAACATTCAACTTTATTATTGTTATTTCTTATCCCTAGCATTTCTTGATTGCTTTTTGTTCTCTTATTTCTGTATATGTGTCTTTAGTTTTCCTGGTAAAGCACTCCTTTCAGAAATTCTTGTAGAGCTGGTCTGGTGTTGGTAAATTCTTTCAGGTTTTGTTTATCTGAAAATCTTTTTATTTTTTCTTCCCATATGAAGGATAATCTTGCCAGGTATAGTATTCTTGGTTGAAACAGTTTTTCACTTAACACTTTGAATGTATTTTCTCATTCTTTACTTGCTCGCATAGGTTCTGATGAGAGGTCTGATAACCTTTATAAATAACCTGACATTTCTCTCTTGTCAATTTTAATATATTGCCTTTGTCTGTGGTTTTGACCAATCTGGCTATGATGTGCCTTGAAGAAGATCTTCTTGGGGTGATTCTATTTGGGGTCCTTTGTATTTCTTGGGTCTGGATATTTAAATGCCTCTAGGTTTGCAAAGTTTTCTTCCAGGATTTCATGGAATAAATTATCAATGCCCTTATTAGTTTCTTCACCTTCTGGGATACCAATTATCTGGATGTTTGGGTGCTTAATGGTATCTAGTATTTATCATATAGTATTCTCATTTTTTTTTGTTACTTTCCCAGGTATTTTTCATTGCTTTTTCTAATTCAGAGGTTTTGGCTTCAACATCCAAGATTCAATTTTCTGCATGGACTAATATGCTTTTAATACTTTCAAGGGAGGTTTTGATTTTCTGTATTGCAGCCTTCACCTCTAACCACTCCATTCAGTTCTTTTTTTATAGTGTGTATTTCCTCTTTCAGATAGTGCAAGAACTTCCTCACCTCTTGGAATTCATTATCTCTTTTCTCCTTCATCTTCCAGAGTTTATTGTCTCTCAGCTCTTGCAGCTCATTTAGTTTCATCACTATTAATAGTCTGAATGCTCTATCAGACATTTCCACTGTTCTGTCTGTGGATGATGGATTGTTATTTACACTTAGGGGAGAGATATTTTCCTGGATTCTCATATTTCTTGTGGCTTAGATTTAAAATGACTCATCTGAGTGTTTCGGGGATCTAGCAGATGAGGCTTAGAGCATAGTTTTAGTTGCCTTGGTCCCTGAACATACCAGGATACACCTAAGATTTAAAATGGTTTCTCTAAAAATTTTTATCATGGTTACTTTTAAATATAGTCTTTAGAAGTATGTTTAGGTGATAAACACTTATTAAGGAACTTCTGGATGGTAGGAATTGAGACAAAGGAAGAAATAAATGTTAAGTTACTACTTTTTAATGATCTTACCATCTAGGAGAAGAGATGGACAAACAAATATGAGAAAGACATAAAGAATAACTTGAAAATAGTAAATTAATCTGCCAAATAATTTTAGCTGTGGATCTTTTGCTTCATCCGCCCACTTTAGGACCTTCTAGGCCAGTGCTTCTTAAACTTTTCTGTATATATGAATCACCTGGTGAATATTCTTAAATACAGACTTTGATTCTATAGGTGTGGGTAGAACTAGAGTTTCTGTCTAACAAACATCCAGGTGAGGCTGGATCCAGAGACCACACTTTGAGTGGGAAGGTACCACACTACCACACACCAATAGATAACATGCACTGAGAGTGTATGATGTAATGTAGTGCCCTCTTCTTATTTTTTTTTTAATTTGCTAGAGAATACATGTGCTTGCTGGAGAGAGATGAGGGTTGGGGAAGGGATGGGCACAGGTGGGGAGTAAGAAAGCACCATCCCCACCATGGGGCATGATCATGCACAATTCCTTTTCCTCTATCTCTCCCTCTTTCAGGGATTTTGGGCATGCATACACATGCACCTGGCATGTCTTTTTAAACCACCAGGTTCAGGCCTCAAAGCTGTGGTCAGTCATGTGGGATCCAGCAATCTTAACCAGCAAGCCACAGGCTGGACCTGGAATGCAACACTTTCTAGTTAAGCAAAGACATGCTAAAGATTTTTTTTTTTGAGAGGTGTTTTTTTTTGAGAGTTTTTTTTTTTTTGTTTGTTTGTTTGTTTGTTTTTTTTTGCTATAGGGCATGTGCGCTTGTCAGAAAGACAGACAGAGACAGAGAGACAGAAAGCAAGAAGTCACCCCCCCCCAGGGGGGATGGCCACGCTGCAATCCCTTCTCCTCCATTCTCCTCTCAGGATCTTGGGCACTCACGCACACATGCCTGGAATGGGTTTAAGCCACCTATCAGGGACTCGAACAGCGGTCAACAACATGGGAGTCTAGTGACATAGCCATTACGCCAACTGCTGGTCCCAATGCTAAAGATTTTTAAACTAATTATATGAATCTGGGATGTAGTTGGAAAATATCATAGAAGAACTGGCTAAAAAAATTAATGTGATATGTGAAGGTTTCTTGGGAATCTCTGAGCAAATAATTCATGTGGTCAGAAATATGATTCTTGATGTGCTATAGATGGTGGTTAGAAGGGGCCAGAGATTGGAGAAAGTTCAATTCATAGACTAGTGTGAGAATTCAAGCAATGAGAAGGTAAAGGCCTAGAGTATGATTGTGTCAGTGAAAATGGGCAGGAAGGCCTGGCTTCAGGAACGATTGGTTAATGTATACCACTAAATATTCATCACTCATGGGCTGTCTGTCTCTGTGACATAGAAGTAACATGTTGTTCAAGGAAAGCTGGATTGGTATAGAAGACCACAGATTTAGTTCCCAGATCAACTTGTTTATGCTGAGTGCATCTGGCTGGCTGGAAAGGCTGTTCTTAGTGGGATGGGGGAGAAATCATAGCATGAGACCCTGTTGAGGGTGCTTGTCTCTTTTTTCTCTCTCTCTGTCACAAAATAAATAAATAAACTTAAAAACACCCTGAGAACACTAAGGATTGCCTTAGTAATCTAATGTTTGAGAAAAAAAAAAAAGAAAACACTTCCACATCCATCATCCCATTTCATCAACACAAATAACTATGGGACATTAGTAGTTGTTTTCACCCTCACTATATAAATAGAAATGAAATTGTGTAGCAGCAACTTGAACCATTTCAGAGCAAAGGTAAAGCTAATTGCAAGAGAAAAGACATTGTGAAAAGATTGACAATTATTCAACTTCATGTGTTTTAAAGAAAATTATTATTATTATTATTATTATTATTATTATTTAGGCTTTTGCCACTGGGCACATGAGCTTGCTGGAGAGAGACAGAAAGAAGGAAAGAGAAATCATCGCCCAGGGGGATGGCCATGCCACAATCCCCTATCCTCCATTCTTTTCCTGCCCAGAATGATTTTCAAGCTGCCAGGTCTAGGACTTGTTGGCCATATGGGAGTCCAGTGCCTTAACTACCACAGCATCTGCTGACTTCTCGTCTTTTTTTTTTTAATAAAACTTTGTTTTCCTCATTAACAGAGTAATATATTTTGTTTATAAAAGGAACATATATTTGAGATTATGCATCATGGTCATAATATCTGTGCTCTTCCCTCCAGTTTTGCTATTTAACCTATTATTGGCTGTTTTTCTTTGACATTTGAACTTTTCAGTAACTTAATTTTAAACTACCACACAATAATAGCACATCATTATGGATTTATTATAATTTAATTTACTAGTTCTGTGGAACTGGCCATTTAGGTTTCCATTTTTCTGATATTATAAATAACATTGTGGAAAACATCTTTATATACATCATTGTCCAGGTATCTGATACTTAAAGACTTATCAACTCTTTTAAAAGTCTTCTTACCATTTTACAAGTGGCTGGTTAATGCTTGATAAAAGATGAGTCAGCCTAGGGTTTGAGGCAGTTACTCAAGCATCTCTCATTGTCCTATACTATGTAGTGAACTCTGGACCACCATGTTTAGGAAGCCAAGTCTTGGAAAATTCTGTTTTCTGGTGTCATCACTAATCTTGGGTCTCCTCATGCTGTTCCATCAGCACCAGGTGTGGCTACTCCTTGAGGTGAAAAGATGAGGAGAAATAAAAATCTACTTCTTGCCTGCAAGACACTTACCGGCTTTTTAGGGAAAGAGACCAGACACATGAGAAGAATTAAGGAACAGGTCAAATCAAAACACCAGCTCTGTAGCTTGAAAGTCTATATAGAAAAGTAGATATGTTAATGTAGATGATTTTGTTTTCTTCTCTTTGCTACTCTATTTTCTGTAGTGTTTTTATTGAAGAGTGTACTGTGGATCTAAAGGCAGAAAAAGTTGAACTGAAACTCTGTCATTTATTTCCCATGTGACCTTGGGGAAACTTTTTACCCTCTCTGAGACTAAACATTCACCTGTTAATTGTGCATATTACTTATATGTAGATTTACTTTTTTAAAGTTTTTTTTAAGCTTACCTATTTCTTTCATGAGTAAAAGAGACAGAGAGACAGCAACCCAACAGGGTTATTTATTTCTTTTGTTAGTTTTGCTATAGGGCATGTGCACCCATTGGAGAGAGACAGAAAGAGTGAAATAAGGAAAGTGAGAAATCACCCACCAGGGAGGATGGCCATGCCACAATCCCTTCTCCTCCATTCTCCTCTTGAGATGTTGGCCTTGGATGCACACGTGCCAGGTGTGTTTTTCAAGTTGCCAGGTTCAGGACTCGAACCATAGAGTTGGCCATGTGAAATCCAGCTGTCTTAACCTCTGTACCACCTAATGGGCCCCCCAACAAAGTTTTGATGCTTCAATCTACTCTCAACCTCAGTCAGTCCTGGATCATGGGCATGCAGGTGCCCTGCATACTCAGGGAGATCTTTGGATGTGAACTCAGAACCTGGGGAAGCTTTGCTGAGTGTCACATTTAGACCTGCACAATTCTTTGGCCCCTATCCCATATATATATATAAATATATATTTTAGGCACAGTACTAAGCACTTAGTGGCTTAGAATATTTCTTCACAGATATATATATATATATATATATATATATATATATATATATATGAAGGACCAGCAGTGTTCAGTAGCCATAGAGTTGAAGGACTAAAGCTTTGGAGTTGCAGACATCTGGGTTCAAAGGCTGGAAATTCTCTTTCCTTGCCAGATGTCTCTGAATGATTTCTGTAAAGCAACTAACTCATTGTATGTCAGTGTCCTTACTTGTTAAATGACAATCATATTTAGATCACAGAATTATCGTAAGGAGAATTAAATGAAATAATAATACCAATATGACTGTTTGTATATTCTGCCAAAATTATATTTAACAGAACTATCTTTGTGTATATGTGTGTGTGTGTGTTCCTTATATAATTTACATGTAGAATCCAGTTACTTACAAACAGTTGCCTCCTTACAGTTTAGCTCACTTCCTTTCATTACCTCAAGGTTTTGAAACCTCTAGTGTTTGCCATTGTGTCTTGGATGCCAGAAAGTTCAGAATAAATTTGGGCATTCAACTGAAGCACACATCAGCAAAATATTTTCTTCTTTTTAATAACATAATCTCCTTTATTTTTTAAACTTTAATATTATGACCATGTGACATCACGATTTTTATTGCGGTAGCTATTCCCCACCTAAAGCCCCCTGCTCTGTCTATGGTGTGGGAGGAAGGGCCAATTTGACCTCAGCACTCCCACCCCTGATCCTACAGTTGAAGAGCTAGAAAGTGTGTGTGTGTGGGGGGGGGGGGGGGGCTCACCTTTTCTTGTGCTAACTTTATCCTATCCTTAACCCATATAAAAAATAAGGAAAACAGACCTCTTGGCAGCCATTCCCCACTTAAAAACCCCTGCCTAGTATAGGGTGCAGGAGGTGGGGCTGATTCCATCTGCATGACACATACAGTGTGGTATGGGATCTTTGTTATTACCTTATATTCTCACTTTGCTGCTGAGTCCCCATCCACATGCAAACTAGGGAGGTCTAAGTTCATAGGATCCTAACATCTAAACACTGAGGCTGTGGATGACCCCTCCCCCCACACTGAACTCACCAGAAAAAAGAAAGAAACTCCTCTTCTTATATATGAACCCAAGACTCCCACTGTGGATATCACAGTGCCACCCACAATAGAAGAGGGAAATTGACACAGAGCTAATTTACAAATAAAAGGAAGCACATGAGTACACAGATACAGAAACTTACTCCGAAGAATTAGCAAGAAGTGAATACATCACCAAATGACTAAAAATCACAGCAGAGCTTCAAAAACTATGAGAAAACCAGGAAATACTTGCTTCTAATTGAACACAATAACTCATTTCCAAAAATGAAAAAAGCAGAAGAAATCACTGAAATGTCAGTAAAGGGATTCATAATATTTATTGTAAATAAAGTCAGTGAGATGCAATACAAAGCAGACAGCCAACTCCAGGAGATGAGAAAATCACGGCTTGAAGAAGGGACTCCATAAAGACATAGACACCATAAAAAAGAATCAAACAGAACTTCTAGAGATGAAGATTGTAATATAAGAAATCAAAACCTCTCTTGAAAGTCTTAAAAGCCAATTCGATGATGCAGAAGATAAGATCTCTGATCCAGAAGACAACACCTCTGACTTAGACAAAACCAACAAAAAATGAAAATATAATCAAAAAATAAAATGAGGGGACAAGCAGTTAGCGTAATGGCTATGTCGCTGGACTCCCACGTAGTCGACAGTCGTTCAAGTCCCGGACCCGGCAGTTTAAACTCACGCCGGCACGTGTGCGTGCGTGCCCAAGATCCCGAGAGGAGAATGGAGGATTGCGGCATGGCCATCCCCCCTAGGGGGTGATTTCTCGCTTTCTATCTCTCTGTCTCTCTGACAAGCGCACACACCCTATAGCGAAAACCTCTCCAAAAATAAATAAATAAATAATAAAGTTTTAGAAAAATGAGGAGAATATACAGGAAATACTAGATATAATTAAATGCCTATCTGAATAATCAGTATTCTAGAAGGTGAAGAATCTGATAAAGTCATAGAAAACCTATCTCATGAAAACTTTCCAAACCTAGAGAAACATTCAGACATCCAGATACAGAAAATAAAAAGGATGCCAAGTAGAATAAACATAAGAAAATCCTTCCCCCACCCCATTGTAACCAGATTGGTAAAAATCAAAGACCACATTCTAAAAATGGCAAGAGAGAAACATCAAGTTACTTACAAAGATTCTCCTATTAGGCTAATGTTCTCTCAACTGAAACAGTGCAAGCAAGTAAGGAATGGAGATGCATTTGCAAAACACTAAAAGAAAGACAAGTTCAGCCAAGAATACTATACGCAGCATGATTATCCATCAAATGGGAAGAAAAAATGAAATCATTATCAGATAAATAGAACTTGAAAGAATTTACCAACACTACAATGGCTCTTCAAGAAGTACTGAAAGGAGTACTATATCAGGAAAACTAAAGAAAGACAAATAGAAATAAAAGAACACAAAATAACCAAGAAAATGGCTTACAAAGTTATAGAGATAAGTCTGTAAATATTGATAATAACATTGAATGTTAATGGATTAAACTCTCCAATTAAAGGGCACAAAATGGCTGAGTGGATACCAAAATAGGACCCCTCTATATGCTGCTCACAAGAAACACACCTCACTGATAAAGACATTCATAGATTGAAAGTGAAGGACTGGAAAAAAGTATTTCCATATGCAAATGGAAATCAAAAGAAAGCTGGAGTCACTATGCAACTATCAGACAAAATAGACCTTGAGACAGAAACTGTAAGAAGAAGGACACTATATAATATTAAAAAGGCTAATCCACCAAGAAGATATAACACTTATAAATATATATGAACCCAATACTGGAGCACCCAAATATGTGAAAGAAGCTGCTTGATCTAAAGGGAGACATGGACTACAACACAGTAATCACTGGAGATCCCTACTATCTCCTTTGGACAGATTCTCTAGATAAAAAGTAAACGAGAGATACAAGGTCTAAAATTAAAAGAGAGAGAGAGAGAGAGAGAGAGAGAGATACAGGATCATAAATCAAATGGACTTCACAGACATATATAGAACTTTTCACCCAATAACCACAAAATATGCATTTTTCTCACTCCCCCGTGGAACTTTTTTTTTTTTTTGGAGAGGTTTTTTTTTTTTTTTTTTTTTTTTTTTTTTTTTTTTTTTTTTTTTTTTTTTTGCTATAGGGCACGTGCACTTGCCAGACAGACAGAGAGAGACATAGAGACAGAAAGCGAGAAATCACCCCCCAGGGGGGATGGTCACGCCGCAATCCCTTCTCCTCCATTCTCCTCTCTGGATCTTGGGCACGCATGCACACGCGCCCGGCGTGAGTTGTAAGCCACCGGGTCCGAGACGCGAACCGTGGTCGACTACGTGGGAGTCCAGCGACATAGCCATTACGCTAACTGCTGGTTCCCCCCCGTGGAACATTTTTGAAGATCGACCACATAAGGCATAAAAAAAGTTTTTACAAATTCAAAAATACAGAAACTATGCCCAGCATCTTTTCTGACCACAGTGGAATTTAACTCAAAATTAACTGCAGAAAGAACCCCTGAAAATACACAAACACATGGAAATTAAACAACCTATTCCTGAATCACTTCACAACCACAGAAGAAATAAAGAAATCAAAAGATTCACTGAAAGCAATGATAATGAGCACATGAGTTTTCATAACCTATGGGACACAGTGAATACAGGGAAGTTTATAGCAATTAGTGCTCACAAGAAAAAAATTAAAAGGTAGCAAATACACAACATAACAACACATCTCAAGGAACTAGAAAAACAATAACAACAACAACAAAAATAACAGAAGAAAGAAATAATAAAGATTAGAGCAAAAACAACTGAAATAGAGAATAAACAAACTATACAGGAAATAAATACAACCAAAAGGTGATTCTTTGAGAAGATAAACCAAATTGACACACTGTTAGCTAGACTAATTAAGAAGAACAGAGAAAGGAACCAGATTAATCTAATCAGCAATGAAACAGGCAATATTACCACAGACATAACAGAAATACAAAAGATCATCAGAGAATTCTGTTTGCAACTATACACCAACAGATAAGACAATCTGGATGAGATAGACAAATTTCTGGACAGAGAAAAGTATGTAAATATTGATAACAACATTATGAATTGAATGTTAGTGGCTTAAATTCTTCAATTAAAGGGCACAGACGGGCTGAATGGGTAACAAAACAGGACCCTTCTATATGCTTCTCACAAGAAATACACTTCACTGATTATATATATATATATATATATATATATATATATATATATATATAGAAAGTGAACAGGCGTTTTCCAGTATAGATATAATCTTTCAAGATTGAATGAGGAAGGCATAGAAAGCCCGAATTGATCAATAATAAGAAATGAGATCAAATCAATAATAAATAGTCTCCCAACAAACAAAAGTGCAGATCCAAATGGCTTCACTTCCAAATTCAACAAAACTTTTATAGAAGACTAACTCTATTCTAATTTGTTTTGTTTTGTTTTGTTTTTCCATAAGGTGCATGTGCTCTCCAGGGGGAGAGAAAGTGAGAAATTATTCCCTAGGGAGAATGACCACACTGCAATCCTTTCTTAGAGATTTTTGCTATAGGACATGTATACTTACCAGAGAGATAGAGACAGAGAGACAGAAAGAGAGAAATCACCCCCTGGGGGTATGGCCATACCACAGTTCCTTCTCCTCCATTCTCATCTTGGGATTTTGGCCTGCATGCACATGTTCTGAGCATGAGTTTCAAGCCTCTGGGTCTGGGACTAGAAACATGGCTGGCCATGTGGGAGTCCAGCGACTTAACTATTATGCCATCTGCTGGTCCCTTCAAACTATCTTTAAAGATCTAAAAAGAAGGAACCCTCACAAATTCATTGTATAAAACTTCTATCACTGTGATCTCAAAAGCAGACAAAGACATAACAGAAAAAAAGAAAACTACAGACCAATATCCTTGATGAATATAAATGCAAAAATTCTCATCAAGATACTAGTAAATTGTATTCAACAACTCATGAAAAGATGATATATCACGACCAGGTAGGCTTTATTCCAGCAATGCAAGAGTGGTTCAACATATGAAAAACAATAAATGTAACAAATAACATTAACAGAAGGAAAGGGAAAAATCATATGATCATATCAATCAATGCAGAAAAAGCATTTTATAAAATACAATGTCCCTTCATGATTAAGAGTTTCAGCAAAATTAGCACAGAAGGGACATTTCTCAACATAATAAAAGCCATCTATGACAAACCCATAGCTAACATCATTCTGAATGGGGAAAAGCTGAAAACTTTTCTACTAAAAACTGGTACAAGACAAGGTTGCCCACTTTTTCCACTCCTTTATAGTACTGGAAATCCTAGACAATGCAGTCAGACAAGAGTAAAATAAAAAGCATTCAAATAGGGAAGGAAGAAGTGAAATGATCTCTAGTTGCAGATGACATGATTATATACATAGAAAATCCAAAAGAAGCTACAAAATGGCCTCCTGGAAGTGCTAAATGAATACACTAAAGTGGCAGGATATAAAATGAACATACAGAAATCTATAGCATTTTTATATACAAACAGTGAACAGACTGAGGTAGAATTGAAGAAAGCAATGCCACCCACAAAAGAAGATGCCTAGGAATAAACTTAACCAAAGAAGTAAAAGATCTCTATAAGGAAAATCATGTAAAACTGAAAAAAGAAATGGAACATGATACAAAAGACGTGTTCCTAGATTGGAAGAATAATATAATCAAAATGTCAACTCTACCAAAATTAATTTACAAATTCAATGCAATTATAATCAAATTATCAGTTATTCTTCACGTAAATAGGAAAGACAATTGTAAAATTTGCCAGGAATTATAAAAGACCCCTATCGCCAAAGCAATACTGTGCAAACAGAATAAAGTAGGTGACATCTCACTTCTTGGCTCCAAAAAATATTACAAAGTTGTGATAATCAAAACAGCATTGTACTGGCAGAAAAATAGGCATGTAGACCAATGGAACAGAATAGAAAACTCAGAAATAAACTCCCATATAGCCAACTGATTTTTGACAAGGGCACAAGACAATCCAATGGGGAAAAGAAAGTCTCTTTAGCAAATGGTGCTGGAAAAACTGAATATCCTCCTGCAGAAAAATGAAACCAAACCACTATTTCTTACCATTAGCAAAAGTCAGCTCTAAATGAATCAAAGATTAGGCCAGGAGGTGGCATAGTCGTGAAGGAGCTGGACTACCACATGGTTGACTGAGGTTCAAGTCTTAGACCCAGTGGTTGAAACTCATTTCAGGCGTGTGTGCATGTATGCCCAAAATTCCCATGAGGAGAAGGAAGAAAAGGAGGGATTGTGGCATGACCACCCCCTGGTGGTGATTTTTCACTTTTTCTCTGTGTGTCTCTCTGTGTCTCTGGTGAGTGCACATGCCCTATAGCAAACATTTCTCTAAAAATAATGGCTCAAAGATCTAAACATAAAACCTCAGACTATAAAACTACTGGTAGATAACACAGGGGAAACTCTTAGAGACATTAGAGTAGTCAAAGTCTTTTTTAAATAAGTTTCTGAAACTACAGGCAATAATCCTGAAAAATAGACAAATGGAACCACATCGGGTTAAAAATCTTCACAGCAGAAGACACAATAAATTAAAGAGACAACCTTCAGAATGGGAATGCATGCTTACTTCTGGCAAATAAAAGAAAAATAAAGAACAAATGAAAATTGTTTGTATAGATGTCTGGGTATTAAAACCATTCTACCTCTAAGATGACCACCAAATTCCTAATGGTGAATTCTGTGGAGAATTCTAGAGGCATTATGGAGTTGTTCCTTTTTTCATATTAAGTATGTACTTTAATTCATGTTAGTAGATTTGTGGTTGTAAAAATTTATATTATATGTAATGCACTTAGCCCAGTTTATGTCATTAACAGCAAAGATTTAATAAAACGTTAGCTGCTATTTTTTGTAATAGTAACAGTAGCAGTAGTAATAATGGTAGTACTATTAAGATTTGTGACAACATCTAAAACAGATTCTGGTACAGAGTCATTGCCAATATGTGCTGTATTTGGTTAATTGGATCCGTATATGCACACTATTTTTTTTCTTTCCTTATTATTATTATTATTATTATTATTATTTTCATTTTCTTTTATACATTCAATCACATTATTATTTGTCTTACAAAATGGATATTTCAACAGGTGAACATTTCTCCCTAGTACAGTTGACAAAATTACAAAATATCTTCAACAGATAATACCACATTTCTTTGTGCCATTAATGCTTTGCCTCCCTATTTTCCTTCTAAATGTCCTTCCTCAGACCCTCCTCTTTCACACACACTATATCTGGTATTTACATCTATATACTGTGTTTCTTTATCCTTTTCACTTGTTTCCTGTCTTTTCAAGTTTCTTGCTGTGGCCCCTTGACCTTTGTTCATTTTTCAGCCAGAGGTTTATTCTGAAGTAAGCCTCTCAGGTGAATAGGCCTATGATGCTACTTCATTGGGGATCAGATTGCACATTCTCTGAAGGCAGGGAGACTGCCTTATGTGTATTTGTACCTCCATAGTTCCTGGTACATGATAGGTTCTCATGAAGAAATGGATGGATGGAGGAAGGAAATGTTCAAATGAAACTAGGACTTTCTTTGCCTTTGAGATTTAGGCATGAGGGTTCAATTTGAACTGTTATTGATTTTTGGTCACTTGCGTTTGAGCGTTATGGCTACATATTCCTTGAAAACTTACTGGAAACAATTGTTCTCTCTCTCTCTCTTTAGAGAGATATTTTTGCTATAGGGTACATGCAATTACCAGGGAGACAGAGACAAACAGAAAGCTTGAAATCACTCCCAAGTGGGATGGCCACACCACAATTCCTTCTCCTCCATTCTCTTCCTGGGATTTTGGACATGCATGCACAATGCCAGACATGAGTTTTTTAAGCCACTGGGTCCAGGATTAGAACTGCAGTCAACTATGTGGGAATCTAGTGACATAACCATTATGTCATCTGCTTGTCCAAACAAGTTGTACACTTAATGGGGTCTCTGGTGTTAGGTACTCAAAAGTATCAAAGTTGGCTTTGATAAATTGTTTTGAGTGTTTCAAGGGAAAAAATGGTCCTTGAGGGGCACGGTTGGTAGAGCAGGATATAAGAGCAAGAGCATTAACCAAAACCTTAGTTCAAATCCTAGTATTGTCAGTTTCTAGCAGTAAGTCCTTGAGAAGTCCCTTAATTCTCTAAGTCTCAGTCCCCTCTCCTCATGTATAAGATGGAGATAGTATTACATACCTCATATAATTGTTATGAGATTGAAGTATGATAAGTATACCTAAAGTTGTGGTACATAGTAATCACTGAATAAATGCTAGCTGCTATTATTGTTGTTACAATATCCCATATATCCTCTCCTTTCTGTTTTTCATGTCATCATAATGCTTATTAATTATCTATGTAAAAACAAGGTAATATTAATGTATTGTTTTTATACCTAACAGTACATTGTAGAAATCTTTTATTTATTTATTTATTTATTTATATTTTGTGATGTCTTTTTTTTTGAGAGTTTTTTTGTTGTTGTTGTTGTTTTGGTTTTTTGCTATAGGGCGTGTGCGCTTGCCAGACAGACAGAGAGAGACAGAGACAGAAAGCGAGAAATCACCCCCTGGGGGGGGATAGCCACACTGCAATCTCTTCTCCTCCATTCTGCTCTCAGGATCTTGGGCACGCACGTACACGTGCCTGGCATGAGCTTTAAGCCACCGTGTCTGGGACGCGAACCGCGGTCGACTATGTGGGAGTCCAGCGACATAGCCATTACGCTAACTGCTGGTCCCATATTTTGTGATTTCTTCTTTACATTTAATCATTGTACAACTCTATAGCACATAATATGGTTTTTCAAAATATGCATGCCATACATGACAATCAAATCAATAATGTTACCATAAACATAATTTTCATGGAGAACTTTACATTCTTATGTCTGTTAAGTATTTCTTTCCTCTCACACCTACCTGCTACTGTCCATCCCCCTCCCATAAAGTCTCTGGCATCTACACTTGTCCTTCCTACTATTGCATTGTCACATATTTCAAGTTCTGCCACAGAGTGCAGAAATTCAATATATACTGAACAGGGATATATAGAATGTTTTTCTTTCATAGTCTAGCTTACTTTGCTTAGCATTAAATCTTCTATATTCATCTACTTTGCATCAAATGACAGGGTATGCACATTTGTATGCACATATTTTCACACACTTATCTGATTATTTTACTAAAAGCTATTTATAGATGAGGCAGAATTGCCAGGTCAAAGGGCATACACTTTAATAACCATCCCCTTTATTAATTACAGCACATATTGTATAAATGTTTATTAAATGGGATAATATATGGGAGAATGCTTTATAAACTATCAAGTCCTGTGTAAGTATGAGTTATTGCACTGCAGTTTTTATTAGGCGTGGCAGACCAATGACCTTAAGGGCTAGGAGAGGACAGAAGGCTTGATTTCTCCCTGATTCCTATGAAATACTCCAAAATGAACATGCCTTTGTGAATGGGTAGTTACTGTTTATTTTAAAGAATCTACATCTCTCCTCCCTCCCCCAATCACCAAGATGAAGAATACTTCTTGTAATATTCAAAAGAAACAATTGTTTTTTTTTTTTTTTTGAGAGATTTTTCGCTATAGGGCGCGTGCGCTCGCCAGACAGACAGAGAGAGACAGAGAGACAGAAAGCGAGAAATCACCCCCCAGGGGGGATGGTCACACCGCAATCCCTTCTCCTCCATTCTCCTCTCGGGATCTTGGGCACGCATGCACACGCGCCCGGCGTGAGTTGTAAGCCACCGGGTCCGAGACGCGAACCGCGGTCGACTACGTGGGAGTCCAGCAACATAGCCATTACGCTAACTGCTGGTTCCCAGAAACAATTGTTTTTAAACGTAGCTGTTTCCACAGTTTCCAGCTGAATGTTCACGCTGGTTCTTTGCTGACCTCAAGTTCTAGAAAAGCACTTAAATAGAGAAGTACAAGTCCTCTCAAGCTGCTTCTGCTTCAGTTGTTCTGTTGCACACTAGAGAATCAAACCTGAGGACCTGGCTACATTTTTTTTTTTTTTTTTTTGGTATGTGTGGGATGGGATGGGATGGGAGGGAGGTGGCAATAGGGAATAGAGAAATACTTTTTATTTATTTGTTTTTTTGGAGTGACTTTTGCTGTATGGCATGTGCACTCTCTGGAGAGACAGAGACAGAGAGATAGAAAGCAAGAAATCAACTCTGAAGGGGGATAGGGATAGACATACTACAATACCTTCTTCTCCATTCTCTTCCTGGGATTTTGGGCACATACGCACATGCACGCAGCGTGATTTTCAGGCCACCAGGTTCAGGACTCAAGCACAGTCACCATGTGGGAGTCCAAATGCCTTAAAGCACCATGCCACCTGCTGGCCCCTGTGGAGATACACGTTTTTTAGAAGAAATATTTAATTTTATTTATTCATTCATTTTATCTTAATTTGAGCAAGAGAGGCACACAGAGAGAGAGAGGGTAAGTGAGAAAGCAAGTCGCCATGTCTGGGACTTGAACCATGGTCAGCCATGTGGGAGTGTCCAGGACCTTAACCACCATGCCACCTGCTGGTTCCTGAGATACACTTTTTTTTCTTTTATTGGAGAGGTTTTTGCTATAGGGCTCGTGCGCTCACCAGAGAGACAGAGAGACAAAAAGCAAGAAATCACCCCCCAGTGAGGATGGCCATGCCACAATCCCTTCTCCTCCATTCTCCTCTTGGGATCTTGGGCACGCATGCACATGTGCCAGCGTGAGTTTAAGCCGCTGGGTCCGGGACTCGAACTGCAGTCGACTACGTGGGAGTCCAGCGACATAGCCATTACGCTAACTGCTGGTCCCCCTGAGATATGCTTTTTAAAAGCAAGACTGGTTGGTCTTTGCCCAGCTTTAGGATCTCTTGGTCACACCCTCAGTGGATAAATTCAACTTTTCAATAAGCCTGGCATTCCTCAGAGCTCAGAGAGGCTTACTTAGCCACACACTCCATTGGCTTCCTGTTTTTCTAGCAGTCAGAGTGCCTCTTGAGTGTAACTTTATTGTAAGCGGCCTTGAGTAGGGGATGTGTGAGTTGAGAAGTGTGTGTGAATCTGGATCTCCTCATCTAACAGCCTGCATTTTCTCTGACTTCAATGACTGGGCACTTGTCCAGGAATGATGCTCTTGGCCTCTGTTAGAAGGTGGGGCCAGGTGTGGGAATGCAAACAGAATGTGAGCGCTTGCAGGAGGGTGGAAGGCAGCAAGAGAACACGTGAGCATGAGGGGTAGCTGATGCCCTTGTGTTTGGCCAGCCTCCTCTTTACAAAGGGAGCTCCTTCCAGGAATGTTTTCAACAATGACTGTCAGGGAGTTAGGACTGGTTGAACCATTAATCATTAAGTCAGATCTGGGTGATGTTCACCACAGGCAGAAGTGAACCTGGAAATGATTTACTCTGGGACCTTTATTGTATTGCTATTAAATTACTTGCATACCAATTTTACATCTTCCTTCCTACCCAGGTCTCTGGCAAACTGAGCTGTGAAATTTCACCACCCCTCCCTAATCTGTTTACTTTCTCTTCTGACTGTAAGCAAGCTTGCATGCATACCTTTGTGTGTGTTTACATGGATTTCTGGGTATGCATTATTGGCTACCTGGAGCTATTTGTAAGTCTGTAGTTATGTGGGTATGATTTCTGTATAAAGGGATATATGTCTGGTGTGTGTGTACCTTGTCAGGAATATTGTGAGTACAGTGGAGGCAGGTCTGGAGGCAGGCAGAGTGTTGTGCTGGAGTAGAGCGATTGACCTTTTTCTTGTACTGATAGGCCTTAGTAAGCCCTTAATTGATTTGTGACTCTAGAAGACAAGGAAGCCTCATTCTCCATCACTGGGGAAAAGATGAAAGATTACACTGACTTTGGAAGAAAACATCTTTATTTTTTTTTTAACCCAGAACAGGTCAGGGGATGTACTCAGATGGCTAATGCAATATATGGATTCAAAAGGGCCTTTCTGCTCAGGAAAGTTTAGGATTTGAGGTGTGCAAGCAGGCTTAAAACAGTGAAGGCTTTAAATGGTTCTTACATTCCCTGTACCGCCTAGACTCTAAGCCCTATGAAGATATTTTCTTCTTTATTTTTGCATTTACTCATTGGGCCTTGTGCAACACAGACACTTTATATTAGCGAAGATGATAGACTGCTAGGCATATTGAGACTGTGGATGGCCCTGCAGACTCCCACTTAACTCCCCAGGAAGGTTTTTAGCCAGGGGGGAATCTTATTTCCAGAGCTGCCCTTAGAGAAGAGTGCTGCCCTCCCTTCTCATGAAGTAATTGACAAAATGGCTAGAACAAGTGACTAATTGTGCCATAATTATTTTATGACCTGAGGGCATGCCAGTTTATAACCCTGCCAGTCTGCTAGCTACCAGCACAGATATGTTTCATAAAATTGCAAGTGATAAAGCTATGGTACTATTCCCTGGGCTGGCTGAGCCTAATGACTCAGGCCTATGGACTGAGAGTAAATGAGCTAGTGTGTTAACATTTCCTGAACTGACCTTTTCAATTTTCATTTTATGCAAAAGTAACCTTTATATTTATTACAGTTATTAATTCTTGCTTTGACTTAATTGTAATGTCTTTTTTCCTTTTCTTTCTCCCTTCCCTTCCCTTTGCTTCTTTCCTTCCCACTCTCCCTACTCTTCCTAACCCTCCTTCCTTTCTTCTGCTTTGAAGCAGGAAGAATAGTTAGTATAGGGCAAGGGGGAGCATCTGGCCCATTGTTTGACAATTACTGAAATCATTCCCTTTGGATCTGCTCAGGAAATGGCTCAATCAACATCTCCTTCAGGTCTCACCTTCTTGGTCTGCTGCTGGTATGGTTGCTATCAAAATATTATCTTCTAGTTTCCTGTAAGTTAAAAAAAAAACAATTTTGTTAATGAGAGATTTATCTACTTGCCATCTTAATTAGTATAAATGTGTGCCAGCATGTTGGTGTAAAACCATCAGATCTGGATTCTGAAATGGATTTTACCACTGATTTTCTATAAGTTCTCTCTTCCTTTCCTGCCCACCCACCTACATTGCATTTTTATTTCAGATGCTCAGTATATAGAATCTTTGGACTCAATGAAGATGAATTAATAATGTATACAGTATTTGTTGCTTACTACAGCAGAGAGTAGTTCATGTTCATAGGAAGAGAAAATAGATTTACAGATTCACAAATATTGTTTTTACATACAAGAAATAATGAAATTTGTAGAATGACCAAACTCAAAGAACGGCTTCCATTCAGAGATTTCTTTCAAGACTATTAGAATTATTGTTTCGATATCACACAAGTAGAAATAATACCCCTAGCTCCATGCAGGGAGCAGACCTAAGGTGGGAAATTCTTAAGAATGATATTTGCTATAGGGCGCATGCGCTCTCCAGAGAGTCAGAGACAGAGATACCGAATGAGAGGAATCATCCCCTGGGGGATGGCCATGCTGCAGTCCCTTCTCCTCCACTTTCCTCTCAGGATCTTGGACACACATGCACACATGCCTGGTGTGAGGTTTAAGCCACTGAGTCCAGAACTTGAACCATAGTAGAAAACGTGGGAATCTAGTGACGTAATTATTACACCATCTGCTGGTCCCCTTCACTTTTTTTTTTAACCTTTGTGTCATCACAGCCAAGTTCTCTCTCTCTCTCTCTCTCTCTCTCTCTCTCTCTCTCTCTCTCTCCCCCTCTCTTTTTGCTCTTTTATGTAGTGTATATTTTGTTAGTTTGTACTAATCCATTCTCATATTACAAAAGCAATTTAGCAGAAGCGTCTTCCTTTTGATATTTGAATCATCTGAATAACACGAACAGAACTGTACATTTAAAAATTCTCATGAGGGTAACAAAACAAAACAAAAAGACAAGTTAAACAACAAATAATTTTTCTGTTCTTACAGGTGGACATTGAAGTGGACTTAATTCGGTTTTCTTTTTAAAAGACATCAATGACAAAAGGAAGCTTAAAACCTAATTGAAATGAATAAAAAAATTGTTCACTAAACCACTGGTCTCCACTCCATTTTATGTTTTCTGTTGTTTTGCAGGTTCTTGCATCTGAAACAGTAAACTTCTCTTCCTCTTTTCACTGGTCGAGTTGCGCCATTTTTTTTTCAGTTATCATCACTATTGAATTTGATTTTCTTGACCTGAAACTGTACTTTTCCTTTAGCAGGCCCAGGGTGAACAGCTTTATTTACTTTTCCTTTAAATTTGCAACCTTTTGACATCCATTGTTTAGGGATTCTTTAGGGACTCTTCCTGATCTTTTTTCAATGCTGCTTTTTCTACCTCTCCTTCTAGTATGTCCCAAGTGACTGCTTTATTCCATAATTGTAGGTTACCATTATTTGCATCTTTGGCTTTTTCAAGAGTTTTCTTGGCTTTTTATTTAAACAGAATTATGCCCTCATTTGCTCCTTTAATAAAGTCTATCCATTTTATTTCATCATGATTTGAGAAAAGGATGTGCAAATCTTCTCTACAGGTCTGATCATCTAAGTCACCCAAAGATTGCAACAAATATACAATCTTTTCTTCTAGAGTTTTCATTTTGACATCTTTTGCTAACTTCTGTTTTTCTTCATGCTCTCATGTAGCTCTTCATTTTGCTTCCACTTTATGCTATCTTCTTTCTACATTTTTTTTTCTCCAAAGTAATCTTCCTTGAAAAGTATTAGCATCTCTGTGCCTTTGTACTTCTGACCAGGGGTCTCTCCCAACTTCTTTACAGGTGCAATGTTTCCAAACACAGCAAATATTGATCCTTTAAATGCTTTCTGCTATGTTCTTCTCATCTGAATATTTAGTATTTCACCTTTATCTTTAACCATTCTTTTATATCATCAAGGGTTGCATCAGTTGGGAAGCCTTTAATATAAACAGATCTGTTTTTTGTATCATTTTTATACTCATCAATCACTTCAGGTAGGGATTTACTTGGAGACCTCCTGATTTTAGTTTTATCTTCACTGATTTTCATGAGTTCTGCTTTAGATAATCTCAATGCTTCCACTATTACATTAAAGTCTGTCGTTAGACAGTTTAACTTGTTGAATTTTATCATTATCTCCAAAGGTACTCAACCTTCATCTAGTTTTAGCTGTTCCTTTAAAAACTTGTCACATAGCAAATTGAAGTCTCCAAAATAATACACAATTTGATGACAGAGTTTGGACTCCAGAGCAACCATTTTTTCATTATCACCATTTTCAGCCATCATGACTCTCTTTAGGGCCAGGTCCAGCAGAGACACCCCACAGGCTCACTAACAGCCATGACAATATCTCTACTTCCCAGCCTTACAGCCAAGTTTTCACAGCTTAAATTTCTTCTGAGTGTTTTGTTGTTGTTGTTGTTATTTGTGTTACTCAAAACAAAGGTATGACTCTCTTTTAATATTTTAAGGAATCACATTTCCCATGCAGAATGCCATTATTTCTATTCATTTTGAATTCCCTTTAATGTGTCTATCGACATTTTTTGTATGGCTGGTGTCCAGATCTACAAGAAAAAAGGCTGTAACATGTTTATGCTAGGTCTGTATCTGGACCCTGTTTTAATTTCAAATTTAAAGGTTAACCATGTGTGGTCTTAAGTAAAACCTTCAACTTATAAAGAGAACTGACAGTTTGTTTTAAAAAATAAATTTGAGACTGGGTCCTTGATGAGAATTGTAAGATGATGTAATTTTCACATTTTTAAAGTACATCATTATTTTGAAGCAGTAATAACCTGTAATACACCAAAAAGACTTCGGTGTAAATAAATTGATTTCAGTTGATAATAAGCATATGAGCATGACTCTAATGAATGAATTTATTTTCTTCAGGTTACTCCTTAGTCATAACAAAGCGATATCTTTTTGCAAAACTGATAATTTATAGTTTAAGACTATCTTTCTGTTCATAGGTGTTTCTATATGAAAATATTTCTAGTATAGATTAGAACTCTTTTGTTCAAATACATGGTGTTTAATGAAATACAGTTTTACTAAAAGCCAGTAATTAAGGTAAAAGCATTTTCAGTAATGCGTGATTGATCCTGAAGTTCAGAACACAGCCAGTAATACATTTAAAAAGAAGCAAAAGTGTTTTGAGATTTTGAAACAGCTGCCACAAAGCCCTTGGTGCTAGAGAGGAGGCCCTCATGTCTTGACTTCAGAGAGGTCTGTACTCCCCCCAAATTAACTATGTTAGAGTGCGTATTTTCACACAGTCCTGCAGTACTGAATGTTATCATTTTAACATTTTTGCTGGTTTCATAGGCATGAAAGTACCCTATCCATTTATTTTTATTTTTATGTATTTAATGAGACTCTCTACTTTTTAGAAGCATAATTTGCTGTCTGTTCTCTCATTCATTAATTACCCTTCACCACATTTATCAAGTAAAAGCTCACCATTGGTCTTATAGATTTTTACTTATTTCTTATATTTTTTTCTTCTTTTTTTTTTTTGGAGAGGTTTTGGCTATAGATCGTGTGCGCTCGTCAGACAGACAGAGAAACACAGAGAGACAGAAAGCGAGAAATCACCCCCCAGGGGGTATGGTCACGCCGCAATCCCTTCTCCTCCATTCTCCTCCCAGGATCTTGGGCACGCGCACACACGCACCCGGCATGAGTTTTAAGCCACTGGGTCCGGGACGCAAACCGCGGTTGACTACGTGGGAGTCCAGAGACATAGCCATTACGCTAACTGCTGGTCCCCCTATATTTTGAATAGTCTACTTAGTCATTTATATTTGTCACATATTTTTCAAATTTTATTACTTTAATTTTATGTGTGTTTTATCATATTTCTTTTTCTTCTTTTAAAAATTTATTTATTTTCATTTTTTATTTCATTTTCTTTTATACATTCAATCTCTTTATTTGGCTTACAAAGTGACTATTTCTTTTTTTTTATGATCAGTTATTTAATTAGGTTCTTGGCAAAAAAAATCTAGAACACCAATTTGTGAGGATAAACTCCATTTGTAAGGGCAAACACGGATCGCAGGTAGCCCTGGAGCTGAGGAACAGCTTTGATTTTTGGTAAAATTTGCGAATCCACAGCTTTCTGATCAATCTTGCACTGCTCTGAAATCTCGTATTTCTCCTTCTCTGTGTCAAAGATCTCACCTTCCTGGTGTCTGGGCTTCCGCAGTTTCTTTTTCTTGAAGTAAGCATTGTTAAGGTGCTTTGGGATGTTTACTTTGCTAATATCAATTTTCGTGGAGGTGGCAATGACAAATTTCTGGTGTGTTCTACTCAGTGGAACTCGATTGAGAACCAGTGGTCCAGTTACAAATAGCAAGCCACTGCTCAGCTGCTTCAGGAAGACCACTCTCTTGCCTCTGTGGCATCCAGTGAGGATGATCTGAATGGTCCCAGGAGTGATGCTAGCTCGCAGCTTTATCACATGCTGACTGAAGGGTTTTTTGCCATGGCTCAACAGCTTTCGAGGCACATCTTCAGTAGGATAATACCTAGGCATTTTGCACAGTTTAACCACCTGGGTACCACCATTCTTGTCTCCACCAACTGGATTTGTGACAATCGCAAGAACCTTCTCCTTTTTCTTTTCGATCCTGGATTTAGTGGCCGAGTATTTCCTCTTGTACATGGCCTTCCTGGAATACATGGCAGACCGGAAGTATCTGCAGATGCCCCGGACTTGGACCGGGTTTCGGCTGCAATGGGGCTTCCCCTTCTTGGGCTTTTTAGCCTTGGGTCACCCTTTTTAACCTTACCACTGGCATCAGCCTTCTTGGCTTCAGGTTCTTCTCCTTAGTATCCTGCTTCGCAGCTTTATCGCCTGCCATTGTGTATAGTGGGAAAGAGCCAAAGTGACTATTTCAACAGGTGAAAATTTCTCCCTAGTCCAGTTGATAAAACTATAAAATATCTTCAACAGATAATACCACATTTATGTAAAAGTGTTCTAGTCCAACCATCCTGTCTTTGATTTTTTTCACTTTTCAGTACTCAGAAATTTACCAATCCTTCACAACTGGGGCAAATATGTGATTCTGTCTTCCCCACTCCCCCAGGGTGTTTTTTCTTATTTATGTTTAATTCTTGGGCACATCTGGAGCTTATTGAAGTGTATGGTATGAGGTATGGATCTAAAGTAAAATCTCCATACCAATATCCAAATGTAACAATTCAATTTAGCAGATATTTCTTGAACTTCTCTTATGTGCTAAGCATTGTGGTAAGTAACACAGGAAAGTTTGTTGTTGTTGTTTGTTTGTTTGTTTTAATGAAGCAAAGTCCACGCTCTCCAAGGCTGTGATCCTCTATGTGTATGTGTGTGTGTCTTTGTTTTTCTCTCTTTCTCTGAAAAAGGGAAGAATGATAGTGGCAGTAATAAGAGAGATATTTAAATAATTATAACATATCACAAGAAAGACTATGACAGTTATCATTAGAGAGGTTTAGAAACAGAAACTATAGGAATTTAAATATAGAGATTCTACTCAATTGATACAGGAAGAGGCTTCAAGGTAGATGTGACGTTTAAGAAGGTTCAGGTGGAAGAATTTCATTCACTCAAAAAAAAATTCGCTGAATATATTTTCTACCAGGCCTTATGCTCAATGCTAGGGATAATGATGGGAAGGACACATTCTCTGGCCTCAAGGAGCTCTCAGATTAGCCAGTAGCCTGATAGTAAAGGAAACATAGTAAAAATGGAACTTGATATGACTGGAGAAATTTTGAGTTAGGGAGGAGTGGAGATTGAGATTGGGATGGAAGATTGACATCAGTTTTAAATGGTCTTGAAATGTCAGGAGGAGTCATTGATTCTTTTTTTGGTCATGGAGAAGGCATAGGGATATGACAGTGCTGTGATTAGAGTAAATTTCTAGGCCAGTCCATTTCATTTGGAAGGCTGTTACCTATTTGCCAGACTGTTCTCTGAAATGTGAATAAGGTAGATGTGTGTACCATTTTGATATTTGGTATTTGTGGCAATATCAAATGTTCCCTTTATAGTGTCTATCAATATATTTGATACCTCTATAATTCACAAAGTTTGTGATATCTTTCATATTGCAGCTGGTTCCTTTTTTTTTTTTTTTTTTTGGAGAGGTTTTTGCTTTAGGGCGCATGCGCTCACCAGACAGACAGAGAGACACAGAGAGACAGAAAGCGAGAAATCACCCTCCAGGGGGGATGGCCACGCTGCAATCCCTTCTCCTCCGTTCTCCTCTCGGGATCTTGGGCATGCACACACATGCACCTGGCGTGAGTTTTAAGCCACCGGGTTCAGGTCGACTACGTGGGAGTCCAACGACATAGCCATTACACTAACTGCTGGTCCCCCTTTGTAACACTCCTTCATTCTCCTTTTTAAGTAGTTAAGATCACCCACCTTTTGAATAAGTGACTTGAGAGGCGTTTTAAAGTGAGTCCATCAGGATGGCTACAATGAAGTGTCTGGTGCATGAAAGAATAAAGATTGGATAACTCGAAGAGTCAGCTATGGGGGAATATCTCATTCCCATCTTCTTCTGGTAAAATGAGGGGACACTATGCATGAGACACAAAATTAACTTGAATGTGTCTATTTTATGAATATAGGAATTTGTGTAATGTGTTTTTTTTTTCTTGTTGTGGGCATTGCATTTGTTGATCTATATACATGAAGCCTAGCATGCAGAAATTAAACCATTGGTTTAAATTTCCAGGCCATCTGGAAATTTAAAAATGAACTGATTTCTAGAGGCCAAGAAATACTTAATACGAGGCTTAAAACTCAGTGGTTTAGAAACAGAACTTTCAAAATGACTATGAAAGGAACTTTAAATACTATCTCCCCCATGAAAAAACTATTTGATGAAAAATATAAGAATAACCATATAAAGTCTCTGGAAATTGACCTGAGGGAACCCAACATATTGAGAAGATTTTATTCAAGAAAATTTACTAAGTCTTAATAAGAACAATGAGAGTCTGGCTAGCTGTCATCACATCTTTTCCACCCAGCTCTGTATTGTGGAAACTTCTCAGAGCAAATGTAGTCTAGAAGATAGGGCTCCTGTTAAATCCAGCTCCCAGTCTTAGTGACACATTATTACCCTGCTAAAGGTAGACTGCCAGCATCTTTATTTCTTCACTCTCAACTTCCATGTTGTGGAAGCTCTATTTTGTGCTGGCATCATAAATAAAATTGAGGTTCCCTCTCTACCCCTAAGGTCACTTTAGGATAGAGGTTTCATTCCATCCCCACCCTGTAACTCCTGCTTGTAGGGTGGCAGTGTCACTCAGGGAGGATCAGACTACCACCATACCCTCATTTCAGTGGAGTAGCACAGAAATTCTTCTCAGGAGGTGAGGTCAAGACTGGAGAACCAGCAGCTTAGCAGCTTTGTCAAGTGGGCCGACTTTATTTGAAACAGAGCATGGAAGGTGTCAAAAACAATAGAGATATTAATGTTGAGCAACTACTAAGAAGCTAATATTTCCTTGAAGTTAGGAGAAATAAATGAAATGGAAGACCAATCAGAATTTTAACAAAGAAATCCAAGGAGAGAGACAGTTAAAAAAAAGCTCTATTAAAATCACATTTATCTTTGGGGGTCAGGAAGGCATGCACAGGTGCTAGACTGCATTGGTTCCAAAGCAACCAGAATGAATACTTGAAGAATTACTAGTCACTGCTTGAACATGGAGCCAATTTAAAAGCATTCTCCAAGACACATAGATGCATCATCAAAATTCTTTTTTATTTTATCTTATTTTATTTATTATTATCATCATAATTTGTTTATATTACATTGAATCACATATAACTTTAGAGTGTATTACATTGCTTTTTCAAAAGGGAATGCCATGCATGTCAGTCAATACAAAGACATTAAAATCCCCATCATCGTCATCCAAGAGCTTTTCATTATTTTGTTCTAGATTATTATTATTATATTCCAATTATTTTTTTAAACATTCATTCACTATTTATCATTTTGCTCGTAAAAAGTCTTTACCCAACATGAAGTACTTCTAAGACTAGTCCAGTTGAGAATACTATACACATCATTATCAAAAGGATTAGCAAATCAATTAAATGGCAGGGGGAAGGAATAGAAAGTAACCATGGATACCAGAGACAATGTGGGAGGAGGGTGGAACATGGCAGAGGGTGAGGGATAAGGAATCAAGGATGGCAAAACAAAAAACAAAGTATACAAGACATAAGAATTGGAAAATTATTTGCTGAAAACATGTATGTTTATGTGCTTGATTGAGCCAATACACAGTGTATTTTGTATTTGTATGCTGTAGTGATGTATAGTGAATTAATGTAAAAAATAAATAAATTTAAAAAGAAAAAAAAGTAATAAACCATTTCTATGTCCAACTAATGTCATGCCTCTCTGTTCTCCTGCTATCCTTCTCCATAGTCTTCTCTTCTCCTACCTGGTTCCACACTGTCTTCATCATTGCTAACTATTTTCACTGCTTTTATGCTCTCCAATATTTCTATCTCTATCATAAAGTGTGGATAGACGGTATATATTAAGTGGATACATACAATATCTTTCATTTCCTGACTTGCTTCACTCAGCAATAGATCCTCCATATTCAACCACTTTCTATCAAATGCCAGGGTCTTGTTGTTTTTTATGGCTGTGTAGTATACCATAGAGTATAAGTGCCAAACTTTTTCAATACACTCATCAGTTTGTGGAGATTTGGGTTGGTTCCATGTCTTTTTTTTTAATGTTGCATTTTTTTCAGTTATTTATTTTTACATTTTTACAACAACATTTACTTTACATATCAAAAAATTGTAGCTCATACTCCATAGTTCTTGACAGTTAATAAACAACTTTCAAAATTTCAAAATACTGAATTTTAAAGATAATATTCAAAATATTTCTTATAATTTTGTATAATTTTGTTTGTGACTCTATAACAGCAGAGACAGTATGGTTTTAAATATTCTTGAGAAAATATTTACGTGTAAACTACTCAAATTGTTGAAAAGCAAATGCCCAGCACACAAGTCACATATAAACCTTCTCAATCCAGCCTTACCTACCAAGTATTCTGTGATACACCATCTGCTAGCAAAGATCAGTCTCTTTTTCTTCCTTCAAAGTCTTTCTCAAGATAATTCTCTGGTGTGGTTGCTCTTTTGGAATCTCTACTGATTACAATACTGGGCTGGAAAAGTCCAGGTTATTTTATGTTATAAATTCTTTCATATATCTTCTCTAATCCTCTCTGCCAGGCAGAACTACTTATGGTGCCAGGCCATCTTTCTAAGAGCTTCTGTTAGCTTACTTGAGATCCACCTTAGTGCCATAGATTTCTGATTAATCTTCAGATCGTAACAATCATTAATAATGCTGCAATAAACTTCGATGTGCAAGCGCTTTTCCGATTTAGCATTCTGTTGTCCATTGAGTCCATAGCCATTAGTGGGATTACTGGATCAAATGGTAGTTCTATTTGTAGATCTTTGAGGAACCTCCATATTGTTCTCCACAGTGGCTGAACCCGTTTACATTTCCACCAACAGTGTAGGAGAGTTCACTTTTTACCACATCCCCACCAACACTTATCACTTTTCATATTTTTAATCTTTGCCATTCTGACTGGGGTTAGGTGGTATCTCATTGTGGTTTTAATCTGCATCTCCCTTATGATGAGGGATGTTGAGCATTTCCTCACGTGCTTTTTGACTGAATATCTTCCTTAGAGAGATTTTTGTTCAGCTCATTTTCCTCTCTTTTAAATGAGTTAATCTTTCTTTTCTCTCTCTCTCTTTTTTTTATTTTTTTATTTATTTTTTTTTATATAAGGCGCTCGGGTTCCCTGTGTATTCCGGTTATCAGTCCCTTGTCTGAGGCATATTTAAAAAACAATATTCTCCCGCTTTGAAAGTTGTCGATTCACACTTGTTACTGTGTCCTTTGCTGTGCAGAAAATTCTTAGTCTGACATAATCCCACTTGTCTATTTTAGGCAAGTGCTTTTGGAGTCTTATTTAAGGAGTCTTTACTACTCCAGTGTCTTCCAGAGTTTCCCCAGTAGTATTCCTCGGTATTTTCCACCAGTAGTTTTATAATTTGAGGTCTTACGTTCAGATCTTTGATCCATTTTGAGTTGACTTTTGTTAATGCTAGATGGGGGTTCAGTTTCATCTTTTGGCAGGTGGATACCCAGTTTTTCCAGCACCACTTACTAAAGAGGTTTTCCTTTTCCCACTAGATTGACTGGTATCCTTTGTTAAAAATCAGTAGGCTGTAAGCTTTGGGGTTTATTTCTGGGGTCTGTATTCTATTCCATTGGTCCACATTTCTGTTTTTGGGCTAATACCATGCTGTTTTGATGATCACAGCTTTATTGTATATCTTGGGATCAGGAAGTGATATGCCTTCCACTACACTCTTCTTGCACAAGATTGCTTTGGCAATATGAGTTATTTTATGATTCCAGAAAAATTTTATGATTATCTTTTCTAGATGTGTGAAGAATATCTCTGGTATTTTATTGGAATTGCACTAAATATGTAGATTAATTTGGGTAGAATTGCCATTTTGATTATGTTAATTCTTCTAATCCAGGAACATGGGACATCCTTCCACTTTTTTATGTCCTTTTCAATATCTTTTTTAAGATTTTCATATTTTTTTGTAAAGTTTTTTGACTTCTTTAGTTAGGTTTATCCCTAGGTATCATATACATTTTGTGGCTATAATAAAAGGGATTCCTTTTTTTTTTTTTTTTTGGAGAGGTTTTTTTTTTGCTATAGGGCGCGTGCGCTCGCCAGACAGACAGAGAGAGACATAGAGACAGAAAGCGAGAAATCACCCGCCAGGGGGGATGGTCACGCCACAATCCCTTCTCCTCCATTCTCCTCTTGGGATCTTGGGCACGCACGCACACGTGCCCGGCGTGAGTTGTAAGCCACCGGGTCCGAGACGCGAACCGCGGTCGACTACGTGGGAGTCCAGCGACATAGCCATTACGCTAACTGCTGGTTCCCAAAGGGATTCCTTTTTTCAGCTCTATTTCATTCAAGTTGTTGTTCATATATAGAAACGCTATAGATTTTTGGATGTTGATTTTGTATCCTGCCACTTTATCGTATTCATTTATTACTTCAAGAAGGTTTTTTTTTTTTTTTTCATGGAAACCTGTGGGTCTCCTAAGTGTACCATCATGTCATCTGTGAATAAAGATATTTTCAACCCTTCTTTGCCTATTTGAATGCCTTTTATATTGTTCTCTTTTCTGATTGCATTGGCTAAGACTTCCAGAACTATATTAAAAAGCAGTGGAGAAAGGGGGAAGCCTTGTTCGGTACCAGTTTTTAGTGGATAAGGTTTTAGCCTTTCTCCATTCAGTATAATGTTAGCTATAGGTTTTTCATAGATGGCTTTTATTGTGTTGAGAAATGACACTTTTATACCAATATTACTGAGGGTGTTAATCATGAAAGATATTGTATTTTATCAAATGCTTTCTCTGCATCAGTTGAAACAATCATATGGCTTATATCTTTCTTTCTGTTAATATGGTGTATTACATTTATGGTCTTGCATATGTTGAACCACCCCTGAAATAAAGCCTACCTGGTCGTGATGAATAATCTTTGTTATATGTTGTTGGATACAATTTATGAATATCTTGTTGAGAATTTTTGCATCTATATTTGTTAATGATATTCATCTGTAGTTTCTTTTTTTTTTTTTGTCATGTCCTTATCTGTTTTGGGAATGAGGATGATGGAGCCTTCATAAAATTAATTTGGAAGGTTTCCTTCCTTTTGAATCTTTAGAAATAATTTGAGTAGGATAGGGATTAACTCTTCCTTAAAAGTATCCTAGAATACAGAAGTGAAGCTATCTGGGCCTGGGCTTTTCTTTGTCGAGAGGTTATTTACTACTGATTCAATCTCCTCGCTTATTATGGGTCTATTCAGGTTTTCTATGTCCTCCTGATTCAATCTTGGTAGATTATTTGCATCTAGGAATTTGTCCATCTCCTCCACATTCTCTTGTTGGTTGGCATATAGTTGCTCATAGTATCCTCTAATGATATTTTGTATTTCTATTATGTCTGTTGTAATGTTGTGTTGTAATGTTGCCTGTTTCATCATGTATTTGATTTATCTGGTTTCTTTCTTTCTTCTTCTTTATCAATCTATCCAATAGTGTGTCTATCTTGTTAATTTTTTCAAAGAACAAGCTTTTGCTTTCATTTATTTTCTCTATGACTCATTTATTTTGTATTTCATATTTTTCTGCTTGAACCTTTATTATTTCTTTTTACCTGGCATTTTTGGGGGTTATTTTGTGTTTTTTTTTTCCTTCAGTTCCTTGAGGCATGATATTAGGTTATCTATTTTCCACCTTTCCATCTTTTTCTTATGTGCACTAATTGCTATGAATTTCCCTCTTATGACTGCTTTTGCTGTGTTCCATAGATTATAGAAACTTGTGTACTCATTATTATTTGTTTCCATAATTTTCTTTATTTCAGGCCTTATTTCTTCAGTAGTTAAGAAGTCATTCAGAAGTAGGTTGTTCAGTTTCCATATGTTTATGTATTCTCGAGGGTGTTTCTTGAAATTAATCTTGAGTTTAATTTCATCATGATCGGAGAAGTTGCTGGATATAGTTTCTATGCCTTTGAATCTGTAAAGGCTTGATTTGTTTCCTATCATATGGTCAATCTTTGAAAAGGTTCCATGCTGGAATGAGAAAAAAATGTATATTTTGTCATCCTAGGGTGGAAAATTCTATAGATATCAAGCCCATTCAATTCATAGTATCATTTAGGTATCCAGTATTCTTCGTATATTATCCTCATTTTTCTTGGTTATTTTCTTGGTTGTCTTCTCAATCTTCTTGATACATTTTTCTAGGTCAGATATTTGTCTTCTACATTCAAGATTCTATCTCCTACCTGATATAATCAACTTTTAATACTTTCAAGGGAGTTTTGATTTCCTTTATCACATTCTTCAACCCTAGACGTTCCATCTAGTTCTTTTTTAATGTGTCTATTTCTTCTTTCAAATCATGAAAGGACTTCCTCATCTCCTCGAGCTCATTATCTGTTTTCTCTTCTATCTCAGTTAGTTTGGTCACTATAAATATTCTGAAATGCTTATCTTACATGTCCACAACGTCCATTGTATTTAGTGTGGGTGAAGTGGTCTCCATGATTTCCCTTGGTGGAGAGACATTTTATTGGTTGCTCATATTTCCTGAGCTGCTGCGATTGTTCCTTGTCATCTGGTGATCTATAGGTCCCTTCCTAACGTACTCAATGTAACTCTGAGTGTTCAAAGGTGTGCAGGATTAGAAATTGGAAATCTCTCTTCTAGTCTGCCTACCTGTTGCTCACCAGTACCATAAACTGTTGTCACTGGTCCTGGGTGACCCAAAGTCCTCCCTGTTTCTAAGGAGTGGTGAGCCTCCAACTGACCTAATAAGCTTCACCTCAGGAGCAAAGAAAAATATGCACGGCATTCAGCATGCGTTGTACACTATTCAAAACACTGAAGTTCTGAGAGTCCAAAGGCAAGTGGGGAAGGTGCTGTGGATGAGCAATGGATCCTGGCAGTTAAGGCTTGCAGCCACAGGCAGTCTGGTGTCTGACAATGCCGCTGGCTTGATCCATTCTCTAGATGGGGTAGAGAGGGGTGCTGGTTCGTCTTAAAGTCCCAAGAAACAAACGTAAAGTCTAGAGATGAGTAGGGGTAGGGATGAGTGACAGATCCCCACCATTGTGGCCTACAGCCACAGGCAGCCTGGTGTCTGGCAATGCCCAATATTCAAAGTTCTGAAGCCACCATCATTCAACATTGTACTAGAAGTCCTAGCCAGAACAATTAGGCAACAGAAAGAAATAGAGGGCATCCAAATTGGAAAGTACTAATTTAAAATGTCCCAGTTTTTAGATGATAAGCTCAAATATAGAAAACTATAAAGATTCCACAACAAATTTAAAAATTTTTGGAAGTGATAAATTAATTCAGTAAAGTTTCAGGATTCAAAATTGACATACATAACTCAGTAGTGTTTGAATACACTAATAATGAAATTGTCCCCCCCCATTTTTGAATTCCATTTATAATAGTCACAAGGGAAATAAATACCCAGGATTAAATTTAACCAAGGAACTGAAAGCTCTCTTTTTTAAAAATTTAAACCACTGATGAAAAACATTGAAGAAGACACAAAACTAATCACAAAAGAATGATGTGATAACACTGAGGGAATGTCAATCACAGAGAGGATATTAATAAAGAGTTATAAATTATAAAAGAAGGACCAATGAAAATTCAGGAGTTGAAAATACAACTGAAATTTTAAAATTCACTGCACGTGCTTTACACTAGATCTACATTGGAAGAAGAGAGCAGCAATGAATGGAATGATATAATTAGGGAATATACAACCTGAAGAACAGGAAAGAAAAAGAAAAGGAACTATTTCCTAGAAACCTATGGGACACATTAAGTGTTCCAACATAGATGTGATGGGAGTACCAAAAGGAAAGGATAGAGTGAATTAGGCAGAAAAAAAGAATTTGAAGACATAATGGCTGTAAACTTCCAAAACATGATGAAAACCATTAAGTTATACATGATAAAACCTCCAGGAATTCCAAGAAGGATAAAGGTATAAAGAGCTACAAGTAGACATATCATTGCTAACATATCAGAAGACATTTTTTTTTTCAGGGAAAAAAGAGAAATGAAGATTTTCTATGGATAATTCAGCCTCCAGCCCAAAAACTTGAATGGAGAGGCAAGGGGCAGGCCTTCAGAAGAAGATTCCTCCATGTTTCCTGAGAACTAATGATTTCAGGGAAAAATGAGAAATGAAGATTTTCTACTGATATAATTCAGCCTCCAGCCCACAAACTCAAGTGGTAGGGAGCCCCTCAAGCCTTCTCTCTGTCTGTCTCTGTCTCTCTCTGCCTCTGTTTTCTCATTTTTAAATAATTTTTCCTTCTTAAATTTTTTTTTTTTTTTTTTTGCTACAGGGCACATGTGCTCGCCAGAGAGAGAGAGACAGAAAGCGAGAAATCACCCTCCAGGGGGGGTGGCCACGCTGCAGTCCCTTCTCCTCCTCTCTCCTCTCGGGATCTTGGGCACACATGCACATGCACCCGGCGTGAGTTTTCAGCCACCAGGTCCGGGACTCAAACCTTGATCGACTACATGGGAGTCCAGCGACATAGCCATTACACTAACTGCTGGTTCCCCCTTTTTAAAAAATTTTAAGGTAAAGTATTTTCTCAGCTTTCAGGCCCTCCTTCATCTTGTTAATAATCCCCTCTCCCCAGCCCACCCAGGAGAGGCCAGGGGCAGGCCTTCAGAAGAAGATTCCTCCATAGCTCCTGAGAACTAGTGATTTTGTGCAGCGCACAAACATGGTTTTCAATTTTTTCTTTTCTTAAAAAAATAATAATTTTGGGAACCAGCAGTTAGCGTAATGGCTATGTTGCTGGACTCCCACGTAGTCGACCGCGGTTCGCGTCTCGGACCCGGTGGCTTACAACTCACGCCGGGCGCGTGTGCGTGCGTGCCCAAGATCCCGAGAGGAGAATGGAGGAGAAGGGATTGCGGCGTGACCATCCCCCCTGGGGGGTGATTTCTCGCTTTCTGTCTCTATGTCTCTCTCTGTCTGTCTGGCGAGCGCACGCACCCTATAGCAAAAAAAAAAACCTCTCCAAAAAAAAAAAAATAATAATAATTTTTAGTTCTTTTATATTTATCTTTTTTCCTTCTTTTTTTTCCTCTGTTTATTTGTTGTTCTTTTTTCTCTCTGTTTACTTTTTTTTTTAATCTCATCTCTCTGCTCCTCAATCTCGATTTCCTGTGTTTATAGACCGATCTAAGGAAACTATAGCCAAAAGTCCAGATACTATTAGGGTTAACATATTCCTCAATATCTACTGAATCTGCTGTGCAAAGGGATCAATATGGAGCAGAAAAGAGATTCCAGATAACCTCTTTCTGCATGCTCCTGAACTCAAAGACTGAACTTCAAGTTAGGAAGAAACACACCATCTATCAGATGACTAGAAATCACCATAATGCCACAATAAATATGGGAAAGCCATAAAATACCTCTCCTCCAAGGAAAAAGAATAACTGCTCTTCACCCACAGAAAGTTCAATGGAAATCATGAAAATGTCTGATAAAGAATTTAGAATATTCATAATGGCAAAGCCAAAAAAAGATGGAAGAGAAGAGAGACAATGAACTACAGAAGAGAAAGGAGAAAAGAGATGATGAATTCCAGGAGGTGAGGACATTCTTGCAAGATCTAAAAGAGGAATTACATGCTTTTAAAAAGAATCAAAGGGACCTGTTAGAGATGAAGGCTATAATACAGGAAGTCAAAATATCCCTTGAAAGTATGAAAAGCAGACTAGATCATAAAGAAAATAGAATCTCGGAGAGAGAAGAGAAAATTCCTGGCCTAGAAAAATCCACCACAAAGACTGAGAAAATTGCCCCCCAAAATGAGAATAATGTACGAGAAATACTAGATACCATCAAATGTTTAAACATCCAGATAATTGGTATCCCAGAAGGCGAAGAGACTCATAAGGGCATTGATAATCTATTCCATGAAATCCTGCAAGACAATTTCCAAACTTAGGCACTCAAAGATCCAGTCCCAAGAAACACAAAGAACCCCAAATAGAATCAACCCAAGAAGATCTCCAAGACACGTTATAACCAGATTGACCAAAACCACAGACAAAGACAGCATACTAAGATTGACAAGAGAAAAATGACAAATTACCTGCAAAGGATATCCCATCAGGCTAACAGCAGACCTCTCATGGGGAACAATGCAAGTGAGGAAAGAATGGAAAATATATTCAAAGTGTTAAGGGAAAAGCAATTTCAACCAAGAATACTGTACCTGGCAAGATTATCTTTCATGTGGGAAGAAAAGACAAGAACATTCTCAGATAAACAAAACCTGAAAGAATTTACCAGCACCAGATCATATCTCCAAGAAGTTCTCAAAGGAGTGCTATATCAGAAAAATTAAATATAGACACACAGAAATAAGAGTTCAACAACTAAGAAAATGGCCAGCTTAATCATAGGGACAAGTCTGGAGTTGAATATTATATCCCGGAATTTAATTGGGAAGATCAACCACAACAGAAGATAGATTAAGTACATGAGACTGAACTGGTGAAATAGCATTTTATAACTTTTGACTAAAATATTGTGAATTTTCTTCTAGGTTTTGTTGTCCAGTTTTGAAGATTTTTGTCCTGTCTTGAGCTGTCGATAGGTTGGTTCATGCACCTTCTACTTGAATCCTAACCTGTTTCCTGGCTTTAAGTTTTAAGTAAAGTTCCTTAGAATTTCTTTGATTTGTTAAAGTTAAAACTGCTTTTCTTGAAATTACCAGCTGAAATTGCTATTTAAAGTAGTTATATTATTTAAGAAATTGTGTGATCAATAAAATGTGGGGGGAAAAGAAATGCAAGACAACAATATACACCAGATATAGTGTGAGAAGAGGGTGAGAAAGGGCAGAGGGTCAGAAATAGGATATATATATATATATATATATATATATATATATCCTAGAAATGGAAAATTATTGATGATAACATGGATGATTAAGCCACTATTCAGTATATTCTGGATGGGAAATCACATTGTATATGGTGACGATGCTTAGGGAATGAATGTAAATGAATTAATTTTAAAAAATCATGTTTCAGGAAAATAAAAAATAAACTTTTTCTTGAAATAAATAATGCATTAAAATACCTATTTGATGACTACAGTAAGGTATATAGCCCCAGCTAGGTGCTACTTTATATTATGTTCATTCTACTCACTGAGATTTATGCCTAAAGTCAGACTTGTGTTCATGGATATGTATTTATCAACTGCGCTTGCTATTTTAAATATTTAGATTAATTAAGGTCTTTGGTGAATCAATAAAATGTGTGTGTGTGTGGGGGGGGAGAAAAACATAGAAAGCAACCATGGATACCAGAGACAGTGTGGGAGCAAGGTGGGAGATGACAGAGGGTGAGAGATAGGGAATCAAGGATGGGAAAAAAAGTAAAATTATACAGGAAATAAGAAATGGGAAATTATTTGTTGATGATAACACGTATGTTGATGTGCTTGAGTGAACCAATATACAGTGTATTCTGGATGGAAAATCTCATTTTGTAGGCTGTAATGATGTACAGTGAATGAATGTAAATAATAAATTTAAATAAAAAAGAATATCAGAAGACAAAGCCAAATGGAAAAATCATGAAAGCAACAAGAGAAGCTAGACCTAATAGTCATTTACAGATCATTTCACTCAATAACAGCAGAATATACTGTCTTCTCAAGTGTGTATGGGATGTTCTCCAGGATATATGCTAGGCTATAAAGCAACTCACAACAAACTTAAAAAAGAATCGGTTATATGAAATAAAATTGCAAATCACAAAGGAATTAAATTAGAAATCAGTAACAGATGGGAATTTTGGAAATTCAAAAATATGTAGGAATTTTTTTTCTAATTGCCAGAGGGCATATGTACTTGCTAGAGAGACTAAGAGACAGAAAGGGAGAGAAATAAGCACCCTCCCACCATGGAACATGATCATGGTACAATTTCTTATCCTCCATTTATCCATCTTGTTGGGATTTGGGGCATGCTTGCACATGTGCCCAGTGTGTTTTTTCAAGCCAAGGGGACCAGGATTTGAACTGTGGTCAGCTATGTGGAATCGTGCTACCTTAACCATTAGGTTATGTGGAGATCATTCACATGTGGAAATTAAACAACACACTCCCAAATAACCAATAAGACAAATAATAACTCACAGAAAAAATTTATAAAATAACTTTTTCCTTTTAAAGGTTTTTGCCTTAGGGCATGTGTACTCGCCAGAGACAGACAGGGACAGTGAGAGGGAAAGTGAGAAATCACCACCCCTGGGGGGGGGTATGGCCACACCTCTGTTCCTTCTCCTCCATTCTCCACCAAGAGTCTTGGGCACAAATGCACATGTGCCTTGTGTGATTTTTAAGCTGCTGGATGCAGGACTCAAACCAGAGTCAGCTATGTGGAAGTCCAGTGACGTAACCACTATGCCAACTGCTGGCCGCTATAAAATAACTTAAAGTGAATGAAAACAAAAGATAGTGCATCAAAATGTATGGGATATAGTACAAACAGTATTTATAAGGAAATTCATAGCTGTGAATACTTACATTTAAAAAAATATTTCTTGTTCCTTTATACATTCAATAACGTTATTTAGCTTACAAAGTGAATATTCCAACATGTGTACATTTCACCCTAGTCCAGTTGATAATACTATAAAATTTTCTTCAACAGATAATATTACATTTCTTTGTCCCATTAATGTTGTGCCTCTCTATTTTTCTTCTAAAGGTATTTCCTCAGACTCTACTCTTTCACAAACACTATATCTGATATTGAAAACAATTTACTGTGTTTTTATATCCTTTAGTCAATTGGTTTCAGTCATAGAATGCAGACATAGCCTGGCTTGCTTCACTCAGCAGTAAATCTTCCATATTCATCCACTTTCTACCAAAAGCCAGGGTCTTGTTATTTTTTATAGCTGAATACTATTCCATAGAGTATATGTGCCACATTTTTTCAATCCATTCATCTGTTTGTGGGCATTTGGGTTGGTTCCATATTTTAGCAATTGTGATTAATGCCGCAATAAACATCAATGTGCAAGCACTTTTCTGATTAAGAATTCTGTCCTTTGGGTAGATACCAAGGAGTTGGATTGCTGGATCATATGGTAGTTCTATTTGTAGATTTTTGAGGAATCTCCAAATTGTTCTCCATGGTGTCTGGACCAATTTACATTTCCACCAGCAGTGTAAGAGAGTTCCCCTTACACCACACCCAGGCCAGCACTTATCATTCTGACTGGGGTTAGGTGGTATCTCATTGTTGTTTTGATCTGCATTTCCCTTACAATGAGGGATGTTGAGCATTTTTTATGCCTTTTGGCTATTCGTATGTCATGCTTAGAGAATGTTTTTTTCCAACTCATTCTTCCATCTTTTAATAGGATTAGTCATCTTTTTTTGTAACAGCTGCTTGAGTTCCTTGTGTATTCTGGTTATCAGTCCCTTATCTGACACATAGTTTACAAAAATATTTTCCCATTCTGAGGGCTGTCGATTCATACTAATTACTGTGTCTTTTGCCATGCAGAAACGTCTTAGTCTGATGTAATCCACTTGTCTAATTTGGGGGTTATCAACTGTGCTTTGGGGGTCTTACTCAAGAAGTCTTTGCCTACCCCAATGTCTCCCAGAGTTTCTCCAGTGTTTTCCAGGAGCAGTTTTATAGTTTGAGATCTTAGGTTTAGATCTTTGTTCCACCTTGACTTGATTTTTGTCAAAGGTGAGAGGTAGGGGATCAGATTTATCTTTCTGCAGGTGGAAATACAGTTTTTCTAGCACCATTCGTTGAAGAGGTTTTCCTTTTCCCACTGACTGGTATTCCTTGTCAAAAATCAGTTGACTGTATGTTTGGGAATTTATTTTTTGGGACTCTATTCTGTTCCATTGGTCCACATGTCTGTTTCTGTGCCAGTACCATGCTATTCTGATTACCACAGATTTGTAGTATATTTTGGGTCAGGGAGTGAGATGCTGCCCACTCCACTCTTCTTGTGCAGGATTGCTTTGGTAATATGGGGTCTTTTGTGTTTCCACACAAATTTTATGATTGTCTTTTCTAGATCTGTGAAGAATTTGTCTGGTACTTTGATTGGGATTGCATTAAATATGTAGAGTAATTTGGGTAGAATTGCCATTTTCACTATATAAATTCTTTTTTTTTTTTTTTTTTTTTTTTTTGGTATAGGGTGCGTGCGCTCGCCAGACAGATAGAGAGAAACAGAGAGATAGAAAGCGAGAAATCACCCCCCAGGGGGGATGGCCACGCCGCAATCCCTTCTCCTCCATTCTCCTCTCAGGATCTTGGGCACGCACGCACACGCGCCTGGCGTGAGTTTAAGCCACCGGGTCTGGGACTCGAACCGCAGTCGACTATGTGGGAGTCCAGCGACATAGCCATTATGCTAACTGCTGGTCCCATTCACTATATAAATTCTTACAATCCAGGTACATGGGATGTCCTTCCACTTTTTTGTGTCATTTTCAATTTCTTTTTTTTAGCTTCTCATAATTTTCCTTGTGGAAATCTTTAACTTCTTTGGTTAGATTTATTCCTAAGTATCTTATACTTTTTGTGGCTATGGTAAATTGAATTACTTTTCTCAGTTCTATCTCAGTTTGCCTGTTGTTCATATATAGAAATGCTATAGATTTCTGTATGTTGATTTTGTATCCTGCAACTTTATTGTATTCATGTATTACTTCCAGGAAGTTTTTCATGGAAACGATTGGATCTTCTATGTATACTCTCATGTCCTCTGTGAATAGAGACAGTTTCACCTCTTCTTTTCTTATTTGAATGCCTTTTATTTTTTCCTCTTTTCTGATTGCATTGGTGAGGACTTCCAGTACTATATTGAAAAGGAGTGGAGAAAGTGGGCATCCTTGTCTTGTACCTGTTTTTAGTGGAAAAGCTTTCAGCTTTTCTTCATTCAGGATGATGTTTACATTAAAAGAAAAACGTAAAATCAATAACCTAATCTTCTGCCTTAACATGAGAAATTCAGAGTAAAGTAAATGCAAGGTGAGTAGAAGGAAAGAAAGTGTAGAGATTAGAATGGAAATAAGTGAAATAGAAAGTAGAAAACAGAATAGAAAGTCAAGACCAAACAATGCTTCTTTGAAAAGATCAATGAAATTATTATATTGGTTTGCTATGTTTGCTATAACACACTACCACAAACTGGGAGACTTAAAAGACATTTAAAGACCACCAGTTGGCACAGTGGCTGTGTCACTGCCATGTAGTCAACTGTAGTTCGAGTCCCATACCCGGTGGCTTAAACTCACACTGGGCACACGTGCATGTGTGCCCAAGATCCTGAGAGGAGAATGGAGGAAAAGGGATTGCGGTGTGGCCATCCCCCCTGGGGCATGATTTCTCGCTTTCTCTCTCTCTCTCTATCTTTCTGTCTGTCTTTCTGGAGAAGGAAGCAAAAAACCTCTAAAAAAAAAAAAAGATGTTTATTTTCTCACAGTTCTGGAGGCTGAAAGTAGAAGACCATGGTGTAGGCAGGTGTGGTCTCTCCAGAGAGCTTTGTCTTTGGCTCACATGTAGCTGCCTTTTATGTATCCTCACTTGGCCTTTCCTCTGTGTGCATGCATGTGTCTGGTGCCTTTATGTGTCCAAATTTCCTTTTTATAAGGACACCAGTCATATTATATTATAGCCTACTCTAATTAATTTTAACTTAATTTCCTCTTTAAAGGCCTTGTTTCCAAATGGATTCACATTCTGAGGTACTTGGAGTTAGGACTTTCTCATATGAATTTGGGATAGACACAGTTTAGCCCATACACCTTTAAATATACTGATGAAGAAAAAGAGAGAAGACTCAAATTACCAATATCAAGAATGATGAAGGAATATCACTTTTGAACTTATAGAAAAATGAGTAAATGTATAAAGGAATATTATTAAAAGTGTGTACCAATAAATTAGATAACATAAATTCAATGAAAAACTCGAAGAAAAAGTACAGATTACCAAATCAGCTCAAGAACAAATAAAAAACATGACTAGACTTACAATAAATAAAGATTGAATTAGTTTAAATGGAATTGAATTAAAACTCTTCCTGGAAAGGAAGTCACAAATCCAGTTTTACTAGTGAATTCTACCAAATTATTTTTTAGGGTTTTTGCCATAGGGTGTTTGTGCTCACAGTAGAGAGACAGAGAGAGACAGTAAGAGGGAAAGTGAGAAATCACCCCCCACGGGGGATGGTCATGCTGCAATTTCTTCTCCCCCATTCTCCTCTGAGGATTTTGGGCATGCACACACATGTGCCTGGCATGATTTTGAAGCCACCGGGTCTGGGACTTGAACTACAGTTGACCATGTGGGAGTCTAGCACATTAGCTACTACAACACCTGCTGGCCCCTCTACCAGACATTTAAAGGAGAGTTAATGTCAATCCTTCACAAACTGTTCCAGAAAATAGAGGGGAAATCCATATTCAACTCATTTCTTAAGTGTTGCTTTGATACAAAAGTCAAAAATATCACAAGAAAAGAACACTATAGACCAGTATCCCATATGAATATAGCTATTAAAATGTAGGATAAAATACTTGCAAAGTGTATCCAGCAGAATATAAAAATTTGTATACACTATGACTAAGTGTATCCCAGGAATGGAAGACTGGTTTAACATTCACAAATCAATTAATGTAAATATTGCATTAGTAGAATGAAGTACAGAATCAACATGATCAACTCCATAGATGCAGAAATAAGCATTTGAAAAACCCAGCACCCATTTATGATGAAAAAAATACTCAAAAATTAGGAATAGAAGGGAACTTTCTTAAGCTGATAAAGGACATGTGCAAAAACCTTATAAGTATCATTATATTTAATTGAGAAAGACTGAATTATTTCCCCTTAAGATAAAAACAAATCAAGGATGTATACTTTTACCAGTTTTATTCAATATTGTCTGGAAATTCTAACCAGGGCAATTAGAGAAGAACAATTTGTTTTTATTCAATGATATAATTATTTACATAGACAAAATTAAGAATAAAATATCCCTACTGGAACTAATAAATTCAACAAGTTTATAAGATGCAGAAATAACACAAAAAGTCAATTATATTTCTTTATAGTGACAATGAACAATCTAAAAATGAAATTAAGAAAATATGTCCATTCACAATAGCATCAAAAAATAGAATAATTAGAAATACACTTGACAAACACTGTAGCACAGTAGTCAAGGAAATCAGATCCCACATGACTGACAGTAGTTCAAGTCCTGATCCCAGTGGCTTGAAAAACACATGGGGTTGGGAACCAGCAGTTAGCATAATGGCTATGTCGCTGGACTCCCACGTAGTCGACCGCGGTTCGCGTCCCGGACCCGGTGGCTTAAAACTCACGCCGGGCGTGTGTGCGTGCGTGCCCAGGATCTCTAGAGGAGAATGGAGGAGAAGGGATTGCGGCGTGACCATCCCCCCTGGGGGGTGATTTCTCGCTTTCTGTCTCTATGTCTCTCTCTGTCTGTCTGGCAAGCGCACGTGCCCTATAGCGAAAACCTCTCCCCCCCCCAAAAAAAAAAACACATGGGGTACATGTGTGTGCATGTCCAAAATCCCAACCAGAGGAGGAATGGAAGAAAAAGGATTATGGCATGACCACCCTGTTGGGAAGTTCTTTCTTTATCTCTCTCTTTTTCTCTCATGAATGCACATGCCCTTTCACAATAATATTGTATATATATTTGACAAAAACATGTAAGGCTTGTACACTGAAAATCATAAAACTTTAGTGAAGGAAATGAAAGAAGATGTAAATAAATTGAAAAATATCCCATGTTTATTAATTAAAAGACAATATTATTAAAATGACAGTACTTCCCACATGGGTCTACACATTCAACATAATCCCTATTAAAATCCCAGATGATTTTTTTTCATAAAATTATAAACTGATTCTAAAATTTGCATGCAAATGAAAGGGACCCAGGAGAGCCAAAATAATCTTGAAAAGGAAAATCAAATTTGGAAGACTTATACTTGCCAATTTTAAAACTAATGACAAAGTTACAGTAGTCAAGTCAGTGTACTACTGACATAAGAAAAGACATGCAGATAATGGAGATCAGTTAAGATCCCAGAAATAAACTTTTACATTTATGATCAACTGAGGCTATGAGAAAGTTGCCAAGAAAACTCAAAGGGCAAAAAATAATCTTTTCAATAAATGTTGGGCCAGCTGGTGGCATAGTGGTTAAAGTGGCTGGATTCCATGTGGCTTACTGCACGCTTTCAGTTTCAGACCTAGCAGCTTGATAAACACAATGGGCGCATGTGCATGCATGCCTAAAATCCCAAGAGAAGAAAAGATGAGAAGGGATTGTGGTGTGGCCATCCTCCCTGGGGGAGGAGGGTGCTTTCTATCTTTCTTTCTCTCTCTCTTTCTCTTTTTCTGGTGAGCACACATGCCCTATAACAATTTTTTTAATGTTGTTTAGCCAATAGAATATCCACGGGTAACACAATGAATTTGGTCCTCATCTTCATACCATACACAAAAATTAACTCAGAATGTTTTTATAGATCTAAGTATGAGAGCTTAAACTATACAACTCTTAGAAGTAAGAGTAAACTCTTACGGTAAATCTTTCTGATATGGGATTATACATAGACATTTTTTTAAAACCCAACAATAAAACTATAAGTGATAAAAGAAAAAAATGGTATTCTGGACTTAAAATGTAAACCTTTTACACTTTCAAAGCCAGTATCAAAAAAGTGAAATGTCACCCCAAATACTGGGAAACTATTGCATTGTTGGAAAAGTCATGATGTTTTTTTCTGTTTTTCTATGCAAAAATGTGTCATGACTTTTCCAGTGACCCAATATATATATAAATAATAAATGTAAAATATTTGCATTCTGAATATATAAAAATTTCTCACAATTATAAGACAAATTATATATTGAAAAGCAGGCTAAGTATTTGAATTGACATTTTCCCAAAGAATATGTATAAATGACCAATAAGCAAATGAATAGAAATTCAACATTATTAGTCATTAGGGAAATGAAAATTAAAGCCATGAAATTAATGTTTCTCATTCACTTGAATGACTATAATAAAAAAGAGTTACAAGGGGCCAGTGGGTGGTATGGTGGTTGGGTTGCTGGATTCCCACGTGGCCAACTAATGCAGTAGTTTAAGAAAAATAATAATTGTGATGATTATATAAAGAAAAATATCACCAAAACAAGTTAAATTATAAAATGCTTTCCCAGCTAAAGTGTAACTCTCAAATTTCTATTCTTGTTACCTTTTGAGGACTTTGTTATATTTGTCAATTTCTCCCATGTACCCTTCCCTATACTTTGCTATGTGTCACACTTTTCTTTCTCAAATATTTCAGTAAGTTTCCCGGGATGATAGTATCTTAGTTAGTTGCAGAAGAGGAACAAATTTCCTAGCAATGGTTTTACAAACTCTCTATATAATACCCAACCTCTTAAGCTTTTTTTTTTCTTTCAGTACTTTGATGCTCTCAATAAAATGCTTATTTTATGTTAGAGAGTCAGAGCCATATGGATACAGCCTTTCCTTCCAAGAACATTATTTCAGAAATGTATTATCCATTTAATACTAATAAAAGGGTCTTTAAAGGATCACATTAGGGTTCTTAGCAACACAAGTTCCCCCCTTGGGCTTGAAGTCTCAGAAGGGGTTCGATTAAACCAAGAGTTGAAACAAACACTTCTTGATACCTCTTAAGATTCTTGTCCTCAGGGCCAGCAGGTGGCATGGTGGTTAAGGCCGCTGGATTCCCACATGGCTGACTGCAGTTTGAGTCTCAGACCTGGTGGCCTGCTTTCTCACTTTCTCTCTCTCTCTCTCACTCTGTCCCTCTCTAGTCAAGTTTAAACAAACAAATAAATAAATAAATAAGTAAACTAATTCTTAAAAAAAAATAAGATTCTTGTCCTCTTTTTTGTTCTATTGTTTGTTCAACAGACATTTATAGAATGTCAGTTGTGTGTTAGGCAAGGTGCTAAGCCAGCACTGACCATAGGAATGGTAGAAATGAGAGCTATTCCTATAGTGAGAAGAACTACATATGCACTATTTTAAGTTTTTAAGTAGTAACATTTAAAAAGTGAACAGAAAAAGGAAATATAAGTATTAAAATATATTTTATTTAACTCAACATATCTAAAATATTAACATTTCAACAGATACTATAAAAAGTTCCTAATGAGGCATTTTACACTATTTTTTCATATGAAGTATTTGGAATCTCACGTTTATATTAAATGTGCAGGCATGTCTTGATTTGGAATGGTCACATTAAGTGCTTAATAGTCACACATGAATAGTGGGTGACTACACTATTGAATAGCTAGGCCTTGCTCCTAGGGATACCGAAATGTATTCTTTTGTGAAGTGATAAAGAAAACCACATCAACTGGAATGAGCTAGATAATTTATTTTGCATAAAATGGTTCTTTCACTTCTTTTTAAGGTTTATGTCAAAGGTTGCATGTAATCACCAGAGAGACACAGAGAAACACTGAGAGGTAAAGTGAGAAATCACTCCCACAGGGCAATGGCCCTGCCAGAGTCCCTTCTCCATTCTCCTCCTGCGATTTTGGGCACTCATGCATATGTGCCTGGTGTTATTTTCAAGCTGCCAGTCCAGAACTCAAACTGTGGTCAACCATGTGAGAGTCCAGTACCATAACCACATGCTGGCCCCTGTGCTTTCAATAATTACCTAGGTAGGCTGCAAATCATGAGGTTAAAATCCAATCTAACAACAGAGCTTTCAGCTCCTTCAAAGTTTTCTCCATTGCTTTTGGGAGATTAATTTTCTTAAAGCAGAACATCATTTTGAATCTACAAACATTCTTTGAAGTATGGAGGTCACAGACCTCTGTAGAGTGGTTGTGAACTGAAACAGGAAGAGATTTAAGATAGGGACTTTAAGATCATCAAAGAAAAGGCATATGCCAATCAAAGTTGTTTAAGTAATACAGAGGACAGAACTAACTACTAGAATGGGAATTACTTGTTTTTTACCTATCCTGTAGCCTTCTCCATTGTGGTATCTCTTTTCCAAGGACACACCATCTCTCAGGGGTTTCCTGTCTCTCCTGTATATTGTGGATTACATGCAATTATATGTGTGAGGGCATGTGACTGTGTGTTGGATATTATATATGTTATCGTGGGTCAACTCTGCTTTTACAGCCTCAAAAGTATATCTAGAAACAATCAAATAAAAAAGATTCTTAATTTATGTCCTCTCAGAAGAAGACATAAATTAATGGATCTTGACTTTAGGCCTTGAACTGACCTGCCAATTTCCATGGCAGGCTCTCCTTATAGTTACAGAGATTGTCTGGCACAAAGGAGGATTCAGAACTGGCACTAGAGATTTTTTTCCCTTTGGAAGAAAATACTTTAAATCAATTTTTTCACATAAAGGGCTTTTGAATTTTCTTAGGCTTCAAGTAGTCTTCTTTGATTTAAGACTTAGAAATTTTTTAAAGAGGGCCTTTGGAGATAGCAGGGTTTTGTTTGTTTGCTTTTTTATTGTTGTTTGTTTGTTTGTTTGTTTTTGTTTTTTTGTTTTTATTTCCTTTCAGAGTAGAAAGGAAAAGGATGAGAGAGTACTGCTTTTTAGGAACACTTCTTAACAGCCCTTAAGCCATATCAGGCTTAACCTCAATTTGATTGTAATAGCATTCTGGCTGATGGAGGTTAATCATCTGAAAAGTAAGGCAAGTGGCCATCTTGCTCTCTGAAACAGACCCAATCCGAGAATGTCTGTTTGTTTTCCCCAGGAAGAAGATGCGATTCAAAACCAGCATATTAAATAAAGAGGGAAAAGGGCACATTACTTAGTATTAGAATGTGGGTGAGACTTAACCCAGTCTGTTCTATCAGAATAGAAAATACTTGTGAACATCTCCCAGAGGGCTTAGTCCACTGTTGAAGAACCACATGCATCCAGGAGTAACTAAACCTAGTTTTAAAGCTGTAAGAAAATCAGGACATGTAATCTCTGTAATATTGGGCACAAAAGGCATGGAATAAGAACTGGCTCAGTGGCACAGTGATAATGTGCTGCTCAAGTGATGCCAGATCCATCTGTAAAATTGTGGGTTTGGTTACACAGTTGACCTGTTCATGCTGGGTGCATGCACCCATGATACTGACTGGCCTAGAAGGCTGGTGGGGGATGGAGGATCACAGTGTGAGATCCTATTGAAAGGGCCCTTGCTTTTCTCTCTCTCTCTGTCTCTCACTTTCTCTCTTTCTGCCTGTCTCTCACTCTCATGAAACAAACTTAATAAGATGTTTATCCTCTATGCACCTTTATAAAGATTTAGTCACCACCTGATGAGAATAGCCTGTGTTTTCTTTTTCTTAAATTTTTATTTATTTATTTATTTTTATTTAAATTTATTTATTTACATTCATTCACTATACATCATTACAGCATATAAAATGAGATTTCCCATTCATAATACACTGTATACTGGCTCAATCAAGCTCATCAACATACATGCTATCGCCAGCGAATAATTTTCCATTTCCTGTTTCCTGTATATTTTGCTTTTTTTTTACCATCCTCCATTCCTTGTCTCTCACTCTCTGCAGTGTCCCACCCTCCTCCCACACTGTCTCTGGTATCCATGGTTGCTTTCTATGCCTTTTCCCCCCATTTTATTGATTTGCTAATGAACTTAATTAATCTAAATACTTCCCATAGCAAGCACAGCTGATATATACATATCCATGAACACAAGTCTGACGTTAGGCATAAACCTCAGTGAGTAGAATGAACATACTATAAAGTAGCACCTAGCTGGAGCTATAGCTTACTGTGGTCATCAAATATGCATTTTTTCCCTGAAACTTTATTTTTAATTAATTAATGTACATTCATCCCCTAATCATTGTAGCAGCATACAAAAAGTGATTTCCCACCCAGAATATACTGTATAGTGGCTTAATCATGTATGATTATCATCAATAATTTTCCATTTCCAGTTTCACATATATGTATGTGTGTGTGTGTGTGTGTGTGTGTGTGTATACCCCTATGTCTGACCCTCTGCCCTTTCCCACCTTCTTCTCACACTATCTCTGGGGTCTACAGTTGTGTTCCATTCCCCCCCCCACTTTTTATTGATCACACAATTTCTTAAATAATCTAACTACTTTAAATAGCAAGTTCAGCTGGTAATTTAAAGAAAAGCAGTTTTGAATTGGTAAGGAAATTGTATTAAAACTTAAAGCCTGGAAACAGGTTAGTATTCTGTTCAAATAGAAGGTACATGAACCTATTGACAGCTCAAGACAGGACAAAAACTTAAAACCGGACAACAAAGCCTAGAAGAAAAGCAGCAATATTTTAGACAAAAGGCACAGAATGCTTTTTCACCAGTTCAGTCTCATGTACTTAATCTAACTTGTGCTGTGGTTCGATCTTTCTGATTGAATTCTGGGATATAAAATTCAACTCCAGACTTGTCCCTACAATTAAGTTGGCCATTTTCTTAGTTGTTGAACTCTTATTTCTGTGTGACTACATTTAATTTTCCTGACACAGCACTCCTTTGAGAACTTCTTGGAGATCTGCTCTGGTGCTGGTAAATTCTTTCAGATTTTGTTTATCTGAGAATGTTCTTATCTTTTCTTCCCATATGAAGGATAATCTTGCAGTATTCTCAGTTGAAATTGCTTTTCCCTTAACACTTTGAATATATTTTCCCATTCTTTCTTCACTCGCATTTTTCTGATGAGAGGTCTGCTGTTAGTCTGATGGGATATCCTTTGTAGATAACTTACTGTTTATCTCTTGCCAATCTATGTATCTTGTCTTTGACTGTGGTTTTGGTCAATCTTGCTATAATGTGTCTTGGAGAAGATCTTCTTGGGTTGATTCTATTTGGGGTCCTTTAATATTTCTTGGGACTGGATTTTTGAGTACCTCTCTAGGTTTGGAAAGTTTTCTTGCAGGATTTCATGGAATAGATTATCAATGCCCTTATGAGTCTCTTCACTTTCTGGGATGCCACTTATCTGGATGTTTGGATGTTTGATGGTATCTAGTATTTCTCGTATATTATTCTCAAATTTTTGGGCAATTTTCTCAGTCTTCATGGTCGCTTTTTCTAGGCCAGCCATTTTCTCTTCTACATCTGAGATTCTATTTTCTGTATGATCTAGTCTGCTTTTAATATTTTCAAGAGAGATTTTGACTTCCTGTAATTATAGTCTTCATCTCTAACAGTTCCATTTGATTCTTTTGTAAAGTGTGTAATTCCTCTTTTAGATCTTGCAAGAATTTCCTCACCTCCCAGAACTCGCCAGTTCCTTTCTTCTGCCCCTTCGGCAGTTCATTGTCTCTCTTCTCTTCCATCTCTCTTAGCTTTGCCATTATAAATATTCTAAATTCTTTATCATACATTTCCATGATTTCCATTGAACTGTCTGATGATGAAGAGGAGTTACTCTTTTCTCTTGGAGGAGAGGCATTTTCTTGCTTTCCCATATTTCTTTTGGTCCTGTGGTGATTTCTAGTCATCTGATGGAAAGTGTGTTTCTTCCCACACTTGAAGTTCCATCTGAGCATCCAGGAGCATGCAGAAAAGGAAAAAGAGAGAGAGAAACAACAGCAACAAAAACAACCAAGAAACAGAGAAAAAGAGAAGAAGAAAATCATAAAAATATTTTTTTAAATTATTTTTTTAAAAAAAGCAAAAATTAGAAAACCATGTGGCATGTGAAATCACTAGTTCTCAGTAGCCATGAAGGTGTTTTCTGAGGCCTGCTCCCTTGCCTCTCCTGGGTTGGGAGAGGGAGGGGATTATTAACAATATAAAGGGAAAGGGGGGGCTGAAAGCCAAGAAACTGCTTTACGTCAAAAAATTTTAAAAAGGAAAAATTACCAAAAAATGAGAAAACAGAGACAGAGATAGAGGTAGAGAGAGACAAAGACAGAAACAGAGACAGGAAACTTGAAATTCTGCCTACCATGCGAGTTTGTGGGCTGGAGGCTGAATTATCAGTAGAAAATCTTCATTTTTCCTATTCCCCTGAAATTGCTAGTTCTCAGTAGCTATAAAGGTGTGTTCTGAGGCCTGCTCCCTTGCCTCTCCATGTGAGTTTGTGGACTGGAGGCTGAATTATCAGTGGAAAATCTTCATTTCTCCTATTTCCCTGAAATCACTAGTTCTCAGTAGCCATGAAGGTGTCTTCTCCAGAATAGTCTGTGTTTTCTTACTAGATATAAGTAAGGAAAGATGTCAAAAGGAAAGGGGAAGGTAAATTGTATTTACAGAAATGTGGCAAGTCCTTTACATATTCTTAGGGCCATTCTGTGAGATAGGAGAATTCCCCCATTTTATAGATGAAGTGACTAAGATGCACAGGACTTAACATGACTTACATAGCTAGTGGGGGAGAAGGGGCACGGACATGTTTTTATTATTATTTTTATTTTAATTTTTATTATTTTTAAATATTCAATCACTGTACATTATTTGGCTTGTAAAGATAATTTACCCAACATGAAATACACCTCAGACCAGTCCAGTTGAGACTACTACACATGTTATAATCAGGCAACAAACCGTTTCTGTGCCCCATAAATGTCTTGCCTTTCTATTTTTTCTCCCTGATTTCCTTCCCTGTACTCTTCTCTTTTCCCACACTCCCTCCACACTCCCTCTAGTATCCATAACTATTTTCACTGATTTTATGTCTTCCAATCTTTTAACCTCTACCATAGAGTATGGACAATTGGCATATATTAAGTGGAGACATCCCATTATCTCTCTTTCACAGACTGTCTTGCTTCACTCAACAATAAATCTTCCATATTCCACCACTTTCTATCAAATGTCCAGATCCTATTGTTTTTTATGGCTGATAGTATCCCATAGAATATATATGGCACACTTTTTCAATCCTTTCATAGTTTGTGGACATTTGGATTGATTCCATGTCTTAGAAATTGTGAATAATGCCACAATAAACATTGATGTGCAAGCACTTTTCTGACTGAGCATTCTCCCATCCTTTGGGTAGGAACCCAGGAGTGGGATTACTGGATCATATGGTAGTTCTATTTATAGGTCTTTGAGGAACCTCCAAATTGTTTTCCACAATGGTTGGACCAATTTATATTCCCACCAACAGTCTAGGAGAGCTCCCCTTTCACCACAACCCCACCAACACCTAACATTTTTTGTATTTTTAATTTTTGCCATTCTGACAGGGGTTAGTTGGTATCTCACTGTGATTTTAATCTGCATCTCTCTTATAATGAGAGATGTTGAGAATTTCCTCATATGCTTTTTCACTGTACATATGTATTCCTTAGAGAGATTTTTGTTCATCTTATTTTCCTACCTTTTAATTGGGTTAATTTTTTCTTTCGGGTAAGCCACTTGAGTTCCCTGTGTATCCTGGTTGTTAGTCCCTTATCTGAGTCTTAGTTTACAAAAATATTATACCATTCCGAGGGTTGTCAATTCACACAAATTACTATGTCCTTTGCTGTGCAGAAACTTCTTAATCTGATGTAATCCCACTTGTCTATTTTGGGGATTATTACCCTATTTAAGAAGTCTTTGCCTAACACAGTGTCTCCCAGAGTTTCTCCCATGCTTTCCACCAGTAGTTTTATAGTTTGAAGTCTTAGGTTCAGATATTTGATCCATTTTAAGTTGATTTTTATTAATGGTGAGAGATGGGGATTTAGTTTCATCTTTCTGCATGTGGATAAACCGGAACCATTTGCTAAAGAGGTTTTTCTTTGCCCACTGGATTGACTGGTATCCTTTCTTAAAAATCAGTTGTCTGTATGTTTCTGTGATTATTTCTGGGGTCTCTATTCTATTCCATTATTCCACCTTCCTGTTTTTGTACCAATACCATGCTGTTTTGATTATCATAGCTTTATAATATATTTTGGTTTTGGGGAGTGAGATGTTACCCACTCCACTCTTCTTGCACAGGATTGCTTTGGCCATACAAGGTCTTTTAGGATTCCAGACATAATCTATGATTGTATTTTCTAGATCTGTGCGGAATGTCTCTGGCAATTTGATTGGAATTGCATTAAATATGTACACTAATTTGGGTAGAATTGCCATTTGTATCATATTTACTCTTCCAATCCAGGAACATGGGATTTCCTTCCACTTTCTTTGTGGATATTGTTACTTTCAATATCTTTTTTAAGATTTTCATAATTTTCTTTGTAAAAGTCTTTGACTTTGTTAGTTAGGTTTATCCCTATGTATCTTATACAGTTTGGAGCTATGATTAAAGGCATTCTTTTCTTCAGTTTTATCTCAGTCAACTTGTTTATATATAGAAATGCTATAGATTTTTAGATTTGATTTTTTATCCTGCCTAATTCATTTATTACTTCGAGAATTTTTTTTTTTTTTTATGGAAACCTTTGGGTCTTCTAAGTATAGCATCATGTCATCTACAAATAAAGATTTTCAACTCTTCTTTGCCTATTTTAATGCCTTTTATATTTTTCTGTTTTCTGATTTCATTGGCTAAGACTTACAGCATTATACTGAAAAGAAGTGGAGAAAGTACTTGTCTAGTACCAGGTTTCAGTGGAAAAACTTTCAGCTTTTTCCCATTCAGTATGATGTTAGGTATAGATTTTTCATATATGGCTTTTATTGTGTTGAGAAATGACTCTTCTATGCCAATCTTGCTGAGTCTTAATCATGAAGGTATGTTGTAGTTTATCGAATGTTTTCTCTGCATCAATTGAAATCATCATATGGTGGGAAGCAGGAATTTTAACTTCGGTTTGCCTTATTCCAAAGCCCATTTCCTCTGCCTAGACTGCTATTTTAAGTATTACTGTTTAGCTAGGGACACATGACTCTATTCAAGAAAAAGGTAAATACAATTAACTATTGATAATATAAATTGAGACAGCATGGATTTGGCATGATCAGGAACAGACTTTGTATTTCCCTCATATTGTGTTAGTATCATATCGATAAGGAGAAAATGGGAATAAGGGGTCTTCCACAGGTCCCTCAACTATTTCCCATATGTCATATTTTTGATCCTCTGAACCACGTTTTCTAGATAATCGCCATCTTGTCATCAACTCTGAAATTTAAATTTTACATGTTATCTTTCTTACATGCTTTGCATTGCTCCAGACAGCCCAAGTCTTTTTAAAGATCTCATCATATGTCTGTTCTAGAGAGCCTCTTCTTTGTGTTAGTCAATATAATCTCCCAATTATGGGATATTATAATAAAACTGTACTTCTCAGGCAATAGCATGAATGATATAGTTGAATTGGAGGGCACCGGATCTGTGTTTAAATTATCTAATCTCCTTGAGAGTAAAATGGGTCATTGTAGAAATCATGAGGTACTATCTATAAAGCATTAAGCACTGTGACTGAGTGCTTAGTGGTGCATCATAGAAGTTTATGTCCTTGTCTTCACTTTCTGCCAGTCTTGCCCTGCCCACTACTGCCCTCTACTGAGAAGAGTCAGTAACTGCTTTGAAATTGAATTTCTGTTTAAGCCAAGTAGCCTTGTTGCATTTAATCTCTTTTTAGACTTTAAAACAATAGCAATTCTACAAAAGATGTAATGCAAACTGGAAGATGGAATACTGGACTCAATTTTGTAAAATAGATCTTGTAAAAATATTTCAGTAGGCATCTTTGCCAATTTTTTGACAGTGGAACTAAATTATTGCATGGATAGCTATTTGTAAGAACTTTTAAAAATATTACAGGTTCCCAAGGTGCTAATAATGAATGCTTGGACTATATCCTAATTTTTGTGATTCACTGTTATGTAAATAATCAAAATCACAGACTGAATATGCATTAATTTACAGGTTTTTCTGGATAATGTGTTTCCTGTGTTTTTTTCCGAGGAGAGGCAATTATATGAAGTGGTGCTTTTAATTCCACTGACATGGTGGTATAGGTTTGCATAAAAACAATAAAAATATAGGGACCAGGTGGCATTCATTGCCACACTGATGAAAGGCCACACTGTTGGAATGCTCCTTTTGAGATGGTTTTGGGATGTGGAGGGAAATCTCCAAACTTGGCAATCTGACATTATAGAAGAGTGGATAGAAGTCAGATGAGCTTTAGTTCCTCCTCTGATGTTTGCTAAGACTAGTCCCTTGACCTCACTTTACTTCAGATTTCCATTGTATAAAATGGGAAACAATTATACCAACTTTGTGGACTTGCAAGTATTAAAATAAAATTAACAATTCTATACCACCTACCTCTGTGCTTGGAACATGGTAGACAACCAGTAAAACAATGCTTTTAGGATCGGTTCCTGTTGAGAATAGCTAGCTAAGCCCCTTTGGAGCTGCAGGATCATTTCCTTATCAAAGAGTGAAAGGGGTAATAGTACATGCTATGGTTTTGGGATTTGATTCCTGGGTCTCTGTAGTAAGTAGGCCACCCTGAGTCCCTAGGACTCTGCTGAAAGTTTGTAATCATTCACATGAAGAACAATGAAAGCACTGAGTTGCTTAACAGCCCCTAGTGGCATGTAAGCAAACTCTGGGGTATCTTAACCCTTCTTAACCTAGAGGCACAAAGAAAGACCCTAAAACATTCTACTCACAAGAAAAAAAGCAATCTGCAGAGGTGCACCCCTTCACCAAAGATGGCCATCACCACCAACCAGCTCTGTAAATTAAAAAGAGGTGCAAAAACTAGTCTATAGTGACAGAAAGCCGATCAGTGGTTGCCCAAGGAGAAGGTCAGGGAGTGGTGGATGGCAGTTCGAAGGGCACAAGGCAGCATTTGGATTTAATGGATTTGTTCACCATCTTGATTATGATAATGAAGCATACATATGTCAGGGCTCATCAATTGTACACTTTAAATATCTACAACTCACTGTATATCAAGTATACCTTAACAATCTCTCAAAGCAAACCCAGTGCATGTAACATCTAGTGCATAGTAGGTGCATATGAAATATGTTTTGAATTAACATAAATAATTGTGACAGACCATCTTCTGGTGTGAGGAGCTCGGCAGATCTTTTCACCAGTGAAACAATCACTATACTGTAAAAATAGATAAAATAACCTTTTAATGTGTCTGAAAACTGGCTTAAGGTATTGCAACAAGTTGAGAATCATTTATTAGGTTATCAGGAAAGTTATGACATATTTTTCCATGTGTTCTATGCAAAAGTATGTCATGACTTTCCTGACAACTCAATATGTAAGGAAATGTACGGAATCTTGATAAGAACCACTGATATCCTCGCATTTGAGCCAGGGCCTCCTCCCAATTCTCCCTTCAGATTTATGTTGCGGAAGATTCATTCTTGGTGGGTATATCCAAGAAGATATGGGCTCTCTTCCACAGTAACTCCTAGTCGTACAGCTATCATTTCATTTCAGGATATCAGGTTGCCAACTGACTCTTGTTCAGCTCCCTAGAGTTCTGTGTTGTAGATTTATTCTGGGTGGATATGACCAAGAAGAGTGGGGGACTTTCATTCACTACCCAGTTGCCACTTCTGAGATAGGAGCAGCAAACTTTGAGGATCAGGTACTACCTCTGAGATCCAGGGTATGTGTGTGTAACACATACATATATATCAATAGTCTGACAAGAATTTCAGGGAGCTTATAGGGAGGAATATCACTCCAGAAGAAGTAGCCTGCTCTATCATTTTCTCCTAATGCAGCTCCAGATGGTAGTAGCACAGCCTATGGGGACTGACTTATTTAGAATAGAGCATGAAGAAACTCAAACCTAAAGATGTTAAAAACAATAGAGATTATAGTACTGAACACAAAAGAAGTAATTGCTTATTATTAGCAACTACAAAAGAGTGTACCAGTCAGACATTTCAAGAGAGACTTGGGATGGGGCCAGCAGGTAGCTGGTGCACTGGACTCCCACATGGCTAAAGGTGATTGGAGTAACAGAACCTGGGGCTTGCTTTCTCACTCTTTCTCTTTCTCTCTCTCTCTCTCTCTCTCTCTCTCTCTCTCTCTCTCTCATCTCTCTCTGGTAAGTGAATGTGCCCAATGCAAATAAAAATAATAATAATAAATAAAAATAAATACATAATTTTAAAAAGAGGGAGACTTGGGGAAAGAAACTATTAAAAAGGTCTCTACTAAGATCACATTCATTCCTCGTGGTCAGGAAGGTTGTACATATGCACTAGGCTAAAACTCTGCAGGAGCAATCAGAGATGTTAGTGAGCTTCTAAACTCTGTTTGTATACATGGTAGAACTGAAGCCTCCCTAAAGTGTGGAAGCATTCCCCAAATGATACAAAGAAACATGGCAAAGGACAGACAATTTACTAGATCTAAGAGCTTAAGAAAAAGTTCTGACCATTTGGTCAGGGTATATACACTAACTATGCTGAGTCAGAGGTGATTCCTAGAAAGCCAGACTTAAAAATAAACCAAAAGGAGAAATGGACATGACACTAGAGGAAGCACACTGCAGAGAAAATAGACTTGAAAGAGAATTAGTTCAGACAAGTCACTGAACAAATAGAAAAGACAGATAAACAAGCAAACAAAAACAGAAACAGCAACAAGGTCCAAAGGAGGTGGGTAAACAGAATCCAGAGTTACTACAGTATATTATTTAAAATGTCAAATTTTCAACAAAAATAATAAACAGTGCCAAAAAGCAGCAAAGTGTGATCATGGATAGGAAAGAAATCAGGCAGTAAAAATTACCTTTGAAGAAGTCCATATTTTTATACTTTTCAGACAGGGGATTTAAAGTAGCTGTTATAAATGTGTTCAAATAACTTAAAGAAACCATAAATTAAAGCAAATAATAATAATAATGACAGTGAGGTGATAGAATTTTTTATTTAAAAGAACCACATGAAAATTCTGGATTTGAAAAGTAAATTAACCAGAAGGAAAAAATTCTTAAGAGAGTGTCAGCAATATATTTGATATGTGGCAGAAGAGAAAATTAGTGAAATAAAATATCAATAGAGAGAAAGAGAAAGGAAAACTGTTGAAAAATTTACAGAGCCTCATATACCTGTGGGACACAAACTTCTCTGTAATGGGAGTACCAGAGGAAAGAAGTGAGAGAAAAGAGCAAAAAATTGTTAATAGAAATGATTGATTTAAAATGACCAAATACGATGAAAGACATTAATCTAAATATCCAAGAAGCTTAATGAATACCAAGTAGTATAAACTCAACAGATCTTTACCTTGACATACAGCCATATTTTTAGAATTCAAAGCCAAAGATTTCTTGAAAACAGCAAGAGGATAATGACTTATCACATGCAATAGAGCACCAGTAAGCTTGACAGTTGACTTCTTATCAGAAATAATTAATACCTGAGGACAGTATTCTTTTACAATAAAAATAAAATCCTTTAGGCTGAAAGAAAGTGACAATAGAACATAATTTGAATGCACATGGATGAAAACAAAGAGCACTGGTAAAGGTATAATCATGTGCTGCAGGGGGACCAGCAGTTAGCGTAATGGCTATGTCGCTGGACTCCCATGTAGGTGACCGCGGTTCGCGTCCCGAACCCCGTGGCTTAAACTCACGCCGGGCACGTGTGCATGCGTGCACAAGATCCCGAGAGGAGAATGGAGGAGAAGGGATTGCGGTGTGGCCATCCCCCTGGGGGGTGATTTCTTGCTTTCTATCTCTCTGTCTCTCTCTGTCTTTCTGGTGAGTGCACGCGCCCTATAGCAGAAACCTCTAAAAAAAATCACGTGCTGCATAACAACCTTTTGATCAACAATGGACCACATATATAATAATGTCCCATAAGAATATAATGGAACTGAAAAATTCCTATCACCTGGTGAAGTCATACTCATTGTAATATCTTAGCGCAGTGCATTACTCACATGCTTATAGTGATGTTGAATAAAACATCCTTTTGTACTGCCAGTCATATAAAAGTATAGCACATATAATTATGTACAGCACATCGTACTTGATAATGATAATATCAAGTATTAACTATGTTCCAGGTGTATGTATTTGCTGTACTATTTATCATTCTTTTAGAGTGAACTTCTACTTATTAAAAATAATTTATGGTAAAACAATATGTTTTAACACAGTGGCATGCTTACCACATCTTTACTGCATCATTTTCTGTTGTGCTTGATTTAATCTTCTGTTGTCATGTTCATCATGTCCCCTTCCAATGGGACAAGATGTGGAGGTGGAAGGTAGTGATATTGATGATCCTGACTCTGTGTAGGCCTAGGCTTGTGTGTTGGTTGTGTCTTAGTTTTTAACACAGAAAGAATAAAAAGTAAAAAATATGTTATTGTATTTATATTTATATAAATATTTCATTTATATTTAATTACTAAATTTTTAATGGTTGTGTAATAAATGTAGGCAGATATGAATAAGTAGTTTTTATGTTGGTAATTTTTTAGAGAGAGATTTTTTCTACAGGGTGTGTGTGTTCACTGAAGTAACAGAGAGACAGAGAGACAGAAAGCAAGAAATCACTCCCTAAGGAGGATGGCCATGTCCTAATCACTTCTTCATTCTCCTTTCAGGATTTTGGGCACACTATACACTCATGCCTGGCATGAGTTTTAGTCCTCCAGGTCCAGGACTCAAACCATAGTCAAATATGTAACCATCATGCCATCTGCTGGTCCTCACATTGGTATATTTTTATGTAATTCTATAATAAAATACTTTGAGTAAAAAAAGAGAAGTTTTTAATAGGTAAAGATCTTATAAAACAAAGATATAAAGAAAGAAAAATTTTTGAGGGAGATTTTTGTTAAAAGACTTATGTACTCACTGGAGAGACAGCAAGAGACACAGAGAGAGAGAAAGTGAGAAATCACTCCCTAGAAGGATGGCCACACTGCAATTCCTTCTCCTTCATTCTCTCAGGATTTTGGGCACACACACAACATGTGCTCAGCGTGAGTTTTAAGCCACCAGGTTCAGGATTCAAACTGCAGTCAGCCATGTGGTACTCCAGTATCTTAACCACTATACCACCTACTGACCCTGAGAGAAAATATTTTTATACAGCTGTATAATGTTTGTGTCCTGAGCTAAGTGTTATTACAAAAGAATAAAAAGTTTTTAAAAATTAAGTTTTATAAAGTAAAAAATTACAGTAAGCTAAGATTTATTATTGAAGAAAGATAATTGTTTATAATATATAAAGTTATATGTGTGTGTATGTACATATATATATATGTATATATATATATATATATATATATATATATATATATATATTTGTTTTTTTCTATAGGGCATGTGCATTTGCCAGAGAGAGAGAGAGAGAGAGAAGAAAGTGAGAAATCACTTCCTGGGGGGAATGGCCATGCCTCAATCCCTTTTCTTCCATTGACCTTTCAAGATTTTGGCACACATGCACCAGTGCCTGGTATATTTTTCAAGTCACCAGGTCTTGGACTTCAACCTCTTGATTAACCATATGGGATCCAGTCCCATTAACCACACAACACTAGCTGGCCAGAAAAATATATTTTTATAAATTTTGCATAGCCTAAGTATACAGTGTTTATACCATCTATAGTAGTGTACAGCAATGTTCTAGGCCTTTCCACTCCTCACTCACCCACTGACTCAGCCAGAGCAACTTCTACTACAAGCTCTATTCACTGGAAGTGCCCTATACAGGTGTACCACTTTTTAATTTTTATATTGTACTTTTACTATTGTCTTTTTTGTTTTAAAATGTATTTGTTTATTTTTTCCAGGAGTGAGAGAGACAGAGAGAGAGGGAAAGACAGACAGCATCCCAAACAGGATCTTGACACAGTAATTTTTTTTTCTTTTTTTGGAGAGGTTTTTGCTATAGGGCGTATGCACTCGCCAGATAGAAAGAGAGAGACAGAGAGACAGAAAGCGAGAAATCACCCCCGGGGGGGATGGCCACGCCGCAATCCCTTCTCCATTCTCCTCTCAGGATCTTGGGTATGCACGCCCATGCACCCAGCGTGAGTTTAAGCCTCTGGGTCCAGGACTCGAACCGCGGTCAACTACATGGGAGTCCAGCAACATAGCCATTACGCTAACTGCTGGTCCTCCCGACACAGTGATCTTGACACTGGTTTTAAACACTAGCATCAGACATCCCAAGATCATGGGCACCTCAGGGAGGTTTCTGGATGTGAACCTGGAAACATGAGTCAGCCTCACAGATACACAAATACTTACCATTGTGTTACAGTTGCCTACAGTTTCAGTATAGTTACATGCTGTACAGTTTTGTAGCCTGAAAGCAATGGGCCATACCACATAGCCTAGGTGTGTGGCAGACTATACTATATAGGTTTGTTTAAATGTGCTCTGTGATGTTCTCACAAGGATGAAATTGCCTAACGATGCATTTCTCAGGACATATCCCCAGTGTTAAGCAGCACATGACAGTAATTATGTAGTGAGTATAAAAGAGTGTAATTACATATTCCTTCTCCTTCTTCACTTATTCAATTAAAAAAACTGTAGCATACTGAAGCAACAAGGAATGTACCTAGTACCTGCATGGTGGGTTCTGATTTTCTCTTAAAAAAGAGATGAGAAATTCTTAAAGAAATGACTGGTTCTGGGACTGGTCAGGAAATATACAAGATGAGTGTAGAGAATTTTATAGTGCCAGAAAGTAAAGCAGTGCTAAAATACACACACAAACACACACACACGTGAAGGGGGTGTGTCCAAGGGTCATTGCTGTCAACCTGGAGAGGTCCTACTGGCCAAAGCTGGAAAAATTTGAGGCCAAAAAAAGGAAAAGAAAGCAGTAAAGTACTAATTTACTATAAACCAAGGTATAAAATAAATATTCATAAGCCCATATGAATATAAATAAATTATTGAATAAAATAAATAGGGAGAATAGACTAATCTTTGATGTAGAAGAATTTCATAGTTTATGTTGCTACTATGCCCTCAAGGACATGGAGTATAACTTCCCATTTCCACTCTTTAAGTGGAACTTGTTCAAAGTGATTTCTTTAATGTTCATAGTGATTTCTTTGAAAGAATACACAAAGGGGAAAAATGAGTAATTTACAGTAAGGAAAGCAGACAGATACTACCTCAGACAGGTGGTCAAGGTTACTACTAATGAGATAAGTCATTTTGATAGTGTATCTCTTGATATAATGTGAGGAATATGACAATTTACTTCTGTAAACTTCCTTGTCATAAGTCCACAGCCTCAATCTAATCATGAGGAAGACAGCAGACAATATTAATTAACATATGTTTTACTAAACACCTCATCAACACTACTTGAAACTGTCAAGTTAATCAAAAACAAGGAAAGTCAGAAAAAAAATGACTCAACAAAGAAGAGTCTACAAAGATGTACTAATTAAATATGTCATATTCTGACTGAGATCCTGGAAACAACAGGAAAAAAAGGACATTAGGGAAAAATTAAGAAAAACTGAATAAAGAATGGACAGAATTTTAGTTTGTGATAATCTATCGATATTTGTTAATTATTACAAATGTACTGTATTAATGTAAGTTGTTAATAACATGGTACATTGTGTGTGATATGTATAGAAAATCTCTAAAATATCTTTGCAATTTTTTTTGTAAATGTAAAACTACTTTAAAATACATCTTTATTTTAAAAGCAACAGTATAACACAATTCCAAAAATATTGACAATAACAGCACAAAGGGAGAAAGGAAAGCAGGTAGAACAGAACAAGAAAATAACACTACAGAGTAACTTAATTTCACAAGAAGAATATAGGAAATGTTAAATAAGGACTTTAATACAAAAATCATTATATATTTTTTCTCCCATCCTCTGTTAGCTTCTTCTAAAGACACTAGATTAGAAAGCAGCCATTATAACATTGTTTTCTTGTTTTTATTTAGCATATAAACATATATGTTTTAACATGTATAAATAGCCAGGATTTTAAGGTTGGTATAATAGTGAAAAATAAGTTAATGTAATACATTACAGTAACAGAAGAAAGTGCAAAAACTTATGATCATTTCTAGGTAAGTAAAAGTATTTGAAAAACCTGGGAAACAAAAACCCTTAACAAAGTAAGCAGATAATTTCTCCAACATGATAAAGATTATCTATTAGAAATCCGCAGCTGTGACCTATTGTTTAAAGAAGTCGAATCCCACATGGCTTCAAATCCTGACCCTGCCAATTGAAAAACACACTGGGTTCATGTCCATACATGCATGCCCCAAATCTCAACAGGATGGAGAGATAGAAGAGAAGGTGTTATGTATGATCATGTCTCATGTGGGGGTGCGTTCTGTCTCTCCATCTCTCTCTGGTGAGTGCATGCACCCTCTTGCAAGTAAAAGAAAACAACACACTCCCAGCTAACATTATACTTGACAGTAAAAGCCTGAATGTTTCCCCTATAATATCACAAACAATATCTGCTGTCCACTAGGACATGAGATACACATTTCTGTCCAAAAGGGGAAAAAGGAGATCATCCACCTTCAGTTCCAATGTTGCTTCTATTGTATTTTGATAAGCTTCTCTGTAACTCTCATTTTTCAATATGTTCCACTTCAAAAGTCACAGAATGCTATTTCACCAGTTCAGTCTCATGTACTTTATCTTTTGTTGTGGTTGGATCTTCCTGATTGAATTCTGGGGTATAATATTCAACTCCAGACTTGACCCTATGATTATGTTGGCCATTTTCTTAGTTTTTGAACTCTTATTTCTGTGTGTCAGTATTTAATTTTCCTGATATAGCACTCCCTTGAGAACTTCTTGGAGATCTGGTCTGGTGCTGGTAAATTCTTTCAGGTTTTTTTTATCTGAGAATGTTCTTGTCTTTTCTTCCCATAAGAAGGATAATCTTGCCAGGTACAGTATTCTTGGTTGACTAAAATATTGCTGCTTTTCTTCTAGGCTTTGCTGGCCGATTTTAAGAGTTTCTGTCTTGTCTTGAGCTGTCGATAGATTCATGTACCTACTATTTGAACAGAATACTAACCTGTTTCCTGGCTTTAAGTTTTAAGCAAAGTTCCTCAGAATTTCAAAACTGCTTTTCTTGAAATTACCAGCTGAACTTGCTATTGAAACTAGTTAAATTATTTAAGAAATTGTGTGATCAATAAAATGTAAGGGGAAACGGAATGGGAGAAAACTGTAGACACCAAATATAGTGTGAGAAGAGGGTGGGAAAGAGCAGAGGGTCAGACATATAGGTAAATATATATATGAAACTAGAAATGGAAAATTATTGATGATAACATGCATGATTAAGTCACTATGCAGTATATTCTGGATGGGAAACCACATGTTGTATGCTGTGACGATGCTTAGGGAATTAATATAAATTAATTCATTTAAAAAAAAGTTTCAGGAGGAAAAAAAACATGAAAACTGTTTTTCTTGAAATTTAGAAAATATGCATTAAAAATACCTATTTGATGACTTTAGTAAGCTATATAGCCTCAGCTAGGTGCTACTTTATAGTATGTTCATTTTACTCACTGAAGTTTATCCCTAAAGTCAGACTTGTATGTATGGATATGTATATATCAGCTGTGCTTGCTATTGGAAATATTTAGATTAATTAAGTTCTTTAGAGAATCAATAAAATGGGGGGTAAAGGAATAGAAAGCAACCATGGATACCAGAGACAGAGTGGGAGGAGGATGGGACATGGCAGAGGGTGATAGGAATCAAGGACGGCAAAAAAAAAAAAAAAAAAAAAAAAAAAAAAAAAAAAAAAAAAAAAAAAAGCAAAATATACAGGAAACAAATAGAAAATTATTTGTTGATGATAACACGTATGTTGATGTGCTTGATTGAGCCAATATACAGTGTATTCTGGATGGAATATCTCATTTTGTATGCTGTAATGATGTATCGTGAATGAATGTAAATAAATACATTTAAATTAAAAAAAAAAAGATGTTCCACTTCAATGACAAGAACTGTGGCATTAGTCATTCAAGAGCAGAAATCCATTTTTTACATCAATAACACCTGATAGTTTAACTTCGGTTCCAAGAGGTGTGTTCTGGCTTATTTTTGACATATAACTAAATTATACTAGTGTGCAACTTATATGACCATCAGTCACCTGCAAATATAGCATCCTTGGTGCAGCCTGAGACTCTTCATTATTTTGGTGCAGCAACATTGTGAATTTTTTGAATTTGAAAAACACATGGGCCTTCAAGCTTTTCTACCTTTCCACCATTGATGTCACTGCAGAAGAATTTCTTGCCAGTTGCTCTCAGGTCTGTATTGAGAGCAATCACAATGATGTCATTTACATTGACTGTGTCAGGAGAACTTGTGCAAGCTTCAATGCCTTCATCTGAAAGATACCAACACACCTGGGACAATGCTGTGCCAAGGTCCTCAGCCATGGTAGCTGCGTAAGCCAGGAGTGATGGTGGGCTGGGGGTAGCGGGGAAGCTTCTCTACTTGAAACTGAACAAAAAAGAAAAAAAGGAAAATGCAGAAAAGAGAAAGAAAGGAGAAGAAAGAAAGGAAGGAAGGAAGGAAGGAAGGAAGGAAGGAAGGAAGGAAGGAAGGAAGGAAGGAAGGAAAAGAAAGAAAAGAAAAGAAAGCAAAGCAAAGCAAAGCAAAGCAAAGCAAAGCAAAGCAAAGCAAAGCAAAGCAAAGCAAAGCAAAGAAAGAGAACAAACGAACTACCCTGGTCAGCTCTGCAATTCTCTACTTTCTGTCTCTATACAGTTCCCTATTCTAAAAATTCATGTGACTGGAAACATACAATATTTAGTCTTTTGTATCTGACTTCTTTCACTTATCATAATGTTTCCAAGGTTCATCAAAGTTGTAGCATGCATCAGTCCTTTGTTACTATTGTGGCTGAGTAATATTCTATTATATAGATATACATTTTATTTATCCATTTATCTATTGATGGACATTTGAGTTGTTTCCACCTGTTGCCTGTTATGAATAATGCTGCTATAAACATCTGTATACAACCTTATGTAATTACATATGTTTTAGTTTTTCTTGGGTTGGTACCTAGAATTGAAATTGCTAAGTCATATTATAACTATATTTAATCATTTGAGGAACTGAATGGCTAGAATGTTTTCCATAGTGGCTAGACCATTTTACATTACCAGCAGCAATGTATGAGGGTTCTTTTTAAAATGCTATTTATTTAGTTATTTTTTTTTAAGTTTTTTTTTCCTATAGGACATGTGTGCTTGCCAGAGAGAGACAGAGAAAAACAGTGAAAGGGAAAGTGAGAAATCACTCCCTAGGGGGAAATGGCCACACTGCAATAACTTTTCCTCCATTCTCCTGGGATTTTTGGCACACACGCACATACACCTGGTGTGATTTTTCAGCCACCAGGTCCAAGACTTGGGAGTCTAGCACCTTAACCACCATGCAATCTGCTTGCCCCTGTAGGAGGATTCTTATTTCTTCATATTCTCCCCAACATGTATTGGTATCTGTTTTTCTTTTTTTTTTTTTCCTAACCATCCTGGTGGGTGTAAAGTGGCATAATGTTTTGGTTTTGTTATGTGTTTCTCTGGTGACAATTATGTCAAGGATCTTTTCATGTGCTTGTTAGCTATGTTTATACTGTCTTTATAAATTTCTATTCAGATTCTTCGCCCATTTATTTAGTTGTTTTTCTTATCAGGGTGAAAATGTTCTTTATATATTCTAGGTATTATTACTTATCAGACATATAGCTTTCAAATGTTTCCTCCCATTCTGTGGACTGTTTTTTCACCTTCTTTATAGTGTTCTTCAAAACACAAATTTTACTTATTTATTTATTTTCCTGTTTATACTTTTGGCATTATATCAAAAACTTCTTTGCCAAATCCAAGATCTTGAAGAGTTGTCCCTATGATATCTTTGAAGAGATTTATAGTTTCTTTTGGAGAGGTTTTTGCTATAGAGCACATGCGCTTGCCAGAAAGTCAGAGAGAGACAGAGAGATAGAAAGCGAGAAATCACCCCCCAGAGGGGATGGCCACGCTGCAGTCCCTTCTCCTCCATTCTCCTCAGTATCTTGGCCATGCATGCACACGTGCCCAGCGTAAGTTTAAGCCACCGGATCCGGGACTCGAACCGTGGTAGCCTACATGGGAGTCCAGCGACATACCCATTACGCTAACTGCTGGTCCTGAGATTTATAATTTTATTCCCATTTTTAGATATTTGATCATTTTGAATTAATTTTGTATATGATGTGAGGCAGATATCCCATTTCATTCTTTTGCATGTGGCTATCCCACTGTCTCTGCACCGTTTTTTTTTCCTTTAAAAAATATTTATTTTATTTCAATTTATTTATTTGCATTCATTCACTGTACATCATTACAGCATAAAAAATGAGATTTTCCGTCCAGAGTACACTGTATATTGTCTCAATCCAGCACATCAACAAACATGTTATTGTCAGCAGATGATCTTCCATTTCTTGTTTTCTGTCTGTTTAGCCTTTTTCACCCCATCCTTGATTCCATATCGCTTACCTTCTGCCATCTCCCATTCTCCTTCCACACTGTCTCTGGTATCTATGTTTGCTTTCTATACTGTTTTCCCCCCACATTTTATTGAATCACCAAAGACCCTAATCAATCCAAATACCCTCATAGCAAACACAGGTGACATCCACATTTCCATGAACACAAGTCTAATTTTATGCATCCTATAAAGTAGCACCTAGCTGGGGCTACCTACTGCAGTCATTGAATAAATATATATATTTTTTTCCTGAAACTTTACACACTGCATAGTGACTCGATCATGCACATTACAAAACATTTTCCATTTCTAGTTCCTAGAAATATTTCCACCCCTCTTTCTGACCCTCTGTCCCTTCCCACCCTCCTCGCACACCACCTCCAGTGTCCACAATTGTCCTTCATTCCCTTCCCACCCACAATGCATTGATCACACAATTTCCTACATAATCTAACTACTTTCAATGGTGAGTTCACTCATTACTACAAAGAAAACCAGTTTTAACTTAAATCAAAGAAATGCCAAGGAATTTTGCTTAAAGCCAGGAAACAGGTTAGAATTCTGTTCAGACGGTAGGTGCATGAACCTATCAGTCTCATCTACTTTTATCTTCTGTTCTATTTCAGTTTTCCTGGTTAAATTCTGGTATATAATATTCAACTCCAGACTTGTCCCTATGATTAAGTTGGCCACTTTCTTAGTTTTTGGACTCTTATTTCTGTGTGTCTGTGTTTAATTTTCCTGAGCACACCCTTGAGAACTTCTTGGAGATCTGGTCTGGTGCTGGTAAATTCTTTCAGGTTTTGTTTATCTGAGAATATTCTTGTCTTTTCTTCCCACCTGAAAGATCTTGCCGGGTACAGTATTCTAGGCTGAAATTGCGTCTCTCGTAACACCTTGAATATATTTTCCCATTCTCTCCTCACTCACATTGTTTCCGATGAGAGATCTGCTGTTAGCCTGATGGGATGTCCTTTGTAGGTAACTTGATGTTTTTCTCTTGCCAATCTTAGTATCTTGTTTTTGTCTGCAGTTTTGGTCAACCTGGCTATAATGTGTCTTGGAGAAGATCTTCTTGGGTTGATTCTATTTGGGGTCCTTTGTATTTCCTGGGACTGGATCTTCGAATGCCTCTCTAGGTTAGGAAAGTTTTCTTGCAGGATTTCATGGAATAGATTATCAATGTCCTTATGGGTCTCTTCACCTTCTGGAATGCCAGTTATCTGGATATTTGGACATTTGATGGTATCCAGTACTTCTCGCATATCATTCTCAAATTTTGGGGCCATTTCCTCAGTCTTCGTGGTGGATTTTTCTAGGCCATCGATTTTCTCTTCTACATCTGAGATTCTATTTTCTGAATGATCTAGTCTGCTTTTAATACTTTCAAGGGAGATTTTGACTTCTTGTATTATAGACTTCATCTCTAGCAGTTTTGTTTGAGTCTTTTGTAAAGTGTGTAATTCCTCTTTTAGATCTTGCAAGAATTTCCTCATCTCCTGGAACTCGTCAACTTCTTTCTCCTTTCTCTTTAGCAGTTCATTATCTCTCTTCTCTTCCATCTCTATTAGCTTCCACATTATGAATGCTCTAAATTCCTTATCAGACATTTCCATGATTTTCACCGAACTGCTTGTGGATGAAGAAGAGTTACTCTTTTCACTTGGAGGAGAAGTATTTTCTCGTTTACCCATATTTCTCGTGATCCAGCGGTGATTTCTTGTCATCTGATGGATGAGGTGTTTCTTTCAAATTCTTGAAGTTCAGTCTAAATGTTCAGGAGCAAGCAGAGGTGATCTAGAATCTCTTTGCCATTCTGTTGTGATCGCTGGTGCAGCAGATTCAGTAGATATTAGGGAATAATCTAACCCTATTAGTATTTGAATGTTTAGCTACAGTGCTCTTAGATCTGTCTAAGAACACATTGAATGGATATTGGACAGTGGAGAGATAAGAAAAAGGAAAATGAAAAAGGGAGAGAGAAACAACAACAAAAGGAAGAAAAAAGACAAAAAATTACAAAAATTGTAATTACTGTTATTTTTTTAAAAAATCGCAAAATAGAAAACTGCGCAATGTGCTTGCGTGCAATGCAAAAAATCTACTTTGCTGGCGCCATGTGGAACCTTGTTCTGAAGGCCCGCCCCGCATCTTCTGCCTGGTGGAAGGACCAGAGCAAAAATTAACAAGATAGGGGGTGGAGCCAAGAGCCAGACAAAAGCTGCCTTTAAAAAAAAAAGTGTAAAAAGGAAAAATTGCAAAAAAAAAAGTGAAAGCAAAAGCAGGGAGAGACAGGAACTGAGACACAGAATGAGAGATAGGAGGCTGGGGGTTCACTGGGGGCTCCCTACCACGAGCTCGTTTGTTGGTTGCTGAATTATCAGTAGAAAATCTTCATTCCCTGCAAAAATCTAATTCGCCGGCACCATGTGGAACCTTGTTCTGAAGGCCCGCCCTACTTCTTCTGCCTGGAGGAAGGACCAGAGCAAAAATTAACAAGATAGGGGGTGGAGCCAAGAGCCAGAGAAAAGCTGCCTTTTAAAAAAAGTGTAAAAAGGAATAATTACAAATAAAAGGGAAGGCAGAGGCATGACAGACAGGAACTGAGACACAGAATGAGAGATAGGAGGCTAGGGGTGCAGTGGGGGCTCCCTACCGCTATCTCGTTTGTTGGAGGCTGAATTATCAGTAGAAAATCTTCATTCCCTGCAAAAATCTACTTCGCTGGCGCCATGTGGAACCTTGTTCTGAAGGCACGCCCCGCTTCTGCCTGGTGGAAGGACCAGAGCAAAAATTAACAAGATAGGGGGTGGAGCCAAGAGCCAGAGAAAAGCTGCCTTTTAAGAATAGTGTAATAAAAGGAAAAATTGCAAAAAATGGGAAGGCAGAAGCAGGGAGGGACAGGAACTGAGACACAGAATGTGAGATAGGCGGCTGGGGGTGCAGTGGGGGCTCCCTACCGCTATCTCATTTGTTGGAGGCTGAATTATCAGTAGAAAATCTTCATTCCCTGCAAAAATCTACTTTGCTGATGCCATGTGGAACCTTGTTCTAAAGGCCTGCCCCGCTTCTTCTGCCTGGTGGAAGGACCAGAGCAATAATTTACAAGATGGGGGTGGAGCCAAGAGCCAGAGAAAAGCTGCCTTTTAAAAAAAGTGTAAAAGGGAAAAATTACAAAAAAAAGGGAAGGCAGATGCAGGGAGAGAGAAGAACTGAGACACAGAATGTGAGATAGGCGGCTGAGGGTGCAGTGGGGGCTCCCTACCGCTATCTCGTTTGTTGGAGCCTGAATTATCAGTAGAAAATCTTCATTCCCTTCAAAAATCTATTTCACTGGCTCCATGTGGAACCTTGTTCTGAAGTCCCGCCCAGCTTCTTCTTCCTGGTGGGATGACCAGAGCAAAAATTAACAAGATAGGGGGTGGAGCCAAGAACCAGAGAAAAGCTGTCATTTAAAAAAAAGTGTAAAAAGGAAAAATTACGAAAAAAAGGGAAGGCAGAAGCAGGGAGAGACAGGAACTGAGACACAGAATGAGAGATAGGAGGCTTGGGGGTGCAGTGGCGGCTCCCTACCGCTATCTCGTTTGTTGGCGGCTGAATTATCAGTAGAAAATCTTCATTGCCTGCAAAAATCTACTTCGCTGGCGCCATGTGGAACCTTGTTCTCTCTGCACTGTTTTTTGAGATTGTTTTTTTCTCATTGAATAGTCTTGGCACCCTTGCTAAATATTAGTTGACCATAGGTGTATGGGTCTATTTCTGTACCGTCAATTCTATTTCATTGCTCTATTTGTCTATCCTGTGTTTTATGCCACTGTTTTGGTTACTGTTGCTTTGTAATAAGCTTTAAAATGGAAACATGAGCCCTCCTGCTTTATTCTTTTTCAAGATTCCTTTGCGTATTTTGGGTCCCTTGTAATTCCTGCCAGTTTGAACAAACACATCAGCTGTGATTCTGATTGAAATTGCTTTTAATCTGTAACTCAGAACTATCTTAACAATGTTAACCCTCCAAATCCATGGATATGGGGTGGTTTCCATTTCTTTTGTAAAAATGTATTCTTTAGTCTTTAATTCTCTTTGATGCTAATGTGAATAAAACTATTTTCTTGGTGCCAGTAGGTGTTGTGGTGGTTAAGGTGCTGGATACTCCCACATGGTTGACCATGGTTCAAGTCCTGGACCTGGTGGCTTGCTTTCTCACTTTCCCTCTCTCTCTAGTTGAATTACAATAAATGAATGAATGAATAAAATTAAATAAATATTTCTTTTAAAAAATTGCTTTCTTAATTTCATTGTCAGATCATTCCTTGCAAGTAGATAGAAATACAATTGATTTTGGGACCAGCAGTTTGTGTAATGGCTATGTCGCTGGACTCCCATGTAGTTGACCGCAGTTCGTGTCCCGGGCCCGGTGGCTTAAAACTCACGCCGGGCGCATGTGCGTGCCTTCCCAAGATCCCGAGAGGAGAATGGAGGAGAAGGGATTGAGGCGTGGCCATCCTCCCTGGGGGTGTGATTTCTCACTTTCTGTCTCTCTGTCTCTCTCTGTCTGGCGAGCGCACACGCCCTATAGCAAAAACCTCTCCAAAGAGAAAAAAGGAAAAAAAAATACAATTTATTTTATCACATGGATTTTATATCATATAATCTTTTGACTTCATTTGTTACTTTTAGTAGATTTTTAATGTATTCCTTGAGATTTCGTATATACAAGATCTTGTAATCTTTGAAAAGAGAAAGTTTTACTTCTTACTTTTTCATTTGGATGCCTTAAATTTCATTTATTTCTTAATTTTCCATGTCTAGAACCTCTAGTACAATGTTGAATGGATGTTGTGAGAATGGACATCTGTCTTAGTCTGTTTTGTGTTGCTCTAACAGAATACCATAAACTGAGTAATTTAAATAAAATTAATTTATTTCTTATAGTTATTGAGACTGGAAAGTCCAATATTAAGGCGCTGTCATCTGGTGAAGGCCTTCATACTATGTCACCCCATGGCAGAACACAAGAGGGTGAGAGAGAGCAACAGGGGGCCAAACTTGATTTTATCAGGAACCCATTCTCATAATAACCAACTCATTCCTATGATAAAAGCATTAATACATTCATAAGGGCACAAACCTCATGACCTTATTAACTTTCAAAGTCCCTACCTCTCAGCACTGTTGCAGCTGGGGACTAAATTTTTAACATATAAAATTTGGGGAACACATTCAAACCATAGCAACATCCTTGTTCTTTTCCTAATCTTTGGAGGAAATCTTCTAGCCTTTCACTATTAACTATGATATTTCTTGTGTGTCTTAATCTGCTTTGTGCTGCTATAATAGAATACCAGAGACTGAGTAATTTATAATAAACAAACTTATTGACTCATGGTTCTGTATGCTGGGAATTCCAAAATCAGAGGCTGCATTTGGTGCTAAGGGACTTCTTAAAGCCTCATCCTATGGCAGAGGGGAAAACGAGTATGACAGAGAGACAGCAAGAGTGGGGCAAGCACATCCTTTTATAAGGAAACCACTCCTGCAGTATAATGGCATTAATTCAGTCACAAGATCCCTCATGGCCCCATCACCTCTCATTAGGCCCCACCTCCCAACACTGTTATATTGAGGTTTATATGTCACACACATGCTTTTTGGTGGACACATTCAGACTATAACATTGTGAGTTTTTCATATATGCCCATATCAGATTGAGGAAGTTCCTTTCTATTCCATGTTGTTGAATATTTTATCATGAAAGAGTGTTGGATTTTTGTCAAATGTTCTTTATATGTTAGGTGACCATGTGTTTTGTTTTGTTTTGTTATATTAATATGATTTATTGCATTAATTGACTTTTAGACGTTTAAGCAACTCTGAATCCCTGGGATAAATACATTTTGTCATGGTATATAATCCTTTTTACACATCATTAGATTAATTTTGCTAGTATTTTCTTGAGGATTTTTATATTCATATTTATAAGAGATTGGTCTGTAGTTTTCTAGTGATGTCTTTGTCAGGCGTTGGATTCAGGGGCAAACTGGGCTCATGGAATTTGGAAAGGGTTTGTTTCCTCCTTTACTACTTTCAAGGAGTTTAAGAATTGATACTAATTCTTGTTTTTAATTTTTGGTAGAAGTCAGCAGTGAAGATATCTGGGCCTGGGCTTATCTTTGTGAGTAGTCTTTTTATTACTGATTAAATCTCTTCACTGATTGGGTCTTTAAAGTTGTCTATTTCTTGAGTCAGTATTAGTACTTTGTGTCTTCCTAGAAATTTGTCCATTTTATCTCAGTTACCAAATTTGTTTGCGTACAGTTGTTTAAAGAATTACTATACAAGCACTTTTATTTCAGTAAAGTCAATAATAGTTCTCTTCAATTTCTGATTCTAGTGATTTGAGTCTTCTTTATTTTCTGGTCAAACTAGCTAAAGCTTTATCAATTTTGTGATCTTTTCAAAGAACCAACCTTGGGTTTCATTGATCGTCCTATTGTTTTTCTATTCTCTCTTTCATTAATTTGTGCTCTAATATTTATTATTTCCTTCCTTCTGCTTGCTTTGGGTTTTTGGATTTAGTTTGCTCTTTTTTTTCTGTTATCTTAAGGTGGTAGGTTATGTTATCAGTTTGAATTCTTCTGTGTCTTCTTTTGTGTGCCAGAGGATGTTTGTACATGAAAGAGAGAGAGAGAGAGATAGTTGGAGAGACAGAGAGCCCCTCAATTGGACATAGTTATGTCACAATTATTTTTTAAGGGTTTTTGTTTGTTTGTTTGTTTGTTTGCCATAGGTGTGCTCACCAGAGACAGTGAGAGGGAAGGTGAGAAATCACCCCCCAGGGGTGATAGCCACCACGATCCCTTCTTCTCCACTCTCCTAGTAGGATTTTTGGACATGCACACACATGTGCCCATAGTGATTTTCAAGCTTTCAGGTCTGGGATTCAAACCACAGTTGGCCATGTGGGAATCCAGCACTTTAGCCACTATGTCACCTACTGGCCTTTTTGCCGCAATTCTTTTTTCCTCAGTTCTCCATCCTATCAGGATTCTGGGCATACATGTGTATACCCAGCATGTTTTTCAAGCCTTCACGGCTATTGTTTGAACCTTGGTCAGCCATGTGAGATCCAGTTTCCTCAGCACAGTGTTTAATCACTGAGTTGCAGTTGCAGGGCTGGCTTTTTTTTTTTTTCTTTTTTTTTTTTTTGATGTAGGCATTTAGAGCTAAAAATTTTCCTCTGAGTATCACTTTACATTAATCCTATAAGTCATAGTATGTTGTGTTGATTTTTACTCATCTCAAAGCATTTTATGATATCCCTTTTGATTTCTTCATTTACACATTAAATATTTAAGAGTATGTTGTTGAATTTCCCACATTTGTGAGTTTCCCCAATTTTTTAGTTATTGATTTATAATTTCATTCCATTGTTGTCAGAGAACATATTTCATATTGTTTCCAAGTTCTTAAATTTATTGAATTTTGCTTTATGACCTACCACATGCTATAGCCTAGATTATGATCCATGTATGATTAGGAAGAATGTATGCATTCTTCCTAATGTATATTCTTTTGTTGTTGCATGGAATACTCTATAGATTTCCATTAGGTCTAGTTGGTTCATAGTGTTTAGGTCTTCTGTTTTGTTGTTGACCTTCTCTCTTGCTGTACTATCCATTATTTAAAGTGGAGTATTGAAGTGTCAAATTATTATTATTGAATTGTCTGTTTCTCCCTTAATTTCTGTTTTAGTTTCATGTATTTTAGTGCTCTATTTTGTAATTACTGATGTTTATAATTGTTATAGAGTTCTAATTTATTGTTTTATCATTTCAAAATGTTCTTCTTTATCCTTAGTAATATTTTAAAGTTTAAAAGTATCATATTAAAGCCTATTTGGTCTGATATTAACATTCCATTCTAGCTTTTCCATGGTTGCTATTTACATGGCATATCTTTTCCACTTTACTTTCCATATATTCATGCCTTTGAATCTAAAGTGTGCCTCCTGTAGACAATATTTCATGTTCTGTATGTAGTCTGACAATCATTGCCTTTTGATTAAATTGTTGAATCCATTTATATTCAATATTATTATTGATATGCTTGGATTTACATCTGTAATATTTTTTTCATATCTAGTGTCTTTTCTGTTTCCTTTTGCTGTTTTCTGTTGTAATGAGTGAATATTTCCTAGTATAGCGCTTGGATTTAACTAATGTATTCTTTTTTTTTTTTTTTTTTTTTTTGGAGAGGTTTTTTTTGCTATAGGGCGCGTGCGCTCGCCAGACAGACAGAGAGAGACAGAGAGATAGAAAGCAGGAAATCACCCCCCAGGGGGGATGGCCACGCCGCAATCCCTTCTCCTCCATTCTCCTCTCGGGATCTTGGGCACGCACGCACACGCGCCCGGCGTGAGTTTAAGCCGCCGGGTCCAGGACTCGAACCGTGGTCGACTACGTGGGAGTCCAGCGACATAGCCATTACGCCAACTGCTGGCCCCACTAATGTATTCTTTATTATTTAAATTTTTTGTAGTGGTTGCTTGTGAGTTTCCCATATACATTTTTTATAATAATTTTTTAATTTTATTTTTTATACATTCAATCACATTATTTAACTTACAAAGTGAATATTTCAGTATGTGAACATTTCTTTCTGATGTAGTTGATCAAAATATCTTCAACTGATAACATCATTACCTCCCTGTCCTGTCAATGCTCTGTCTCAGTATCCCTCCTCCAAATGTTTTTCCCCAGGCCCCACTCCTCCACGCACACCACATCTGGCAATCACACCCATCTCTTGTGTTTCTACATCCTTTAGTTAGTCAGTTTCAGTCATAGAATGCTGACACTCGGTATATATTAAGTGGGGATATACAATGTCTCTCCTTCACATCCTGGCTTGCTTCACTCAGCAGTAAATGTTCCATATTCTTCCACTTTCTGTCAAAAGCCAGAGTTTTTTTTGTTTGTTTGTTTTGTGTGGCTGAATAGTATTCCAATCCATTCATCTGTTGAATTCATCTGTTGGTTCCATCTCTTAGCAATTGTGAATAGTGCCGCAATAAACATCAGTGTGCGAGCACTTTTCCAATGAGGAATTCTTCTGTCCTTTGGGTATATACCAAGGAGTGGGATTGCTGGAACATATGGTAGTTCTATTTGTAGATTTTTGAGGAATCTCTAAACTGTTCTCCACAGAGCCTGGACTAATTTACATTCCCACCAGCAGTGTAAGAGAGTTCCCCTTTCACCACATCCCTGCCAACACTTACCATTTTTTGTTTTTTTAATCTAAGACATTCTGACTGGGGTTAAGTGGTATCTCATTATTGTTTTAATCTGAAAATCCCTTATCATTAAAGATATTGAGTATTTTTTTCATATGCCTTTTGGCTATTTGTATGTCATCTTTAGAGAGTGGTTTTTTCAACTCCTTCTCCCATTTTTTAATAGGGCTGATCATCTTTTTTCCAAACAGCTGCTTGAGTTCCTTGTGAATTCTGGTTATCAGTCCCTTATCTGTTGCATAATTAACAAAAATATTTTCCCGTTCTGAGCACTGTCAATTCACACTAATTACAGAAACTTCTTAGTGTGATGTAATCCCACTTGCCTATTTTGGGGATTATCAACTGTGCTTTGGGGGTCTTACTCAAGAAGTCTTTCCCTAACCCAATGTCTCCTAGAGTTTACCCAGTGTTTTCCAGGAGCAGTTTTATAGTTTGAGGTCTTAGATCTTTGATACACCTTGACTTGATCTTTGTCAAAGGTGAGAGGAAGGGCTTCAGATTCATCTTTCTGCAGGTGGAAATCCAGTTTTTCCAGCACCATTTGCTGAAGAGGTTTTCCCTTTCCCACTGGATTGACTGGTACCCCTTGTCAAAAATCAGTTGACTGTATGTTTGGGAATTTATTTCTGGAGATTCTATTCTGTTCCATTGGTCCACCTGTCTGTTTCTGTGCCGGTAAAATGCTGTTTTGATTACCACAGCTTTGTAGTATATTTTTGGGTCAGGGAGTGAGATGCCACCCACTCCACTCTTCTTCTACAGAACTGCTTTGGCAATACGGGGTCTTTTATGATTCCAGACAAATTTTATGATTGTCTTTTCTAGATCTGTGAAGAATGTGTCTGGGGACTAGCAGTTAGAGTAATGTCTATATTGCTGGACTCCCACGTAGTTGACCACGGTTCACGTCCCGGACCCGGTGGCTTAAAACTCACGCTGGGAGCGTGTGCATGTGTGCCCAAGATCCCAAGAGGAGAATGGAGGAGAAGGGATTGCAGCGTGGCCATCCCCCCGGGGGGTGATTTCTCACTTTGTCTCTCTGTCTCTCTCTGTCTGCCTGGCGAGCGCGCGTGCCCTATAGCAAAAAAAAAAAAAAACCTCTCCAAAAAAAAGGAATGTGTCAGGTACTTTGATTGGCATTGCATTAAATATGTAGATTAATTTGGGTTGAATTGCCATTTTGATTATATTAATTCTTCCAATCCAGGTACATGGGATGTCCTTCCACTTTTTTGTGTCATTTTCCATTTCTGTTTTTAGCATGTCATAGTTTTCCTTGTGGAGGTCATTAACTTCTTTGGTTAGATTTATTCCTAAGTATCTTATACTTTTTGTGGCTGTGGTAAATGGAATAACTTTTCTCAGTTCTATCTCATTCTGCCTGTTGTTCATATATAGAAATGCTATAGATATATGTATATTGATTTTGTATCCTGCAATTTTATTCGTGCATTACTTACAGAAATTTTTTCATGGAAACCATTGAGTCTTCTATGTATACAATCATATCATCTGCAAATAGAGAGAGTTTCACCTCTTCTTTTCCTATTTTAATGCCTTTTATTTTTTCTTCTTTTCTGATTGTGTTGGCGAGGACTTCCAGTAGTTTATTGAAAAGGAGTGGAGAAAGTGGGCATCCTTGTCTTGTACCCGTTTTTACTGGGAAAGCTTTCAGCTTTTCTCATTCCAGGATGATGTTCGCTATGGGTTTTTCATAAATAGCTTTTTTTGTGTTGAGAAATGACCCTTCTATGCCGATTTTGCTGAGAGTCTTGATCATGAAGGGATGTTGGACCTTATCAAATGCTTTTTCTGCATCAATTGATATGACCATGTGGTTTATATATTTCTTCCTCTTAATATGGTGTATTACATTTATAGTTTTGCATATGTTGAAACAAACTTGCATTCCTGGAATAAAGCCTACCTGATCATGATGTATACTGTTTTTTATAAGTTGTTGGATACGATTTGCTAGTATATTGTTGAGAATCTTTACGTCTATATTCATTAGGGATATTGCTCCATAGTTTTCCTTCCTTGTCCTCTCCTTATCTATTTTAAGGATAAGGTTGATAGAGGCTTCATAGAATGAATTAGGAAGAGATTTACCCTTTTGGATCTTTAGAAATAACTTGAGCAGAATGGGGGTTAATTCTTCTTTGAATGTTTTGTAGAATTCAGAGGTGAAGCCATCAGGGCAAGAGCTTTTCTTTCTTGTGAGATTATTTATTACTGATTCAATCTCCTGGCTTGTCATGGGCCTATTCAGACTTTCTATATCCTCCTGGCTCAATCTTGGTAGAATTCATGTGTCCAGGAATTTGTCCATCGCATCCAGATTTTCTTGCTTCTTTGCATATAGTTGTTCATAATATTCTCTAATGATGTTTTGTATTTCTACTATGTCTGTTGTTATATTGCCCGCTTCATTGCAGACTTGATTCACCTGGTTCTTTTCTCTCTTCTTCTTAATAAGTCTCGGTATTGTTGTCTTGATTTTGTTTATCTTTTCAAAGAACCAGCTTTTACTTTCATTTATTTTCTGTATAGTTCGTTTATTTTCTATTTTATTTATTTCTTCTCAGATCTTTATTATTTACTTTTTCCTGGAGTATATTCGATTTTTTTTTGCTGTTGCTTTTCCAATTTCTAAGGCATGATGTTAGGTGATCCATTTGCCTTCTTCCTGTCTTCCTCTTATGTACATTGATTGCTATGAACTTCCCTCTCTTCATAGCAATTAGTGCACATAAGAGGAGCAAGGAAAGAAGGCAAATGAATCACCTAACATACTGCCTCACAGAGTTGGAAAAGCAACAGCAAAAAGATCCAAAAAAACTCCAGGAGAAAGGAAATCATAAAGATACGAGCAAAAATAAATTAAATAGAAAATAAACGAACTATACAGAAAATAAATGAAAGTAAAAGCTGGTTCTTTGAAACGATAAACAAAATCAAGACAACAATACCGAGACTTATTAAGAAGAAGAGAGAAAAGAACCAGGTGAATCAGATCTGCAATGAAGCAGGCAAAATAACAACAGACATAGTAGAAATACAAAACATTATTAGAGGATACTATGAACATCTGTATGCCAAGAAACAAGATAATTTGGATGAGATGGACAAATTCCTGGACATGTATAATCTACCTAGATTGCGCCAGGAGGATATAGAAAGTCTGAATAGGTCCATAACAAGCCAGGAGATCAAATCAGTTATAAATAACCTCCCAACAAAGAAAAGCCCTGACCCTGATGGATTCACCTCTGATTTCTACAAAACTTTCAAAGAAGAGTTAACCTCCATTCTGCTTAAGTTATTTCTAAAGATCCAAAAGGGTGAATCTCCCCCTAACTCATTCTATGAAGCCTCTATCACCCTTATCCTTAAAACAGATAAGGACAGGACAAGGAAGGAAAACTATAGACCAATATCCCTGATGAATATAGACGCGAAGATTCTCAACAAGATACTAGCAAATCATATACAATAACTTATAAAAAAGATTATACATCATGATCAGGTAGGCTTTATTCCAGGAATGCAAGTTTGGTTCAACATACGCAAAACCAAAAATGTAATACACCATATTAATAGGAAGAAAGATAAAAACCATATGGTCATATCAATTGATGCAGAAAAAGCATTTGATAAGATACGACATCCCTTCATGATCAAGACTCTCAACAAAATCGGCATAGAAGGGTCATTTCTCAACACAATAAAAGCTATCTATGAAAAACCCATAGTGAACATCATCCTCAATGGAGAAAAGCTGAAAGCTTTCCCACTAAAAACAGGTACAAGACAAGAATGTCCAATTTCTCCACTCCTCTTCAATATAGTACTGGAAATCCTGGCCATTGCAATCAGAAAAGAGGAAAAGAATAAAAGATATTCGAATAGAAAAAGAAGATGTGAAACTCTCTCTATTTGCAGATGGCATGATTGTATACATAGAAGACCCAATAGTTTCCATAAAAATATTTCTGGAAGTAATACATGAATACAGTAACGTTGCAGGATACAAAATTAATATCCAGAAATCTATAGCATTTCTGTATACGAACAACAGGCAGACTGAGATAGAACTGAAAAAAGTTGTTCCATTTACCATAGCCACAAAAAGTATAAGATACTTAGGGATAAATCTAACTAAAGAAGTTAAAGAACTCCGCAAGGAAATCTATGAGAAGATAAAAAAAGAAATTGAAAATGACACAAAAAAGTGGAAGGACATCCCATGTTCCTGGATTGGAAGAATTAATATAATGAAACTGGAAATTTTACCCAAATTAACCTACCTATTTAATGCAATGCCAATCAAAGTACCAGACACATTCTTCACAGATCTAGGAAAGACAATCATAAAGTTTGTCTGGAATCATAAAAGACCCCGTATTGCCAAAGCAGTTCTGCACAAGAAGAGTGCAGTGGGCAGCATCTCACTCCCTGACCCAAAAATATACTACAAAGCTGTGGTAATTAAAACAGTATGGTACTGGCACAGGAACAGACAGGTGGGTCAATGGATCAGAATAGAGTCCCCAAAAATGAATGCTCAAACATACAGCCAACTGATTTTTGACAAGGGGTACCAGTCAATCCAGTGGGAAAAGGAAAACCTCTTCAGAAAATGGTGCTGGCAAAACTGGATCTCCACTTGCAGAAAGATGAATCTGAACCCCTACCTCTCACCTCTGACAAAAATAAAGTCAAGGTGGATCAAAGATCTATATCTAAGACCTCAAACGATAAAACTGCTCCTCGAAAACACCGGGGAAAATCTGGGAGGCATTGGGGTAGGGAAAAACTTCTTAAATAAGACTCCCAATGCATAGTCAATAATCCCCAAAATAGACAAGTGGGATTACATCAGACTAAGAAGTTTCTGCATGGCAAAAGACACAGTGATTAGTGTGAATAGACAGCCCTCAGAATGGGAAATTATTTTTGTAAACTATGCATCAGACAAGGGACTGATAACCAGAATTCACAAGGAACTCAAGCAGCTGTTCTGGAAAAAGACAATCAATCCTATTAAAAGATGGGAGAATGAGTTGAAAAACCCACTCTCTAAAGATGACATACGAATAGCTAAAAGGCATATGAAAAAATGCTCAACATCCCTCATTGTAAGAGAAATGCAGATCAAAACAACAATGAGATATCACCTAACCTCAGTCAGAATGTCTAAGATTATAAAATCCGAAAATGATAAGTGCTGGTGGGGTTGTGGTGAAAAGGGTACTCTCTTACACTGCTGGTGGGATTGTAAATTGGTCCAACCACTGTGGAGAACAATTTGGAGATTCCTCAAAAATCTACAAATAGAACTACCATATGATCCAGCAATCCCACTCCTTGGTATCTACCCGAAGGACAGAAGAATACTTAATCGAAAAAGTGTTTGCATGTCGATGTTTATTGCAGCAGTTTTCACGATTGCTAAGTCATGGAAACAACCTAAATGCCCACGAACTGATGAATGGTTAGAAAAACTGTGGCACATATACTCCATGGAATACTATTCATCCATAAAAAACAACAAAACCCTGGCTTTTGAAAGGAAGTGGATGAATATGGAAGACCTACTGCTGAGTGAAGCAAGCCATGCTATGAATGAGAGGCATTGTATGACCCCACTTAATATATACCGAGTGTCTGCACTCTAAAAAAAAGAAAAAATTGAAACCATACTGCTTCTGTTGTTATAGAGTCATGAAATTATACAAAATTATAAGAAATATTTTGAAAATTATCTTTAAAATTCAGTATTTTGAAATTTTGAAAGTTGTAAACTGTCAAAAACTATGGATTATGAGCTAAATTTTTTGATATGTAAAGTAAATGTTTGTGGAAAATTGTAAAATTAAATAAATGAAAGAAAAAAAAAAGAACTTCCCTCTCATGACTGCTTTAGCAGTGTCCCAAAGATTATGGAAACTTGTGTCCTCATTGTCATTGGCTTCCATGAATTTTTGATTTCAGTCTTTATTTGATCAGTAGTTGTGGAGTCATTCAGGAATAGGTTATTCAGTTTCCATGTATTTGAGTATTTTTGAGGATTTATCTTGAAATTAAACTCAAGTTTAATTCCATCATGGTCAGAGAAGATGCTGGATATAGTTTCTATGCCTTTGAATCTGTAGAGGCTTGCTTTGTGCCCTATGATGTGGTCAATCTTCAGAAAGGTTCCATGTGGGGGTGAGAAAAAAGTGTATCTCGTGGTTTTTGGATGGAAAGTTCTATTGATGTCTGTTAAGTCCATTTCATTTATGGTATCATTCAGATCCTTTATCTCTTTATCTATTTTTTGTCTAGATGATCTGTCCCAAGGGGATAGTGCAGTGTTGAGGTCTCCAACAGTTAGTGTATTGCAGTGTATCTCCCCTTATAGATCTAACAGTCTTTCCTTCATGTATTTGGGTGCTCCTGTGTTAGGCACATAGATATGTATAAGCGTTGTATCTTCTTGATCTATTGATCTTTTTGCTACAATATAGTGCCCTTCTTTGTCTCTTCGAACAGTTTTTGTTTTAAAGCCTATTTTTTTGGAAATTAGTATTGCAACTCCAACTCTTCTTTGGTTCCCATTTGCATGGAAAACTTTTTTCCAACCCTTCGCTTTCAGTCTATATCTGTCTTTATCCATGAGGTGGGTTTCCTGTAGGCAACAGATCAAGGGTTTCTATCTTTTCATCCATTCAGCCAATCTGTGTCTCTTGATTGGCGAATTTAATCCATTCACATTCAATGTTATTATCGATGTTACCAGATCTGTAAGTTGGCCATTGTCTTAGTTGCCTTTTATTCCTTTGTTTCTGGCTGTTACTTCTTTAGTTTTCCTCGAACAGTACTTTCTTCAGGGTTTCTTGAAGAGCTGGTCTGATGTTGGCAAATTCTTTCAGGTCTTGTTTGTCTGAGAAGATTTGAATCTTTGTTTCCCATATGAAGGATAATCTTGCACGATATAATAATCTTGGTTGAAATTGTTTCCCTCTTAACACTTTCAATACATCTTCCCATTCTTTCCTTACTTGCATTGTTTCCATTGAGTGGTCCGGTGTTAGCCTGATGGGATGGCCTTTGTACGTCACTTCTCGTTTCTTTCTTGCCAGTTTTAGTATCATGTCTTTATCTGTGTTCTCGGACAGTCTGACTAAGACATGCTTTGGTGAAGATCTTCTGGGGTTGATTCTATTTGGGGTCCTTTGTATTTCTTGGATATGGATGCCTGAGAGCCGCTCTAGACTCAGGAAATTTTCTTCCAGGATTTCATGGAATAGATTTTTTTATACTGTTATTAGTTTCTTCACCTTCTGGGATGCCAATTATTCTGGTGGTTGGGTGTCTTATGGAGTCTAGTATTTCTTGTATATTATCGTCGTGTTTTTTTTTGTTATTTTCTCTATCCCTTTGGTGGTTTTTTCTAGGTCAGAAGTTTTATATTCTACATCAGAGATTCGATCTTCAACATGGCCTAATAGACTTAATACTTTCGAGAGAGTTTTTGATTTCCTCTGTTCCAAACTTCATCTCTAATAGTTCCATCTGTTTTTTTCTCAGAGTGTCCTTTTCTTCTTTCATATCTTGAAATCACTTCCTAATCTCCTGTAGTTCCTTGTCTCTTTTCTGTTCCAACTCATAGAATTTGTTCACCATGAATGTTCGAAATTCTTTCTCTGGCATTTTGGTAACATCCTCCATTTTCACAAAGGATGGAGGGGAGTTACTTTATTTCTTTGATGGAGATATATTTCCTTGTTTATTCAGAACCAAGGCTCTTCTACTTCTAGCCATTGGAAGATGTGCACACTTTTAACTACCTCTTAGGAGAATGTTTCACTGACAGAGAGTGTGTTTCCCTTTTGCTGCAAATTAACATCTGCCAAAGTCTCTTTTCTGTTGTTTTTAGTAATGAGGTCTCACAAAAGATGCTCTTTTCAGGTGTCTGAAGAGCGGTATGTCTTTTTCCCAGCTGGTTCAGTACAAGGGAAGATCCTCTCAGAGAACCTTTTATTATTAGAAAATTTCAGATCTCTTATTGGAGACCTAGCTAGTCCCTCTGGCAAGGTGGAAGAGGAGGAAGAAAAGATAATATAAGAGAAAAGAAAAGAGTATGGAGTGGAATAAAGAAAAGGTCTTGAGCCACACGTTAGCACAGCGCATGTTTTCGCCAGAGGCCTGCCAATGGACCTGGCGGCTGGCTGCCGTAGCAAAAGGGACAGTCTATAGGGAAAGAAGAGGAGGAAATTAACAAAAGAATGGAGGAGAGCAAAGAAAAAGGAAAAAAAATAGAGAAACTGCCTACTTGCCTATAAGTCTGGGTGGGTCTTAGACTGTAAGCTTGGAAGCAAGGCGGTGGGGGCAGTGTTGCCCCTGCCTCAGTGTCCCTTACTGCCCAGGTGCCTACTGATGGACCTGGCAGCTGGCTGCTGCAGCAAAAGGGACAGTCTCTCCCATATACATTTTTTTAGAAAGTTTATTTATTTCCTTCATGAGTAACAGACAAAGAGAGAAGGTGAGGCATTCTTAACAGGATCCTGATGTCACAATCTACCTGTATCTTTAGCTAGTCCTGAATCATGAGCATAACAGGGACATGCTTGATGTACTCAGGGAGGTCTCTGGACATAAACCATAACCTTCTCATGTGGGTCAGCCTCACAGAGTGTCACATATTACCACTCAGTCACTGTCTCTTCCACCCCATATGCATCTTAACTTATCATAATTGGTTTCAAATTTACATTGGCATAATTTTAATGACATATATAAATGTTATTTCTAGATAGCTTTATTCCTTGCCCCCCTACTTTTTTGTTATACATATTACATCTATTAATGTTTACAAACCCAACAGTTACTTGTTATAGTTATCACTTTACCATCTACCATCAATTCCTTAGCCCATTATAGTTAATGCTCTCACCTACCTCCATTGTGATGTGATGTTTCTGGCAAGCATATCACATACATATTACATTCCTATATGTTACAGGCCCAACAATTAACAATATATATTTTATTTGATACAGTTGCATTTTAATTCATTTAAAACAAATAAGAAAGTATGCACTAATAGAGTCTATTATAATTACATAAATATTTTTATGTTAATTTTTATGGGTACTTTTGGTTGCTCAAATTGCTACCTGTTCTCAGCCTGAGAACTTGTTTTAATATTCCTTTACAGCAAGCCTGCTAGCAATTAATTCTCTCCGTTTTTGTTTATCTTAAAAAGTCTATTTCTCTCTTACTTTAGAGCAAATCCTTTGCTGGATATACAATAGAATTTTTTTTGTAAACAAGTTTATTTGTACATTTAGTCAACATACATAATTTACCTAAAAACTTCAATAGAAGGATAAATTTTAAAACCACTTGGAAGGCCATCTCTATAAAAAGTGATTTTCCCAGGATATTAACTAGACGTAATCTAACCAATACCATCTCAATTGGCAGAGGTCCAATATGCTGGAGCTATACTCCTCTCCCACAGCAAGTTTATGCTAAGGGTTATTATAATACAAACTCCACAAGGAAAAGAACTTAGGTATTGTTTCCTCTTATTAGAGGAAAAATAAAACACAGTCTAGTTATGAGACCAACCACAACACAATGAAAAACTGCACTAACTAGTTCAGAGTATCAGTAAAAAACAATGCTGGTGTGAATAACTCACATTTTATTCTAGAGCCCTTATAAATAAAATACCCCAGTTAGTGTTTGTGTTATCAGCTAGAGGATTAGTTAACATGTGGTAGAATGAGGACTTATACAACGTATATAATGCAAATATAGCATTTCACTACTATGAAAACAAGTGCAGTCTAGCTAGAAGAAAACCAACTGAGCTCTAAAATTACACACATCTAATGACAAGACTCCCCACCACTTGTGAATGTAAAACATTTAATTTAAAAATGTGACACTACAATATATAAAATAGCTATTATAAATGCACATAGTGTATTCTATAGCTGCCAGGTTTACTTTTTTTTTTCCTTTTTTTAGGAAACTGTAAGTTACACTGTGGTTAAGACTTGTCTCTTCACCCTTGAAAAAGCCCACATTCTATTACAGTGATGAATGGTCAGACTAAACAGCCCCAATTGTTAAACACTTGGATCAAGTCATAACCAGTTTTATTGCAAAAGAACCCTGTACACATTTATCAATTCTAGTACCTTAATAGATACCCAACAAATTATTAACATACAGAAACATGCATCATGAGAAGCAAGAAGTATCACCCATCCCTTCTGCATATTAGCAACTTGTCACTTCTGAGCAACAATGCTCACATCACTTAGGTCTGTGAATAGTCACTTTTCGCACTCATCCTGAGTGAAAGATGGAATGACTTAAGTACAAATGCAACATATTATAAACAATTTCTTATAGAAATGTCACAAATTAAACTAAACTATTTTACAGAATTTACTACAAAATGCCATGAAAACTGCCTTCACTTAAGCTCTCTCTCTGTCTCCGGCGAGCCAACTGAATGTCTTTGGGCATGATGATGACTCTCTTAGTGTGGATGGCATACAGATCAGTATCTTCAAACAAACCCACCAGGTACGCTTCCTGAAGCACACCAATGGCAACGCTCTGAAACCTCAAGTATGTTTTGAAGTCCTGGACGATCTCCCTAACCAACCTCTGGAAGGGCAACTTCCGGATGAGCAGCTCTGTGAATTTCTGGTAACGACGAATCTCTTGAAGCAGTAGAATTCTTGGTTGACAGTTTTTCTTTTTTCTTTGAGCACTTGGGTATGTGTCTGAAGGTAGCCATATTTCTGCTGAAAAGTCATCCATTAATCTTATTGGGATTCCCTGTAAGTGATGAGCCATTTTTCTCTTTTTTTTCAAGATATTTTGGGCTTGTAGCAGTTTGATGATGGTATGTTTGTTTGTCTCTGCATTTATCTTACTGGGAATTCACTGAACTAGGATATATAGGTTATTTAAAAAATAATTTGGCAAGTTTTCAGACATTCTTTCTTTGAGTATTTTTTCTTCTCCTTTCTTTTCTTAACCTATGAAAATACAACTAAGATTACAGACTGGCTAGGTTACAGTAGAGCAGAAGGGAGTAAGAGCAACATGGAGCCCTCCTGGCATCAGAAAAAAATACCAAAAAGTGACCTCAGAAATGATTCCTTGGAAAAAGCCTCAATTTTTATTATGCAAATTTGTAAAATAATTCATATCTCAGAGAACTATTGTAAACAATTTGCCAGAGATTAGTGGAACTTAAAATCTTATTATGGTCAAGGAAAGAGAGTATGAGAGTGTTATCAGTACTACTATCATCCCAGGGTTTGCTCTACTGCAAACTAGCCAGTCTGTAGTCTTGATTGTATTTTTATTGGCTCCATGAGTCTTCTCTCAATTCCCTTCATCATAACCTCCATTGTTTTTGAGAGTGTGCTTAGGTTTACATTTATCCATGCTCTCTTGCAAATAGTTACTTTAGAAAGAGCTTAAGAACTGTGGATTTTATGGCCTGCCCCCCTCCCTGGTAAAATCTCTGAGCCAGTGCTTCAGTGGGATAATAGCAAATTTTTCTCACATCCCTCACTGTAGAAGCCAAGGGTTATGTGGAGAGAGGTCAGTAGTCTGAGGCCCTTTTGCCTCTTGTGGTGTGGACTATCAACTGAGGAACCTGCAGAACTACTGGAGCTCTGCTACTCTTAGCACACCATGACCAAGGTATAGCCTTTGCTCCATGAGTAGGGGTTGGATGAAAATGGGATCCCTACCTTTTGACCTCAGTCACCTGGAACTTATCCTCAGTCATAGGCAGCTGGGACAAATGAGAAATGCTGAGGTCCTCTTCCTCCCAGAAAGAAAGTCCACTGACTCAGAGATAAGGGAAGTTCTGTGTTCTTGGTTGCCACGGTATGTAGTAGAGTCCACACTTCATTAAGATGGGTTGGGGGGGTTGGGGGAGGGAGGAGGGGAGGGAACAGTTTTGATTCACATACCACAGACTTGCCTTTCTTATCAAATTTTCATAAGTTATCTTTAATAAATATTTCTTCTTTTGCTGCATGTCCTTAGAATCATTTCCAGAGGTTTAAATGATTGTTTTTTTTAATTGTTCGTAAATAATTTTCACCTATTTCACTGGAACATGGGGTTCACACATTGCCTCAAATTGTTATGGCATAAGTCACTCTTCAAACAACACATTTTTATAATTTTTTAAAAAGTTTATTTTTTCCATGAGAGAGAGAGAGAGAATTCCCTCAGTAGGGTTTTAATGTTACAATCTAGCCCTGGCCTCAGGCAGCCCTGCATCATGGTCACACACACACACACCTGGCATACTAAGGGATGTCTCCAAACTTGAACTGGAAACATTTCCATATGGGTCAGCATCATGGGCATTGCATTTACACCACTGTGCTCCCATCTGGCTTTTATAATTATTTTGTTTAATCTTATGTCTTTTAAAGATAGTAAAAGAGAAAAAGAGAGTAAAAATATATTTATGGCTTGTTATAAACAACTTTCTTATTTACCATTTCTTTATTCTCTTCTCTTCTTTCTGTGGTTTTAAGTTACCATGAAATATCATTTCCTTATTCTATTAAAGCTTCATTCTGACACACTCCTATGTGGTGTTACTATCATATATATTGCATTGCTATATGTTATATGCTCCAAAATAAATTTTATAGTTACGGTTACATGCAATGGGTTTTTAAATCAGTTAAAAGATAAAAAGAAAAAGAATACAGTAGTCCTCCCTTATCTATGGTTTCACTTTTCACAATTTCAGTTACCCACATAGTCCAGAAGTAGATGAATATTATACAGTACAATAAAAAGTTATGAGAGAGGCCACATTCACATAATTTTATTATAGTATATTGTTATAATTGCTCTATTTTATTATTATTGTTAATCTCTTACTGTGCCTAATTTATAAATTAAAACTCATCTATATGTATAGGAAAAACATAGTATATATGTATACAGTTTGGTACTATCCATAGTTTCAGTCATTCACTGGTGGTATTAAAAGGTATCCCCCTTGTATAAGGGAGGGTTACTATATATTCTTTGTTCCTACTTCCATAATTACCTTTAACACCAGTGGTTTGTTTCTTTTGAAGATTCAAATTATTCTCTGGTATCATATCCATTTATCCTGAATAATTTCCTTTAGATTTTCTTGTAAGGAAGGTCTGCTAGCTAAAAATTCTTTCACAATTTTATTATGTGGGAACATCATTATTTTGTGTTTATTTTTGAAAGATAACTTTACTTATAATATGATTATATCATATCATAGCACATAGCATATGATTTGATACTTCGTTGACATTTATTTTTTGCTCAGTACTTAAATTCATCATCCACTGCTTTTTGCCCTCATTTAAAACAAATAACTAACTTTATTTATTTAATATATTTATTACATTTGACCAGAGAGGGACAGAGAAAGAGAGAAAGAGATTGAGCGAGAAAACGAGAAAGCAAGCCACCAGGTCCAGGACTCGAAATGTGGTCAGGATATTAGAGTCCCGTGTCCTTAACCACAACACCACCTTCTGGATCCTTGCCTCATTTTTAATTTTTTTTTCCTGAGAAGTCTACTATTGGTCTGACTGGGTTTGCCTTGTGTATGGTGAATAGTGTTTCTCCTACAATTTTCAAGACTTTCTCTTTGTCATTTTGACTATGATGTGTCTGGATGTGAATTACTGTGTTTCTCCTCTTTATAGTTTGCTGAGCTTCCAGATTCTATAAATTATCCTTGTCCATCAAATTTGAGAAAGTCTTTTAGTCAGCATTCTTCCAACATTTACTTTTTGCAGAGGATTTTGCCTTATGGTACATTAGCTCACTGGAGATAGAGACAGACAGACACAGTGTGAGGGAAAGTAAGAAATCACCCCTGAGGGGGAAGACCATGTTGTAATCCCTTCTCCTCCATTCTCCTGCCAGGATCTTGGGTATGCAAATGGATCCCACATGAATTTCAAGCCACCAGGTTCAGGACTGAGATTATAGTCAGCCATGTGGGAGTCCAGCGACATAATTGCTATGCCATCTCCTGGCTCCTCTTCCAACATTTTTGAGTGTCTTTGTCTCCTCTCCTTCCAGTACTCCCAGTGCAGCCATGTTGTTAGGCTTAATAGTGTTCCACATTTCTCCAAAGCTTTGTTCATTTTGTCTCCATTATTGTTTTTCTGTTATTCATTTTATAGACTCTTTATTCATCTGTCTTCATGTTCATTTATTTTTTTCTCTGACAACTCCAATGAACTTTTCTTTGGGGTTGGGGGTGGGTGCTAATATATATATTTATTTATTTATTATTTATACATTCAATCATTATACCTCATTTAGTTTGTAAAGAGATTTTAACCAACATGATATACTCCACACAGCAGGCGAGCTGAGAATACTATACATGACATCACCAACAGGCAACAAATCATATCTGTGTCCCACAAATATTTTGCTTCTCAATTTTTTCCCAAATTTCCCTTCCTGCACTCTTCCCCTCTTCTGCTCTCCTTCCACTTTGTCCCCAGTGTCTATAAAAAATTTTAATGCTTTTATGTCTTCCAGTCTTTCAGTCTCTACCATAGAGTGTAGGCAGTCAGTATATGTTAAGTGGAGAAAACACTGTCTCTGTTTCATAGCCTGATTTACTTCATTCAGCAATAAATATTCCATGTTTATCCACTTTCTATCAAATGCCATGGTCTTGTTTTTTATGACTGAATAATATTTCATGGAGTAAATGTGCCATACTGTTTCAATCCATTCATCTGTTTGTGGACATTTGGGTTGGTTCCATGTCTTAGCAATAGGGAATAATGCTACAATAAATATAATTGTGCAAGCTCTTTTCCAACTGAGCATTCTCCTGTCCTTTGGGTAGATACTCAGGAGTAGAATTGCTGGGTCATATGTTAGTTCTATTTGAAGGTCTTCAAGGAACCTCTATATTGTTCTCCACAGTGGCTGGACCAATTAACATTCCCATGAATCATGTACGAAAGTTCCTCTGACACCATATCCCCACCAGCACTTATTATTTTATTTACTTTTTTTTTTAGAGGTTTTTGCTACAGGTTGCGTGCGCTCGCCAGACAGACAGAGAGAGACAGAGAGACAGAAAGCAGGAAATCATCCCCAGGGGGGATGGCCATGCCACAATCCCTTCTCCTCCATTCTCCTCTTGGGATCTTGGGCATGCACGCACACATGCTTGGCATGAGTTTTAAGCCACCAGGTCCAGAACTTGAACCGCGGTCGACTACATGGGAGTCCAGCAGCATAGCCATTATGCTAACTGCTGGTCCCTTATTTACTTATTTTTAATCTTCACCATTCTGACTGGGATTAGATGGTATCTCATTGTGGTTTTGATCTGCATCTCTCTTACGATTAAGGATATTGAGCATTTCCTCATATGCTTTTTGGCTGTCCATATGTTTTCCCTAGACAGTTGTTTATTCAACTCATTTTCCCAACTTTCAACTGGGTTAATCATTTTCTTCCAGGTAAGCCACTTGAGTTCCCTGTGTATTCTGGTTATCAGTCCCTTATCTGAGGCATAGTTAACAAAAATTCTCTCCCATTCCGAAGCTTGTCAATTCACACTAATTACTATGTCCTTTGCTGTGCAGAAACTTCTTAGTCTAGTGTAATCCCACCCATCTATTTTGGGGATTATTACCTGTACTTTGGGAGTCTTGCTTAAGAAGTCTTTGCCTACCCCAATGTCTCCCAAAGTTTCCCCCCGTTTTCCACCAGTAGTTTTATAGTTTATAGTCTTAGGCCTAGATCTTTGATCTACTTTTAGTTTATTTTTGTTAACGGTAACAGGGGTTCAGATTCATCTTTTTGCAGGTGGAAACTCAGTTTTTCCAGCACCATTTGCTAAGGACTTTTTTCACTGGATTGACTGGTACCCTTTGTCAAAGATCAGTTGGCTGTATGTTTTGGTGTCTATTACTAGGGTCTCTACGCTGTTCCATGGGTCTTCGTGTTTTTGTTCCAGTACAAAGCTGTTTTGATTATCACAGCTTTGTAATATATTTTGGGGTCAGGGAGTGAGATGCCACCCACTCCACTCTTCTTGCTCAGGATGGCTTTGGCAATACTGATTGCTTTTTCTAGGTCTTTGAAGAATGTCTCTTGTAATGTTATAGGGCTTGCATTAAATATGTAGATTAATTTGGGTAGTATTGCCATTTTGATTTTGGTAATTCTCCCAATCCAGGAACATGAGATATCTTTCCATTTTTTTGTGTCCTTTTCAATTTCTTTTAAAATATTTTCATAGTTTTCCTTATAGAAGTTCTTAACTTCCTTGGTTAGTTTTATTCCTAGGTATCTTATACTTTTTGTGGCTATTGTAAATGGGATTACTTTCTTCAGTTCTGTCTCTGCTTGTTTTTTGCATATAGAAATGCTATAGGTTTGTGTAGGTTAATTTTGTATCCTGCCCCTTTACTTCATGCTTTTATTTCAAAAAAGTTTTTTGTGGATACAATTAATTATTCTATATATACAGTCATGCCATCAGGAAACAGATAATGTCAACTCTTCTTTCCCTATTGGAATGCCTTTTATTTCATTCTCTTATCTGATCACATTGGCTAGGACTTCCAGTACTATACTGAATAGGGGTGGAAAGAGTGGACGCTCCTGTCTTGTACCAATTTTTAGTGGAAAAGATTTTATCTTTTCCCCATTCAGTATAATGTTAGCTATAGGTTTTTCATAGATGGCTTTTAATATGCTGAGAAACAGTCTTTCTATGCTGATTTTACTGAGAGTCTTAATCATGAAGGAATGCTGTATTTTGTCAAATGCTTTTTCCACATTAATTAAAAAGATTATATGTTTTTTTATTCTTTTTTGGAGAGGTTTTTGCCACAGGGCACGTGCGCTTGCCAGAGAGCCAGAGAGAGACAGAGACAGAAAGCGAGAAATCACCCCTCAGGGGGGATAGCCATGCCGCAATCCCTTCTCCTCCATTCTCCACACACACACATGTGCCCGGTGTGAGTTTAAGCCACTGGGTTTGGGACTCGAACCACAGTCGACTACATGGGATTTCATCGACATAGCCATTACGGTAACTGCTGATCCCAAGATCATATGGTTTTTATCTTTCTTCCTGTTAATATGGTGTATTACATTTATGGTTTGGCATATGTTGTACCATCCTAGCATCCCTGGAATAAAGCCTACCTGGTTGTGATGGATAACCTTTTTCATATGCTGTTGAATACAGTTAACAAGTATGTTGTTGAGAATTTTTGCATCTAAATTCATCAGAGAATAGGTCTGTAGTTTTTCTTTTTTTGTTGTATCCTTATCCATTTTAGGAATGAGGGTAATAGAGGCTTCATAGAATGAATTTGGAAGGGCTCCATACTTTTGGGTACCTAGAAACAGTGTGAGTAGAATGGGGATTACCTCTTCTTTAAAAGTTTTGTAAAATTCAACAGTGAAGCCACTGGAACCTGGACTTTTCTTTGTTGGGAGGTTATTTATTACTCATTCAGTCTCATTGCTTGTTATTGGTCTGTTTAGGCTTTCTATGTCCTCCTGAGTCAATCTTGGTAGATTATATGTGTCCATGAATCTGCTCATCTTATCCGGATTTTCTTGTTTGTTGGCGTATTGTCACTCATAATATCCTCTAATGATGTTTTGTATTTCTATTATGTCTATTGTAATGTTGTCTGATTCATTGTGAATTTGATTTATCTGGTTTCTTTCTCTCTTCTTCTTAATAAGTCTAGCTAATGGTGTGTCAATCTTGTTTATCTTTTCAAAGAACCAGCTTTTGTTTTCATTTATTTTCTGTATAGTTCATTTATTTTGTATTGTATTTATTTCTGCTCAAATTGTTATTATTTCTTTTCTCCTGTTTTTTTTTTTTTTTGATTTTTTGTTGCTGTTGTTTTTCCAATTCCCTGAGGTATGATATTAGATTTTCCTTTTGCACCCTATCCATCTTTTTCTTTCTTTTTTTTTATAGACCACAGATTAGTTTATTTTTAACACCCATCATGCCATGAATTCATAGAGAATAGGTTCCAGTAGCTCAGGCTCCTTTCCATTGGTTCTCACAAAGTGTGCTTCTCTGGGTGGAGCAGGCTGGCGCTTTAGTTGAACCCAGGTACCTTTCTCTTTGGCTTCTTTCTTTTTCTGGTCATTTTCCTTCACACGTTTTAGGAAGCTATCTCTGCTCTTAGAATGTTTAATATTCTCAATACGAACATTGATTCTCTTGGCAAGAATCTTGCCCTTAACTTGTTTGTTCTCAACAATGCCAACAGCATGCTGGGTAACATTGTAGACTCTTCCAGTTTTGCCATGGTAACATTTGTGGGGCATTCCTTTTTGAACAGTACCCATTCCCTTAATGCTACAATATCACCTTTCTTGTAGATTCGCATATATGTTGCCAAAGGAACAACTCCATGTTTTCTAAAAGGCCTAGAGAACATATATCGGTTGCCTCTCCTCTTTCCCTTTGTGTTCGTCATTTTGGTTAATTACTGGAAGATGGCGGTTCCGGCCAAAAGGAAGGCCATCTTTTTCTTATGTACACTAATTGCTATGAACTTCCCTCTTTTGACTGCTTTTGTAGTGTCCCATAGGTTATGGAAATTTGTGTACTTGTTATTTGTTTCCATGAATCTTTTGACTTCAGTCTTAATCTCCTCAGTAGTTATGAAGTCATTCAGAAGTAGGTTATTTAGTTTTCATATATTTGTGTATTTTCAAGGGTCTTTCCTAAGAGTAATATCAAGCTTAATTCCATCATGATCAGAGAAGATGCTGGATTTAGTTTATGCCTTTGAATGTGTAAAGGCTGGTTTTGTGCCCTATCACGTGCTCAATCTTATAGAAAGTACCATGCAGGGCTGAAAAAAATGTATATTTTGTGTTTTGGGTGGAAAATTCTATAGATGTTTGTCAAACCCATCTGATTTTTGGTATCATTTAGGTCCTAAATCTCTTCGCTTACTTTTTGTCTTGTTGATTTGTATAAAGGAGATAATGGGGTATTGAAATCTCCAACATTTATTGTGTTACAGTCTCTCTCCTTTTAGATCTAGCAGTTTTTCCTTTACGTATTTAGATGCTCCTGAGTTGGGTGCATAGATATTCATAAGCGTTATATATTCTTGGTGAATTAGTCCTTTTACTACTATATAATGCCCTTCTTTGTCTCATCTTATCATGTTTGTCTTAAAGCCTATTTTGTCTGAAATTGGTATAGCAACTCCCAATCTTTTTTTTTTTTTTTTTTTTTGGAGAGGTTTTTTTGCTATAGGGCGCGTGCGCTCGCCAGACAGACAGAGAGAGACATAGAGACAGAAAGCGAGAAATCACCCCCCAGGGGGGATGGTCACGCCGCAATCCCTTCTCCTCCATTCTCCTCTCGGGATCTTGGGCACGCACGCACACGCGCCCGGCGTGAGTTGTAAGCCACCGGGTCCAAGACGCGAACCGCGGTCGACTATGTGGGAGTCCAGCGACATAGCCATTACGCTAACTGCTGGTTCCCAGCAACTCCCAATCTTTTTGATTTCCATTTGCATGGAATACCTTTTCCCAGCCCTTCACTTTTAGTCTATGTATGTTTTTATCCATGAGATGGGTCTCTTGTAGGCAGCAGATGGAGGGTTTCTGATTTTTAATTCATTTGACCAGTCTGTGTCTCTTGATTGGAGAATTTAATCCATTAATATTCAAGAGTATTATCGATATTTCCAGACTTGTCCCTACCTTTCAGTTGGCCATATTCTTGGTTGTTTTTTTTTTGTTGTTGTCTTATTTCTGTCCATCATTAGTTTTCTTGGTATAGTACTTCTTTCAGAATTTCTTGAAGAGTTGGTCTGGAGTTGGTAAATTCTTTAAGGATTTGTTTATCTAAGAATGTTTTTTATCTTCTTTTTCCATATGAAGGACAATCTTGCCAGATATAGTATTTTTGGTTGAAATAGTTTTTCATTTAACCCTTTGAATATATTTCCCCATTCTTTCCTTGCTTACATTGTATCTGATGAGAGGTCTAGTGTTAGCCTGATGGGATAACCCTTGTAAGTGCTTTGACATTACACTCTTGCCAATCTTAGAATCTTATCTTTGTCTTTGGTTTTGGTCAATCTAGCTATGATATACTGTGGAGAAGTTCTCCTTGATTCTATTTGGAGTTCTTTGTATTTCTTGGGTCTGAATATTTGAGTGCCTCTCTAGACTTGGAAAGTTTTCTTCCAGGATTTCGTGGAATAGATTATCAATACCCTTATTAGTTTCTCCACCTTGTGGGATACCAATTATTCAGATGTTTGGGCATTTCATGGTATCTAGTATTGCTCATATATTATCCTCAGTTTTCTTTGCTGTTTTCTCAGTATTTTTAATAATTTTTTCTAAGTCAGAGGTTTTGTCTTCTACTTCCATGATTCAGTCTTCTGCATGATCTAACCTACTTTTAATACTTTCGAGAGAGAGTTACAGCCTTCATGTCTAACATATCCATTTGATTCTTTTTTATGATGTCCAATTCTTTCTTATTGTGGAAGGACTTCCTCATCTCTTGGAGATCAATGTCTCTTTTCTCTTGCATCTCATAGTGTTTTGTTACCATAAACATTCTGAATTCTTTTCCTGACATTTTGGTAATATCCTCTAATTTTTCCCTACTTGGAGATGAGTTACAGTGTTTCCTTGTAGGAGATGTATTATTTGATTCTCTCATCCTTGAGGCTCTTCTCTGATTTTTAGTCATTTTTTAATGTATTCACTTTTGGCTAATTTGTTGGAGAAGGATTCTATAACTGTGAGCTTGTGTGTTTCCCTTACTGTGAAATAATTTGATTCTGTCCTGACTAGCTCTGGGGTCTGGAAGACTCTAACTAGCTCAGGGATCTGGAAGACTCAGATATACTCTTGAGTCCTTCTGATGAATATTTCGTTTGGCTTATTCTAGACTTTTTAACTTTAGTATTCTGTCTTGTTCTCTTTAATTTCTATTTCTTTATTGGTATTACCCATTTGATGAGTCTATTATTATACTTTCCTATCATTATTTAAGCATGATATATTTTAGTTATTGAAACATGTTTATGATAGTTGCTTTGTAGTTTTTGATTAATAAATTTGGGCTCCTTCAAAGGAAATTTATTTTGCCTTCTTTTTTTTTATCTATGTATTGGTTACATTTTCCTTTTTCTTTCCTATCTTGCAAACTTTTTTGAAAACTGGATATTTTAAATAATATGTACTCTTTTCCACATTAATTATATGTATAGCAGCTTTGGATAGTGACCATGTCCCCATCTTCCATTTCTGGGACTTGTTATTTGTTTGGTCAATGACTTCATTCATCTATTTATTATATTTATTTACTTATCATGCAAGAGAGAAGTAGAAGGTGAAGTATTATAGACAAGGTTTCACCATGTGTCTATCTTCTGTCCCAGCCTCCCAGTTAGCTAGCATTATAGGCATTCACTACCACACCTAGACTGTTTTAGGATGGTCTGGGAACTCAACCCAGGCCTCCTATACAGCCCCAGGTTTTCACAATGGCACCCTCCTGCTTGTACCAACTCAGCTGGGCCTATCTGTTTATTTTTTGATGACTTGTCAAGACTAATTTTGTGAAGTCTATTTCTATTACATTGTGCAGCCTCTGATGTCCATGCTCAAATTTTTTCCTTGTTTATATTTTTTAGCCTCATCTTTTTAGGGGGCACACTTGGGTTCACATGAACCATTTATTTGTCAAAGTCTGTGCTTACTCCTTTTAGCCACTTAGACTTTGAATCTTTACTTTTGAATGTGTGTATAGCTTGGAGTTTGTTTTCACCATTCAAGGCATATATTATTTTCTCTGCATTTAGCCAGATGTTCTGTCTCTGGACTATTTTGTGAGAGAACAGCCTTGGACATGTACACCGTGTTCCAGACCACGTGGGATAAGTATGACTTTATTTTTAGGCCTGGATTCCTAGGAGCAGCCCATGGGTCAGAATAGCTTATTGTTCAGCCAGTGTTTTATCAGAGGACATGTTTAAGCCCCTTGATCTGATGGATCTGTGTGTAGCTTAGAAGATACTTTCAAGTCTGCCTTCATTCATACCCTGATTACTCTGCAGTGGGTGCAGCCTAGTGTGTGTACATATGCTTACAGGATTCCAGTGATGTTGTTGAGCCCAGGAGGGCTCTGCTCGGCTGTTTCTTTCTCTGGTTCTCTCTGTTAAACATCTGCCTAGTTCGTACTGGTTATCATGGAGCTAGCAGTCACCTGTTAATTGCTTACAAAGATCTTCATTGTTTTTTGATAACACTATCAGAAATAAACTTCTCCACATTCTGTTTCAAATAAAATAAATCCTTCCATGCAGAGCTGCTGGAACTTTCTGTCCTTGTGACCTGCTTTTCCCCCTATGCCAAATCTCTCCATCACTGCCGTGGAGCTGAGGGCAGCAATATTGGTCTGTTTCTTCTGGAGTGGGAGTCCTGCTGTATGAGCAAGTTTGGGGAGGCAGATAGTGGCTCCTGATATTTTCTGCCTATACCTTCTAGCATGCAACCTGTGCTCTGTGAGCAAGTTGTGACAGGGTGATTGTAGTCCCAATACTCCTGACCTTCCTTGCCTGAAAAGAGGTCTTATCATATGAGACAGAGCTACGTGGGGCAAAGGAGATCCATTAACTCTCATTGCACTTGTCTGGGACAGCACTTTCATAAAAAATGAGCTGGATAAGAAATGTTTTCAGCCTTCCCCTTCAGGGTTAAGATTGTAGACTAACCTTAGTCTGGTTCTTAGCCTTGACTAAAAACTAGAGATAAAACAAATCCCCTCTTCTTTTAACCTCACCTACCTGGAGTAGAGCTTTAACAGTGGGATAGAGATGGGTCCAGAAAAGGTCGTGTCTTAAATGCCACTCACTCTTACTGTTCTTACCAAGATTCAGTAGATTTACTTTAAGAAACATTTCTTCATATTTCATAGGCCATTATGACAATTTCTAGAGACCATAAGTAGTTGTTTTTGTAAATATTTTTCACTAGCTAAGTGTTTGGTTCTCTGGATAGAAGATCTATTGATCTCCTTTTACCTCCATTCTGAAAGTTCTATCAGGAATGATTTCTTAGATATAGTACCAAGGACATAAGAAATGAAAGAAAACATAGGTAAATATTTAATCAAAATTAAAAACTTTTGTGCTTTTTAAGAGATACTGTCAAGAAACTGAATGAACAACTTTTATTATTTTTTTCATTTCTCTTATAATAAATTATTAACACCACAAACCTAATAGCTTAGCACAATACAAATTTATCATTATGTAGTTTTGTAGATTAGAGATGTTACATGAGTCTTTCTTGGCTAAAACCAAGGTGTCAGCAGAACTGAATTCCTTTCTGGAAACAAAGGAAAATCACATCCTTGCCTTTTTCATCTTTGAGAGTTCACCCAATATGATGCGAGTCTTTCTGGGCTAAAATCAAGGTGTCAGTAGGACCAAATTCCTTTCTGGAGACTAAAGGAACATTCACTTTCCTTGACTTTTTCAGCTTTGTGAGGTCACTTGCATTCCTTGGCTCCTGGCTCCCTTCCTTCTAGTAGGCACCAGCAGTTAGCTATGTCACTGGACTCCCATGTAGCCAACTGTGGTTCATGTCCCAGACCCGGTGGCTTAAAACTCACGCCGGGTGCATGTGCGTGCATGCCCGAGATCTCAAGAGGAGAATGGAGGAGAAGGGATTGCAGTGTGGCCATCCCCCCTGGGAGATGATTTCTCGCTTTCTGTCTCTCTGTCTCTCTCTGTCTGTTTGGTGAGCGCACGTACCCTATAGCAAAAACCTCTCAAAAAAATAAATAAAACCTAGTAATATTGCATCTTTCCGACTTTCTTTTGGTAGTCACATTTCCATATGACCACAGCCAGGAAAGGTTCTCCATTTTTCTAAAACTTTTTGTCAGAGGGCATGTGTACTCGCCAAAGAGAGACAGAAAGAGAGAGACACAAAGAGAGAGACACAGAGAGAGAGGGAAAGGGACAAAGCACCCCTTTTGGGGCATGGCCACACCACAGTCAGTTCTCTATCTTTCTCCTTTTGAGATTTTGGGCATGCAAGCATGCATATGCATATAGCATGTTTCTCAGACCTCCAGGTCCAGGACTTGAACCACATACTGGCCATGTGGGATCCAGCCACCTTAGCCACCATGCTATGGGCAGGCCCCACATTTCATCATTTCAATCATTTACATAATCACACCAGTCAGTTAAGTCCTGTTTTTCTGTATGACATAATATATTCACATGTTCCAGGGATTACAATGTGGGCATCTTTGAAGGTCAATATCCTACCTATTGCAACAACCAATAAACTAAGAGAAATAATTTGTAAAACATCTATCTGATAAGTAACCTGTATCCAGAATATAAATATATTTTATAACTCAATAATAAAAGACAACTCACTAAAAATGAGCAAATGATTTGCATAGTCCTTTTTCCAAAGAAAATGTACAGGGGCAGCAAGGTGGCTGGATGACCAGCTGTGCGATTTGAGTCCAGACCTGGCAGCTTGAAAAACACATTGGGTGCATGTGAACCTATCATAGCTAAAGCTATATAGTCTACTATGGTCATTAATTATGTATTTTTTACTATATTTTTTAATTTCAAGAAAAGCAGATTTAGCTTTAATAAATCAAAGAAATGCTAAGGAAATATGCTTAAGAGCCAGGAAACAGGTTGGGATTCTATTCAAATAGTAGGTACATGAACCTATCGGCAGCAAACAACAGGAAAAAAATCCTTAAAACCAGAAAAAAAAAGCCTAGAAGAAAATTAGCAATGTTTTAGTCAGAAGTCATAAAATTCTATTTCACCAGTTCAGTCTCATGTACTTAATCTATCTTTTGTTGTGATTCAATTTTCCCAATTAAATTCTGGGATATAATATTCACCTCCAGACTTATCCCCACTATTGGTCATTTTCTTAGTTTTTGAACTCTTATTTCTGTGTGACTACATTTAATTTTCCTGGTATAGCACTCCCTGCAGAACTTCTTAGAGATCTGGTCTGCTCTTGGTAAATTCTTTCAGGTTTTGTTTATCTGAAAATGTTCTCATATGAAGGATAATCTTGCCAGGTATAGTATCCTTGGTTGCAATTGCTTTTCCCTTAACACTTTGAATATATTTTCCCATTCTTTCCTCTCTCGCATTGTTTCTGATGAGAGATCCACTGTCAGCCTGGTGGGATATCCTTTGTAGGAAACTTGCCGTTTCTCTTGCCAATCTTAGTATCTTGTCTTTGTGGTTTTGGTCAATCTGGCTATAATGTGTCTTGGAGAAGATCTTTGTGGGTTGATTCTATTTGAGGTCCTTAGTATTTCTTAAGACTGGATTTTTTTTTTTGGAGAGGTTTTTTTCGCTATAGGGCGCGTGCACTCGCCAGACAGACAGAGAGAGACATAGAGACAGAAAACGAGAAATCACCCCCCAGAGGTGATGGTCACGCTGCAATCCCTTCTCCTCCATTCTCCTCTCAGGATCTTGGGCATGCACGCATACGCGCCTGGCGTGAATTCTAAGCCACCGGGTCCAGGACATGAACCGCAGTTGACTACGTGGGAGTCCAGCGACATAGCCATTATGCTAACTGCTGGTTCTGAGACTGGATATTCAAGTGCCTCTCTAGGTTTGGAAAGTTTTCTTCCAGGATTTCATGGAACACATTGTCAATGCCCTTATGGGTCTCTTCCTCTTCTGAGATACCAATTATCTGGATGTTTGGATGTTTGATGGTATCTAGTATTTCTCACATAGTATTCTCATTTTTGGGGGCAATTTTCTCAGTCTTCGTGGTGGATTTTTCTAGACCAGCAATTCTATCTTCTACATCTGAGATTTGATTTTCGGTTTCATCTAGTCTGCTTTTAATAGTTTCAAGGGATGTTTTGACTTCCTGTATTATAGTCTTCATCTCTAACAGGTCTATTTTATTCTTTCGTATAGTATGAATTTCCTCTTTTAGATCTTGCAAGAATTTCCTTACTTCTTGAAGCTCATTAACTCCTTTCCCCTGCCTCTTCGGCAGTTCATTGTCTCTCTTCTCTTCAATCTCTGTAAGCTTTCTCACCATGAAAATTCTAAATTCTTTATCTGACATTTCCATGAATTTCATTATACTGTCTGAGGATGAAGAGGAGTTATTATTTTTCCTTGGAGGAGAGGTATTTTCTTGTTTTATCATATTTCTTGTGACCCCGGGGTGATTTCTAGTCATCTGATGGATGGTGCATTTCTTGTAATTCTTGAAGTTCAATCTGAGTGTTCAGAGGCGTGCAGGAAGAGGTGATCTGCAATCTCTCTTCCATTCCATTCTCACTCTTTGTGCATCATAATCAGTGGGAATAGAGGACTATTCTGACCTTAATTGTATTCAGATGTTTAGATCTTGTTCATTTGGAACTGTCTAGACATTTACTGTGTAGCAGCTCAGACGCCAACAAGTAAAGATAAAGAAAAAGAAAAGAATTAGAGGAAAGGAAAGAAGAAAACATAAAATAAAAAGAAAAAAAGAAAAAGAAAAAACTATGGATTTTAATTTTAAAAAGCAAAAATAGAAAACTGTGTGGCTCACTAGCGCATTGCACAAAAGAAATATTTCATAGCTGAAGTTCAGGATCCATGTGGAGGTGGGCCTGGGTTGGTGCCTTTCCTAAACAAAATGGGGAGAGGCACCTATTACCACAATAAAGGGTCTTGAGAGCCCAGAAAATACTTTACCTTAAAAAAAATTAAAAGATTAAAAGACTCAGGGAGACACAGAGAGACAGAGAGAAAAGGAGAGAAAGAGACAGGTAACACTACCCACTAGAAATAAGTGAGGAAGAAGTCTCAGCCGAAAACCTCTTGTTAAGCCTTTAAAAGCAATATTTCACAGGTGAAGTTTAGGATCCACGTGGAGATGGTCCTGGGTTTGTGCCTTTCTAGAATAAATTAGGAAGAAGTCTCAGCAGAAAATCTTCATTTTAAGTCTCTGAAAGCAATATTTCACAGCTAAAGTTCAGGATCCATGTCTCGAGGTGATGGTAATTTTCTAAAATTAGATTGTGGTGATGATTGCACAACTCTAAATATACTAAAAATAATTGAGTTGTACATAAAGTGGATAAATTTTATGGTATGATAATTTAATAGTATATAAATTATATATCAATGAAACTATTAATTAAAACAATAAATGTGAGATCAGCAGATGGTGTAATGTTTACATCACTGGACTCCCATGTAGTAGACTGCAGTTCCAGTCCTGGACCTGGCAACTTAAAATTCACAACAGGTGCATGCGTGTGCATGCACAAAATCCCAAGAGGAGAATAGAGGAGAAGGTATTACAGCATGGTCATCTCCCTGGGAGGTGATTTCTTACTTTCTGTCTCTCTGTCTCTTTCCATATTTCCAGTGAGTGCATGCACCCTATAAAAAATATCTATCTTTAAAAAATAAATGTTTTAATACCTTCTAGATAATGACAAAAGACTTCAGTTAAAATACACACACACACACACACACACACACACACACACACACATACAGACACACACACACACACATACATATACATAATCTCAAGGGAAATGGTAGAAAGGGAGGGAGATAGAAAAGAAAACTTGCACTCATCTTTTTCTACAGCTAGGATTTCAGTAATGAAATTGCCTGTGAGCAGGAATCCACTGTTCTCAGACTGGGATAGAACTAACAAGAGAAGATTTTTCATCTGGGCTCTATTTTGGAAATGTGTGTATATACATATTCATATGTATATACACATATACACATATGAATATATATATGAAAATGGAAGCCTGGACATTTTTTTTCAAGGTACTCTCCTGTTCTTTGAGAGTGTGGTCTTCTCACCATTGTATTGTTGGCTGCCTTTACCTGTTACATGCTTTTGGTTCATTTTTGTTTAGTAAACTACCAAGAGGCATGTGTGTTCACTAGAGAGGAAGAAAGCTTCTCTCATGGGGTGTGGTCATGTCTCAATCCCTCTCTTCCCTTTTCCATTTCTCAATCCTGTGAGTATTTCAGGCTTTCACATCCACACAGGATATGTGCATGCTTGGTTCAAGCCACCAGAGCTCATTTGGCCACGTGGGATCTAACTCCCTTAATTAATATGCCACAGTGCCGCTGCTTTAGCTTCATCTTAATGTTTAAATTTTTTTGCTTGATGAGGACAATCCACACTTTGAGATTGTGCTGAGCCTGCAACAAACCAGAACAAAATCCACTCTAAGTGTCAACTGCAAACAAGCCAAGGGCTAGAGCTGGCCTGGGTGTCAGGGTCCCCCTTTACTTAGGCAAGCCTTTGCCTGACCTCTATACACGTGCCCTAGCTGAAACTGCATCCCCAACCCCAGCAACCACATTCCCTGGCTTTTCCTAAACATTGCTGTGGGCCCCCACTGGATTTCCCTCCCTCCTTTAAGCTTCTCTAAAAACATCTTTTTTTGCACTGCTACAGACTTTCATTTTCTTTTCCCCTCTGCTATTACTTAACTCAAGGACAGAGGAAATAGCTGAAGTCCTGAAATATACTTAATAAAAAAAAAAGAAAGAAAAAAAGAAAAAAGGGAAGAACTCTCACACTCATCCCAAATCTTAAAACAAAACAAAACAAAATCCTGTAGGATTTAATTGTGAATTGCCATGCAGTGTGGGGAATATGAAACATGTGCTAATCAGGGAACTTTCTGCTTGGAGCTTACCTGACTTCTCTCCACACTCCTCAGCCAGCTGGACCAGGCTGGGCGCAGGGGAACCACAAAGCTGCCAGCTTAGAAAATAGAAACAAATGAGAAGTCCTCAAAGGACAAAGAAAGACTCCTTACTAGTTTAGAGGCCGAAGCAACACACACAATGTTTAAGGTCTGTGGGAATAGATACTGTAAAGTCTGGAATCCCAGCTTTGAGATTCAAGACTGAAGTTGATTTACAGTGACTGTTCAGGAAGCAGCATTTTCAGAGCTGGGTCTCCAATTTGCTTTGCCACCCTGACTCCTCACTTTGATTATTTTCATACTTTCCTGACTCAGTCGCCCTGAAGCCAGTCAGTGCCTCTTGTGAAGTGCCTGCCTACAAGGCTGCCACAGTGCTCTTTCCAAAACAGAGATCTGATCTCATGACTTCCTCTCTTTCAGTCTGTCTCATCTCCTCGAAGAGAAGATCCACATTCCTAACATGATATATGAGACCCTTCATAATCTAGCCTCAACTGCTATTGTTTCTTGTTACATCACCTGGTCTCCTCCTCAAGTAACTCAACAAAACTACTACTCATTTTCCTGAAACTTTTTTTTTTAATCTTCCCCACATCAGTGCCTTTGCATCTGCTAGTCCTTTGGCCAGGAATTAGTGCCTTTCCCCCCCCCCCCCATTTTTTTCTCCATTAAGGTATTTGCCATTCACCATTTAAGACCATGTCCTTCTGTGAAACCATAGGCTTGCTGGGAGGGATTTTTATTATTGCCACAGCTCACTAAACATACCTTGGGCAGGCAGAGTGGTACAATAGGAAGAACATGGATTATGGAGTCAGGCTGTGTAGTAATGGGTAAATGATTTAATCTCTTCAATTTTTTTTCATCCATAAAATGAGATATGAATCTCTGTAGGGAAAAGTAGTCGATGTTAATGAGTGAAAAGTACAGTGCTCCTTATATGGCAGGTACTTTGACAACGTTGTATGTTGTAAAAGAAATAGAATGATCCCTTTGCTTTCACTTGGTACTCTCAGAATATTTTTTACCAGACAACCAAATAGGTGGTGTTCTCCAGGACCTATTTACCTAATTGTATTATTGGGGTTCACCTGCCTTTAGCTACCTTCTTGTCTAAACTGTTTTCCAAGTGCCCTGCCTTCCTTAGAAACAGTTTTTTAACTGCCTGCCCATTCATGTCCCTTAGAGAAACCATGTGGGCAACCATGAAAGGGAAAGAATGAAATTTTAGCACCACCTTCTTCTCTTCCCCATGTTCTAGTTTTGTCCCCAAGCCTCAAAGAGATTATCTACCACTTTCATGTTGGCCTGACTCCTTATTGTAACCTGCTTCTTTAGTCTTTTTTTTTTTCCTACAATTGATATTTCAGAAATGAAATTGTCCATGAGTAGAAATCTACCATTCTCATATTGGGATGGATACACCGCTGATTTCTTTTTTTTTTTTTTTTTGAGAGGTTTTTTTGCTATATGGCATGTGCGCTCGCCAGACAGACAGAGAGAAACAGAGAGACAGAAAGTGAGAAATCACCCCCTAGAGGGGATGGTCACGCCGCAATCCCTTCTCCTCCATTCTCCTCTCGGGATCTTGGGCACGCATGCACACGCGCCCAGCGTGAGTTTTAAGCCACCGGGTCCGGGACGCGAACCGCGGTCGACTACGTGGGAGTCCAGTGACATAGCCATTATGCTAACTGCTGGTTCCCGATACCGCTGATTTCTCATCTGGACTTTATTTCAGAAATGTATACAAGATGTCAAAAATATACCACCTGGAATCATGGCAATATTTATTTTGGAAAAAATTAGGGGAAAAAGTTTTCTTGTTTCAGTTCTACTAGAATGTAAAATAATTATGTACTGATGCTTCATTTGACAGCATTGAGTTAGTTACCCTCAGGGTCACTAGATGAGTGCTTAGACACACAACAAACATACACATGTACATACATATACACAAATATATCCAGAGTGCTTTGTTATAAGCTGGTAATTGCAGGCATTCTGATGCCAGAGTTAGGTTTTAATGGATAAAGTCATTTATTAACAATACTTTGATTAAATGTTCCCTTGTGTGCCCAGCCTTGTAATAAGCAGGGAAGAAAAGGAGAAGCCAATGAACCAGAAATCACAGATGGAGTAATCTGAACACAAAAGGAAAGACTAAGGCACTGATGCATTCATACAGAGAATAAATATTCAAAGGAGAAAGGTGGAGCTTACTGAATTGGAGTCACTAGAGTGAATTTCCTAGAGGGGATGGTGAGACCTGAGCAAGAGCTTAGAATTATGGATAGCCTACTCTGAATCATCCACAGTATTCCCTTAGAATGGTTAGAATTAGTGTCCATTCATAGGAGGTTGTAGAAACAATTATCTAAAGTTATGTCTTAAGAAGACCATAAGGGGGTGCCAACAAGTGGCATGGTGGTTGGGATGCTGGCCAACAGCGGTTCAAGTCCCAGACATGGTAGCTTGAAAATTATGCTGGGCATGTGTGTTTGCATGCCCAAAATCCTGAGAGAATGGAGGAGAAGGGATTATGACATGGTCATCCTTCTTGAGAGGCGATTTCTTACTCCTTCTCACTGTCTCTCTCTGGCAAGTCCACATGCCCTGTGGCAAAAACTTTTAAAGAATACAAAATAAAATTAAAAAAAGAAGGCCATATGGGGCATGCAGGTTTCATGGTGATTAAGGCACAGAATCCCATGTGGCTGACTCCATGTTTCAAATCCTGAACCTGGCATCCTGAAAAACACACTGGATGCATGTGCATGCATGCCTAAAATCCCAAGAGGAGAATGGAAGAGAAGGGATTGCAGCATGGCCATCCTCCCTGAGAGATGATTTCTCACTTTCCCTCTCTCTGTCTCCTTCTGTGTCTCTCTGGCAAGTGTGCATGCCCTATGGCAAAAGATTTTAAAAAAGAAGAAAAAGAAGAAGACCATATGGAAGGTTAAGAGTAACATGCGACCAAGAGACCAAAGATATTCTAGTCCTTGTGTGTGACCTTAGGCAAATCCCTTCTCTCTGAACCTCAGTTTTCCCATTTATACATTGGAGCTAAATATCATCTTTACTGACCTCCTAAGACCACTGTTAAGGGGAAAAAATGAGATAACTATGTGACTGTGCTTAGAAAAGTAGAGAGGATTATACAAAACATAGGTTGAAATTAGGAAGTCAGGTGTTCATATTGTAACCACTCTCCTGCAGCTGAGAATAAGATGAACACAGTATTTGAATTTTGTTTTTTTTTTTGGGGGGGGGGGTAAAGACTTCTTGCCTGCCATAATTACAGACTCTAGGTGAGTATACATACCACAAAACAGGATCTGTCGCACAAGCATATATTGTGTGTGTGTGTGGGGGGGAATATGAATATAAGTTTAAGTTTGCATTGGACAGGGAAATTGGAGCTATGAGAGCAAAAAGACGAGAGAACTCTGGGAACCAGCAGTTAGCGTAATGGCTATGTCGCTGGACTCCCACGTAGTCGACCGCGGTTTGCGTCCCGGACCTGGTGGCTTAAAACTCACGCCCGGGCGCGTGTGCGTGTGTGCCCAATATCCCAAGAGGAGAATTGAGGAGAAGGGATTGTGGTGTGACCATCCCCCCTGGGGGGTGATTTCTCACTTTCTGTCTCTATGTCTCCCTCTGTCTGTCTGGCGAGCGCACGCGCCCTATAGTGAAAAAAAAAGCAAAAACAAAAAAACAAAAAACAAAAAACAAAAAACAAAAAAAAAAAACCTCTCCAAAAAAAAAAAAAAAAAAAAGACTAGAGAACTCTTAGGAACAAAGGTGTTCTGTAGACATGGGCACTTTTGCAAGTATCTTTGGGTCTGCTTATGAAAATACATGCCTTGTTACTACAACTCAGGCTATCATCCATCTTCCTTGGTGTATTACAAAGCCTTCTTGTTTCCCTAAGTTCATGCTTTCCCAATCCAGTTCACCCTCTATACTGCTGCTAAAGTGCTCATGTGGTAACATTCCTGGGCTACTGTTGCCCACAATGTAACATTAATGCTTATTTACATGAATTACAGGACTGGTATGCACTGCTATAACATTTCTTACTAAAATTGTGGAGTACTTTGATACCAGCTGATCCTCTGAGCTCCTTTGAGATCCCTCTTGCTGCCCTAGCTGTCCTGCTCCCCACCCCTGGGCTCAGCCACTAAAGGGTTAGTGTCAAGCACAGCAGGGAGCCTGTAGGTCACTGTTCCATGCAAAGCCTGCATCCACTCTGCTTGGTTGGTGCTCTTGCTGTACTGGCTTTTGAATAAGGATTACCTCTGTATCCATGATTCAACTCATTCCAGACCATTTTTACAGCTTCATCTCTCACTTTTCCCAACAGATGTCAACAACATTAAAATTCTCCTATTTTGTGTTTGGATTCATATATTTGTTTCTCCCTGTTCTGGAAACTCCTTGAGAGTAGGAACAGTGGTTTCCTCATCAATGTAGTCCCAGAGCCCAGCACATAATGGACACTCAGTACATGTTTGATGCTGGTAAATTCTGTTATGTAATCCTGTAAACACCTTCAGGGCCCAGATCTTAAACTGGTACAAGACATTTTTCTGGTCTTTATACAGACCTCATGAATCACATTTATAGTATCCTTGGAAGGGAGGGAAAGAGCAAGCACTATTTCCATTCTTTACTAAGGAAGTGGAAATGTTCCAAGAGTGTGTCTCAGCCGCACAATGAATGTTCAATAGAACTGAGACATAAAGTCATCTCTCTCAAACTTCTTACCCACAGTGCTGGAAAGTCCTTTGGGAGTGAAAACTGCTGCCCTAATGTGAGTAATTGAAGACTGATGCCCTCTGGGGAGGTTTGGCTTACAGTCCTTGGAAGTGAGCCTAAGGACTATCTGTTGGACATAATATAAATATTCTTACCCCTTACTCCCTAGAACTGCCAGGAGAGACATCAACTTATGGGATTGGGGTAGGAAACATCTCTTCTGATTTAGTTGCCAGCATCTGCTATACCACTTAACATGATTTTGTAACTGGTTATCCCTTCAGCAAGAACTTTTGTTTCAGAAACCTGTCTGACACCCTTTCTCTGAGATCCATCCTCCCTACCCCCATGAGAATAGTCTGCCAAGCTGTGAGCCAAGATATAAGTACTATAAAGAAAGCCAGACTGGGAGAATGGCTGAGCCCTTCAAGAAATTTAGTCTCCCTTGGGAAGTAGGCCTCATATATTAGGTATGACTTGGGATGCAAGTAATTGAAATTCAAACTCTATCACTGGCATAAACAACTAGGATATTTATTATTTCATATAACAGTAAATCCAGGGAAAGGGCATTTCTCAAGATTGATTTATTCAGTTGTTCATAATTATGGTCAGTGGGTACTAGGGTAAATCATTACCTCATTCTTGTCCAGCTCAAGAGAGAGAAATTTAATAACTAGTAAGTCTAAGAAACCATGTAGATGTCAGACTTTATCAGTTTAATTTTTATGGACAGAAGAGTACCATGGGTGCTGCAAAAACTAGGTAGATAAAGAGTGCCCATTGAGGGGACCAGCAGTTAGCATAATGGCTATGTCGCTGAACTCCCATGTAGTCGACTGCAGATCGAGTCCCAGACCTGGTGGCTTAAACTCATACCAGGTGCGTGTGCGTGCGTGCCCAAGATCCTGAGAGGAGAATGGAGGAGAAGAGATTGTGGCATGGCCATCCTCCCTGGGGGGTGATTTCTCGCTTTCTGTCTCTCTCTTTCTGGTAAGCGCATGCACCCTATAGCAAAAACCTCTCAAAAAAAAAAATAGTGCCCATTGAGTTCATATTACCTGTGTGGACTTGGGCAAGTCAATTAACTTCTTTAAGTCAGTTTCCTTAGGTGTCAAATGGTAGTTATAATATCTGACTTGTTTTCTAAAAGTGGTTGTGAGGATCATGTGAAATAATGCAAAAACATTTGGTAAGCCACATAAAGTGCCATATACCTTTGTGGTTTTTTAGTTTTCTAATTAATTTATTACTATTATTATTATTATTATTGTTTTAAGTTTTTGCCATAGGGTACATACACTCACCAGAGAAAGACAGAGAGGAAAGTGATCCATCACCCTCCAAGGGGATGGCCATGTAGCAATCCTTTCTCCTCCATTTTCCTCTTGGGATCCTGGACATGCATGTACATGTTACTGGTGTGAGTTTTAGGCCACCAGGTCCAGGTCCAGAACTTGAACCATAGTCAGCCATGTGGGAGTCCAACACCTTAACCACCATGCCACCTGCTGGCCCAATTAATTCACTTTTAAAAATTGACAAAAAAATTTGTGTATGGGGGCTATCAGTATGTCTTCTTTTGAGAAATGATTATTAAGTTACTTTTCCATTTTTAAATTAAGTTATTTATTTTCTGAGGCCTTGTTAAAAAATTACTATCCTCAGAAAGGATGTGTACACAGAACACCTATTGTGTACAAGGCACTGTTAGATTAAAAGGTTAAAATAAAACCCAGTCACTAGCCTTAAGTTCCCCCAAATAGCATGTATGTTTATTTTTTTAATTTATTATTTTTTTATTTACATTTTTTAATACATTCAGTCACATTATTTAGCTTACAAGGTGATCATCTCTCTTTTTTTATTTTTGGAGGTTTTTTCGCTATAGGGTGTGTGTGCTCGCCAGACAGACAGAGAGAGACATAGAGACAGAAAGCGAGAAATCACCCCCAAGAGGGGATGGTCACGCCGCAATCCCTTCTCCTCCATTCTCCTCTCGGGATCTTGGGCACGCACGCACACACGCCCGGCGTGAGTTTTAAGCCACCGGGTCCGGGACGCCAACCGCGGTCGACTACGTGGGAATCCAGCGACATAGCCATTACGCTAAATGCTGGTTCCCAAGGTGATCATTTCAATATGTGAACATTTCTCCCTGGTCGAGTTGATCAAAATATAACAACACTACCTATATTCATCAGAGATATTGGTCTATACTTTTCCTTCCTTGTCCTGTCCTTATCTGTTTTGAGGGTAAGGGTGATAGAGGCTTCATAGAATGAATTAGGGACAGATTCAGCCTTTTGGATCTTTAGAAATAACTTAAGCAGAATGGGGGTTAACTCTTCTTTGAAAGTTTTATAGAACTCAGAGCTGAAGCCATCTGGGCCAGGGCTTTTCTTTATTGGAAGGCTATTTATAACTGATTCAATCTCCTGGCTTGTTATGGGCCTATTTAGACTTTCTATGTCCTCCTGGCTCAAACTTGGTAGATTATATATGTCCAGGAATTTGTCCATCTCATCCAGATTGTCTTGTTTCTTGGCATATAGTTGTTCATAGTATCTTCTAATTATGTTCTGTATTTCTGCTTTGTCTGTTATTACATTTCCTGCTTCATTGCATATTTGATTCACCTGGTTCCTTTCTCTCTTCTTAGTAAGTCTCGCTAATGGTGTATAGATTTTGTTTATCTTTTCAAAGAACCAGCTTTTACTTTCATTTATTTTCTGTATAGTTCTCTTATTTTCTATTTCATTTATTTCTGCTCGGGTCTTTATTATTTTCTTTCTCCTGGAGTTTTTTGGATCATTTTGCTGTTGCTTATCCAATTCTCTGAGGCATGATGTTAAGTGATCCATTTGCCTTCTTTCCTTCTTCCTCTTATGAGCGCTAATTGCTATAAACTTCCTTCTTATGACCGCTTTTGCAGTGTCCCAAAGATTATGGAAACTCATGTCCTCATTGTCATTAGGTTCCATGAATCTTTTGATTTCAGACTTTATTTCATCAGTAGTTGTGGAGTCATTCAGTAGTAGGTTATTTAGTTTCCATGTATATGAGTATTTTTGAGTATTTCTCTTGAAATTAAACTCAAGTTTAATTCCATCATGGTCAGAGAAGATGCTGGGGATAGTTTCTATGCCTTTGAATCTGTAGAGGATTGCTTTGCACCCTATGATGTGGTCAGTCTTCAAAAAGGTTCCATGTGGAGGTTCCAAAAAAGTGTATCTCATGGTTTTTGGATGGAAAGTTCTATAGATGTCTGTTAAGTCCATTTGATTTATGGTATCATTCAGATCCTTTATCTCTTTATCTATTTTTTGTCTAGATGATCTGTCCCGAGGGGATAGTGCAGTGTTGAAGTCTCCAACAATTAGTGTATTGCAGTCTATCTCCCCTTTTAGATCTAACACTTTCCTTCACATATTTGGGTGCTCCTGTGTTAGGCACATAGATATTTATAAGAGTTATATCTTCTTGATCTAATGATCCTTTTACTACAATATAGTGCCCTTCTTTGTCTCTTCGAACAGTTTTTGTTTTAAAGGCTATTTTGTCAGAAATTAGTATTGCAACTCCAGCTCTTTCTTGATTCCCTATTGCTTGGAAAACCTTTTTCCAAACCTTCACTTTCAGTCTATGTATGTCTTTATCGATGAGGTGGGTTTCCTGCAGGCAACAGATAGAGGATTTCTGTTTTTTTATCCATGCGGCCAGTCTGTGTCTCTTGATTGGGGAATTTAATCCATTCACATTCAATGTTATTATCGATGTAACTGGATCTAACCTGACATTTAAGTTGGCCATTGTCACAGCAGTCTTTTATTCCTTTGTTTCTGTCAGTTAGCTCTTTGGTTTTACTGGAACAGTACTTTCTTCAGGATTTCTTGAAGAGCTGGTCTGGTGCTGGCAAATTCTTTTGGGTCTTGTTTGTCTGAGAATATTTTAATCTTTTTTTCTCATATGAAGGATAATCTTGTAGGATACAATAATCTTGGTTGAAATTGGTTTTTCTCTTAGCACTTTCAATACATCTTCCCATTCTTTCCTTGCTTGCATTGTTTCTTTGAGAGGTCCAGAGTTAGCCTGATGGGATGACCTTTGTATGTCACTTCTCATTTCTCTCTTGCCAGTTTTAGAATCATGTCCTTATCTGTGGTCTTGGATAGTCTGGCTAAGATGTGCCTTGGGGAAGATCTTCTGAGGTTATTCTAACTGGGGTCCTTTGTATTTCTTTGGTCTTGATGCTTGAATGCCTCTCTAGACTTGGGAAATTTTCTTCCAGGATTTCATGGAATAGATTTTCCATGCCGTTATTAGTTTCTTCACCTTCTGGGATGCCAATTATTCTGATATTTGGGCATCTTATGGAATCTAGTATTTCTCGTATATTATCCTCGTGTATTTTTGTTATTTTCTCTATCTTTTTTTTATTTTTTTCTAGATCAGAAGTTTTATCTTCTACATCAGAGATTCGATCTTCAGCATGGTCTAAACAACTTTTAATACTTTCAAGGGAGTTTTTGATTTCTTCTATACCAGACTTTATCTCTAATAAAGACTTTATCCAGACTTTATCTCTATCTTCCTCAGAGTGTCCATTTCTTCTTTCATATCTTGGAATGGCTTCATCATCTCCTGTAGTTCATTGTCTCTTTTCTGATCCAACTCAAAAAATTTGTTCACTATAAATGTTCGAAATTCTTTGTCTGACATTTTGGTAACATCATCCATTAGCACGAAAGATGGAGGGGAGTTACTCTGTACCTTTGATGGAGATGTATTTCCTTGTTTATTCATACCTGAGGCTCTTCTTCTACTTCTAGCCATTGGAAGATGTATTCACTTTGAATACCTCTTGCGGGAATGTTTCTCTGACTAGGAGTAAGTGACTTTCCCTTTTGCTGCAAATTAATGTTTCCCGAAGTCTCTCTTCTATTGTTTTTACCAACGTGGTATCAAGAAGGGTACTCTACTGAGGTGTCTGAAAAGCAATATCTCCTGTTTCTTAGGTGGCTCAGTACAAGGGAAGATCCCAGAGAAAGTTATATTACTAGGGTATTTCAGATATCTGATTATAGACCTGTCTAGTCCTTCTGGAAGGGTGGAAGATGAAGAGGAAAGGGTATTAGGTGAAACAACAGAAGAAAAAAACGAATAAAAAAACATACACAAGAATAAAGAAAAAGTTACGCGCTGCGCATTAGCGCGGCGCGCAATTTCGCCAGACACCTGCCACTGGGTCTGTGGCCTGCTGCTGGGGACAGAAGAGGCTGTGGAAGGAGGAAGACAAGGAAATTAACAAGAGAATAAGAAGCTGAAAAATCAAAAGCAGAGAAGTACTAGCCACCTACCTAGGGGGTGGACACTTGGGCTGGGGGTCTGCAGGTGAGGTGAGGGAGCAGCAATGTCCCTGCCTCAGGATCGCTGGCTGGCCAGAGGCCTGCCACTGGGTCTGTGGCCTGCTGCTGGGGACAAGAGAGGCTGGGGGTGGGTGCTTGGGCTGGGGGTCTGCAGGTGAGGTGAGGGAGCAGCAATGTCCCTGCCTCAGGATCGCTGGCTGGCCAGAGGCCTGCCGCTGGGTCTGTCAATAGCATGTATCTTCTAAGTACCCATAGTGCTGGAGACAGAGATATAAAAAAATAAAAATAAAAATAAAACTAGTCCTTGAGCTCAGGAAGTGCTAGTAGAGTGGAGGAGACAGACCTATGAACAGACAACTTTAGTACAATTTGGTAAGTGAACATAAGAGTAGTAGTGTATGCAGAGTGCTCTGGGAGTACACAAGTGTTACTAACCTATCCAGGTTACACAGAGAAGGGGTTGAGGGAATGTCAAGAACTTAAAAAGCATATATATATATTCCCCAGATAGACTTATTTTGTACTTTAGGGACAAACTATAGAGTCGATAGAAAACAATAAGTAAACAATAAGGTGACTGAATAATTTTTCCTTTCTCTTCATCTGCTGTGGTTAACCAGCACATGGTTCCTAGAGCTTCTAATCAGTGTCTAAAAACTAAGTCTACATAGTAATTTCAAAATGTCACTGAACACTGACCCTCACTGATAAAATAGTAACCTCCAAAGTCGTTTCATGATTTTATTTATGTTCTCTGGGAACTGCAGAAGATTGGGCCCCTAATAACTTGGGGCATCTGTATCAACTTTTTCAGAAAAGGATTATTTGACTATAGTTTCTCATATATTATCATTAATATTTACAACCCCCCATCTTATATTGCTAACTTAACATACTGCACATTAAAATTATACTTATACAGAGTTAAAGTACTTTTTAAAATCTAATATTCTTCAAACATAACCAATCTTTTCATTTTTTCAAGTGTTATTTTCATCAACTCTATCATTTCCTAAATTGCACAAAGCCTACTGGTGGTGCTGTGAGGACAGTATATGGCCAGTCTATAGAATCTAGTTTGTGAACTAAATTTCAGGGTTAGATGCAAAGTTCCAGTGACGATGCCTTGCTTGTCACGATACCCTCATGTACAATAGATATCTTTGCTGTCCAAGGTTCTCTGACTCCTAAGATGCCTTAATTATAGTGTGATAGAATTTGACCACTAAAACGTCTGCTGGGCTTTTGGTGCATGAATTCCTGTGCTACAAAGGGCTCTGCTGTTTAGCATGCTCATAAAGCTCCTCAAGGACAGGTTCTTAGGCCCAAGTTTTTGCTCTTTGGCATACTATGTGGTTTCTTAGCTCCTGAGGCAGGTACCTACCTGCCTATCTCAAGCTGCTTCCTCAGGCTCAGAGTCTGGCAGTGTTTTCCTGGGGGACACAGCCATCCTCCCTGTTGCTCTGAACCAGCCCAGAGGACTTATAAAAGCCAGAGGCAACCACTTACAGACAGGAGCATGGGCCTAGCTTTGAAAAACACAATATTTCATCTCTCTCACACCAATTAGTGAATGATGGGATCTGCATTAAGGGGAAGAGTGCTGAAAGAATATTTTTAGAAAATGAACTGAAAAGGACACCAGCAAGGATTGATCATTACTTCTAAATGATAGGGTGCCCTTTATTTGTTGAAATCACCCAGAGCTGGAATAGATTCCAGAGCTATGGGAAAAATAAGAGAGTGTGCTAACCATCAAGCTTTTGATCATGGGCTCAAATTGATATGGGCAGAACTACCTTAGACTAACCTCTAGCTTTACTCTTTAACTTAAATTTTGCTTTGTGGGGGCCAGCAGATGGTATAATGGTTATGTTTCTGAACTCTCATGTAGTCAACCATGGTTCGAGTCCTGGACCTGGGGGCTTGAAACTCAAGCTGGGTGCATGTGCGTGTGCCCAATATCCCAGGAGGTGACTGGAGGGGAAGGAATTGAGGAGCTTTCTGTCTCTCTGTCTCTGTCTCTCTGGTGAGTGCACACGCCCTAATAGCAAAACTCTCAAAAAAAAAGAAGAAAGAAAAAATTTTGCTTTGTATTCCTTTCAGTAAGTTTCTTTCTAGTTTTTAGGTTGTAAAGGGTAGTTTACAAACCAAAACTTGGGTGAATGTCAGGGAGTCAGCTGAAATATCTGAGTACTACACATACACCAATTTCTTTTTTAAAAAGAATTATTTATTAATTTAATTCCATTTGTTATTATTATTTTTCAATTTGTGCAGAGACAGAAAGAGAGAGAAAGGGAAAGCGAAAAAGCAAGCCACCAGGTCCAGGACTTGAACCATGGTTGACCATGTGGGAATCCAGTGCCTTTAACCACCATGCCACCTGCCAGTCCCAGAAATACCTATTTCTACCTAATGCATTACATTTTTTTATCTAATGCTTTTAATTTTCATTTTTAAAAGAATTATTTTAACTTTATTTATTTACTTATTTTTTAATTTGACCAGATAGGATCAGATCACAAGAGAGAGAGAGAGAGAGAGAGAGAGAGAGAGAGAATGCAAGCCACCAGAACTGTGGTCGGCCATGTGAGAGTCCAGTATCCTTAACCACCATGGCACCTGCTGGCCCCTTTTCTTTTTTTTTTCTTTTTTTTTTTTTTTCTGTTTTTGGAGAGGATTTTGCTATAGGGCGCGTGCGCTCACCAGACAGACAGAGAGAGACAGAGAGACAGAAAGCAGGAAATCACCCCCCAGGGGGGTTGGCCACACTGCAATCCCTTCTCCTCCATTCTCCTCTTGGGATCTTGGGCACGCATGCACACGCGCCTGGCGTGAGTTTAAGCCACCAGGTCTGGGACTCGAACCACGGTCAACTACGTGGGAGTCCAGCGACATAGCCATTAGGCTAACTGCTGGTCCCTGGCCTCTTTTCTTTTTTTAAAAGCAAAGTCAGTATCTAAACGAGGGCGTAGAACATAGTAAATTCTCAGCTCATCTATACCGTTTGAGGAATGAATAAATTAATAAAAGGTCTGCCTGACGATTTAATTCAGTAATTATTTTGCTTAGTTGTATGTGTTTCTGACATAACAGAAATTTCATATAGAGAAAAGTTGAAAGGATGGTGTATTAAATATTCATATAGCTGGGCTAGCCAGTGGCATGGTGGTAAAGGTGACTAGATTTCACATGGCTGACTGTGCAGTTCAAGTCCTGGACTTGGTGACTTGAAAAACAAATTGGGTGCATGAGCGTGCATGCCCAGAATCCTGAGAGGAGAATGTAAAAGGGATTGCTGCATGACCCCATGGATAGTGCTTTCTCACCCTGTCCCCAACCTTGTCTCTCTCCAGGGAGTGCATGTGCCTTCTGGCAAAGTACAAAACAAAAAAACTCCTATAACCATCACCTAGATTCAACAATTAACGTTTCACTACACTTTCTTTCAGGAGAGGTTTTTTCGTTTTTGCTTTTTTCTTTTTCTGCTATAGGGCGCGTGCGCTCACCAGACAGAGAGACAGAGAGACAGAAAGCGAGAAATCACCCCCCAGGGGGGATGGCCACGCTGCAATCCCTTCTCCTCCATTCTCCTCTTGGGATCTTGGGCATGCATGCACACGTGCCCGGCGTGAGTTAAGCCACCGGGCCCGGGACTCGAACTGAGGTCAACTACGTGGGAGTCCAGCAACATAGCCATTATGCTAACTGCTGGTCCCAGATGAACCTCAGTCTTTTTTTTTCTTTTTTCTTTTTTTTTTTTTTTTTTGCTATAGGGCGTATGCGCTTTCCGGAAAGACAAGAGAGAGACAAAGAGACAGAAAGCGAGAAATCACCCCCCAGGGGGGATGGCCACGCTGCAATCCCTTCTCCTCCATTCTCCTCTTGGGATCTTGGGCATGCATGCACACGTGCCCGGCGTGAGTTAAGCCACCGGGCCCGGGACTCGAACTGAGGTCAACTACGTGGGAGTCCAGCAACATAGCCATTATGCTAACTGCTGGTCCCAGATGAACCTCAGTCTTTTTTTTTCTTTTTTTTTGCTATAGGGCGTATGCGCTTTCCGGAAAGACAAGAGAGAGACAAAGAGACAGAAAGCGAGAAATCACCCACTAGGGGGGATGGCCACACCGCAATCCCTTCTCCATTCTCCTCTCAGGATCTTGGGCACGCACACACACATGTGCTCGGCGTAAGTTTAAGCTGCCAGGTTTAGGACTCGAACCGCGGTCGACTACATGGGAGTCCAGCAAAATAGCCATTACACTAACTGCTGGTTACATTTTCTTTCTCACATATCTATTCATCTATTGATTTCTTCTATTCATATACCAATCCCTATTATTTTTTGATATATTTCAGAATAAATTGAGATCAGTACAGGTCCCCCAAAAGATTTCATCACATATTTCACTAGAGGTCAATTTTTGTTTATGGTTTTGTTTTTTATTTTGAGGAAAAATTTACAAACCATAAAATACACAAATTGTAAGTATACCATTGGGTGATTTTGACACACCACACACCTCTTTGTATCCCTAATCATTGTCAATATGTAGAACATTAAGGCTGGCTCAGTGGCACAGTGGTAACATACTACTCAAGTGATGCTCAATCCATTTGGAAGATCATGGATTTGGTTTGTCTCTCAACTTGGGCAGGCCAGGTGCACATGCCCATGATTCTGGCTAGCTGGGAAGGCTGGGGGCGGGGGGTGGATTGCAGTGTGAGACCTGATTAAGGGTCCTTTTTTCTCTCATTCTCCTTTTTTCTCTTTTACTCTCATAAGAAAAAAAAATTTAAAAAAAGAAGGGGGAAATTTTCCTCATGCCAGAAATTTCCCCCATGCATGTTCTTTTTAACCATGTTGTGTCACTTTCCTAATTGAACCAGCAACTCTGTTAGCATAAGTTAATGAGTCATAGCATAAGCACAGTTAGCCATAAGTTAATGATTCTAACTGGGAGGCTGCTTTGATATCTTTGTCCTTTCATTGACTGATGCTTTGAAGGAGAACCAGGTGGTATATAACAAGTTTTGGTCCTCAGTGCCCTTCACTTTGATAAATTTCAGCTGGAAGCATTTTGTCTCCTTTTAAGCAAACATTTGTGAAAGATTGTCCATTCATTAATTGCAGCAATTGCTTTATAGATTTAAACTGAGGTGAAACAATGATAATTTGTTTTATTTTTGTATTTCCTTTTTATTTTACATTTTTCTTTTTTCTTTAATTTACATTTAATTGGCATAGATCTGTATGTCATACAACCTGGTTTTTCAAAGCTTGCATGCACTGTAAGATAATCAGATCAGGGGTATTACTTTATACATGGTGTTCAATAAAGACCCTTACATTCTTGTGTCTATAATTTGTTTTATTTTATTGTAATTTAATATTAGTAAGGGATAAGAGCTAGTATTAAGTGGCTGTTCTTTTTAGCCGGGTCTCTTTCTTTGATATAAAAGTAAAGGATAAAGCTGCTATACATAATCCTGGCTTGATCTTCAGAGCTCTAGTCAGCTCATTGAAACTCAGATGAAGGCTAAGGGCTGAAATATTCATCAAACACTCAAAGGAATGTGCATGTGCCTTTTGAAATCCAGGCTTTGAGTAATTTGGTATGTAGTAAGAGTCAGACTATTCCATGATCCAGGAATGATGAGAGACATTAGAAGCTGAATTGGCAGAAACACTGATGGGCTAGTGCCTGTCCCTAGTAAACATACCTGTATGTTGGTTCCTTTTGGTTAATGGTACTGTTGCTGGTTGGCAATGTGAGCATCTTCAGAACTTCTAATTCAGGGATTTGCATGCTTTAGCTATCATCAGAACCACCTGGGTAGATTAAAATACAGATTGATGGCCCCACCATTGGAATTTGTGATTTAGTAGACCTAAGGTGGATCCTGCCAATTTGCATTTCTAACAAGCTCCCAGAAGATGCTGATGCCGCTGTGATCCAGTAACCACACTTTGAGAACCACTGTAGGAAAGAGGTAAGGAAAGGAGGGAATTCCTTGTGCCAGACCACTATAAAATATGATGTTATATGTGGTTCAGAGGGAATGGCCATGACTCCTGCTATGTTTTTGAGTGGGAGGATATGAGTGAAGACACAGAGACTACTTTTTTCAACCCACACAGCAGGAATTTCACTTTGCACTGGATTCATTATGACCCTAGCTTTCCAAAGACCTAACTGATCTTGCTTCAGAAAGGAAAGAACCCAGGACCCAAATTACATGACATAGTTTTACTTAACTCCCTCCTGTGTTGGGACCCTCAGAAAGACATAATATGTGGCTGTGGAGACCATACATCTAGGATTCCTGGGACAGCTCTGACTTCACTTATATCCCCTTATCCCCATAAAAATAATTGTCAGGCCATGTTCTGCTTTGGGGTTCAGAAAATATTGTTCCTATATGCATGGCCTAGGGGCCCTGGGGATCCAAAAAGTTAAGTCTTTGCTTTCTTTATTGAGATTGTGGGGCCAGGGCAAAAGCTACCTCACAGAGAGGACTAGAAAGTTGGGGTTAATCTAAACATTTGAAATCAACAGCATGCTATGTGTTACTTCTTTCTTTTCAAGTGTCTCAATTATCCCTATTACATATCCTGAAATATTACAAATAAGAGATTCTGAGTGTTGAGATGGACTAAATTGGATGTCTGGTTGCCTCTATTTCCTCCTAATCCCACCCTCTGGAAGGACCACATAGAAATAGCCCAGATAGAAGAGCCACTCCGAAGAAGAAAATTCTACAACCTTCATTGATTGACCACTCTTTCTAATATTTACTTATTTTTCCTGACAGGAAGTTCTTTCTTCTTGCTAACATCAGCCCCTCTTCTTGCAATTTCTTTCTTTTCCTTTGCTCTATATTCAATAAAAATTGAGAATAGCTGGTCCTCACCCTCTATGTTCTTTATGTGCTTAAAGGTCATATCCTTCCTAGGTCCAGTTTTAACCATCCTCAGAGCTCCTTTATCCTTCCTTCCTCTATCTGACTTGCTAACCATTTAATCTTCTTTGCCATAGGGAAGCAGCTTAGGCAGTCTGGGTTAACAGTGCAGCAAAGCCTAAAGCTTTATAGCTTTTGCTAATGGGCAAACTAAATGTTTAGTAGAGACTATTTTCAAACACGCAGTTGTGAACAACTTAAAGTGGGCTGTACATGGAACCTATTTCCTCTCCCAGATCTCCCAACAGGGCCTCCTCTTAGCAGCTGAAATGAGTTAGTGGTAATCAATGCAGAGTAGGAATCCTGCGGTTTCTGCCCTTCTGCTGGTTCTACAGCAGCTAGTCTCTTAAAGTGATCTTTCTCTGTAGTACAGCCAGTAAATGTGACTTTGGAATCAGTTGGACAAAGGGCCTAAAAGTTGCCTTAGCCAAAGAGCAGGAAGTACCAGCACTGGAGGTTTTAGGATAGTTGGCAAGAATAGGAGTGAACAGGGATTGATGAAAGAGCTTGGACCCAGAATGTTTGCTATCCACAGAACAACCACAACCACACTTCGCAATTGTGCATGGCTTTTTTCTTTTTGCAAGTTTGCAGAGGGCTTTTCTTTTTTTTTTTTTTTTTTTGGAGAGGTTTTTGCTATAGGGCGCGTGCGCTCACCAGACAGACAGAGACAGAGAGATAGAAAGTGAGAAATCACCCCCCAGGGGGGATGGCCACGCCGCAATCCCTTCTCCTCCATTCTCCTCTCGGGATCTTGGGCACGCACGCACACGCGCCCGGCGTGAGTTTAAGCCGCCGGGTCCGGAACTTGAACCGCGGTCGACTACGTGGGAGTCCAGCGATATAGCCATTACGCTAACTGCTGGTCCCCAGAGGGCTTTTCTGACCTTTGTGTACTTGGCCTTTGTCCACTGTCCCAACTCTATGAAAGTGATGCCAGCAATTGGTGGCAGAATCCTAGTCTCAGGACTAGTTGGGTGCCTAAGAGGAGACTAGCTTGCTACATGGTGAGATTCTCTTTCAGGCAGGTAACCTGCTTTTGATGGTATGCATTCCTGAATTGTTTGTGTGGTATGCGATAGCCGCTGTCTTACATGACACTGGAAGGTGGGTCCAGGTCCCATTCTAGTCAGGTTAAATTGGATCTAGCTAATGGCACTGTAGAAGAAAGGGATAGGGCCAACAAATATTTGTCCTGTTCTCATCTTCTCACCATTGCCTCCTCTGTTTTAATCAAACTTTACAAGCACTTCTCTTCATAAACACTAGCTAAGCAGTTTGTCTCAGCAGAGCTATAGGAGCAGTTAATATACACAGCCATAAAGAAGAAGAAAGAAAAAGAGATGCAGAGAGAGAGAGAGAGAGAGAGAGCAAAAAAAAAATGCCTTTCCCATTTGTATGAGAGTGTCATTGAAGACTTCATCACAGATACACTCAAGACTTAGAAATAGAAATTGGTTTGGGGTGGGAGAGGGGAGAACAGTTTGATTGAAGCACTAGCTGCTTTGGCCTTGAGCCAAGGCAAATTGCCAAAGAACCATTAAACTCTGTGTAATTCTATATAATTCACAGCAGCCACAGGTAATCTGAATCAGACCTGACAAAACTTTATCACTTATTGTCCATTAGTGTTGAATGTACACTACAGACATTTAAACTTTTTTTTCTTTTTTTTGGTATAGTATGGTGGTCATATTTTCCAAACCCCAAATCAGGAAGCTTTGCTTGACTGAGGATTTTTTTTTCTGACTTATGCATTTGTTTATATGGAAAGCCTCACAAAGATAGAGATGCTGAATCACAAAAGTATAAAACACTGAACCAACTGAACAAATGGCTTTTAAGGAAGGAACTATTGTCATGTGAAATTGGGTCAGGGTGTACTCTCACTCAGACATTGGTAGTATTCTCCCACCCCCTACCCACACATACCTTTTTAGGGGTCTTAGGGAACTGGTTAACTATGCACTAAATCAAATTAGAATCTGGTTTATGCCCATCATCTGGATTTGCTCTTAAATGTTTGAGGGATGGTAGACTGAAAGAGCCTGTTGTAATGTTTGTACACAGGAAGGTAGATGTTTCTTCAAAATCCCCGATGCTGGGAGCAGTTAAATCTCTCAGTGTTCCTGGTCTGTTTGTGAGACCTTGTGTGTGTTTTAAATTAACTTCCTAAGAGTGATAATGTTAAAGCTAAGAAGAATCATATCTGGATGCAAGGTATTATTGCCATGCACCCAAGTTTCCTTAAAGGCTTCATTCCTCCCACCAAATTCAGACTGTGACATGCACCTCTGGAAACCTCATGACAAACAGGAGATATTTAGCTCAAAGTATAACTATTCTGGAATATTCTCAGCCAATAATAATAGTGCTCTAAAAAGAAAAGCTAAAGTGGAAGCTAGCTGGTGGCATGGTGGTTAGGGTGTTGGACTCCCACATGGTTGACCATGGTTCGAGTCCTAGACTTGGTGGCTTGCTTTCTCTCTCTCTCTCTCTCATCTCTATCTCTCTGATGACTATAGCAAGTTAATAATAATAATAACAATATAAAAATAAAATAATTTTTAAAAAGCTAAAATGCCCTTTGCCACAAACTCTTTGTACTTCTAGTTAAGTATTATGAGTAGAAATATACCCATAGAAGAAACAAAAAGGTTTTGTCACAAACTCACAGATGAAAATATTTTAAATCTAATAGATACTCTACCTTGGGCAAGTCAAGTAACATCCCAGTTACAAGATCAAAAAAGGGAAAATAATGTTACTTGGCCAGAATCAGGCAAATAAATATAACGATATCCTGAGATCCCTTCTAGTTTCAAGAAATATTTATTGAGCAACAACTTTGTGTTCAGTACAAGTATTTGTTCTGCTAGATGCCAGTGATAGACCTATTAAACAAAACATTGACTGGGGCCAGCCAGTTGCATGGTGGTTAAGGTGTTGGGTCCCATATGGCTGACTCTGTGGTTTGAGTCCCAACCTGCCATCTGGGAAAACATGCTGGGTCCGTGTTTGTATATGATCAAAGTCCCGAGCGGAGAATGGAAGAGAAGGGATTGCAGTGTGGCCATCCTCTCTGGGGGTTTATTTCTCACTTTCCCTCTCTCTTCCTGGCAAGTGTGCATGCTCTATGGCAAAAATATTAAAAAACAACAACAACAACAAAACACCTGTCTCCCTTACTATAATGTATGTATCCTGACAGAAGGGAAATATATGTAGAGATAAAAGAGATGATGAAAAATGGTGATGTTTTCTGTGAATGAAATAGAACAGATAATGTGATGGAGAGTGATGAGGTTCAGGGTAAGGGAGAGAGAGAAGGAATCCACTTTATATTGGTATTTAAGTTAGGGGAATATAGAGAAAAGGGATAAGGTCATCTGATATTTGCCCTTTTCTCATGTCCTCACTATTGGCTATAAGGGTGGGGGGGAGCTAATCTCTCAGATGAGGCAAAATTTGATCTGACACCTGGATGATGAAAAGACCTACATAAGAATCTGTAAGAGAAGAAGAATGATCTCAGCAGAGAGAACAGCAAGTACAAAGGTTCTGAGGTAAGGTTGGCCTTGACCTCTCTGAAGGATAGAAATTTTGGTAGGACTATATACTGGGTGTTTGTGTAGGGGGTGGGAGGTTGTGGGAAATGAGATGTAAAAGGCACATGTAGCCAGATTATGTAGTACTTCTGAGCTTCTGCTATTTATATCCTAAGAATCATTCCTTGGTCTGTCTGATTTAATTAGTGTGAATCTAAATGCAAGATATTTCTGGTAGGGCTGTGTGAAATTTGTCCATAGGAAACCCAGAGTGAGGGACCGGGGGCCATGGGGAGAAAGAACAATGAAAGGGACCAGCAGTTGGCATAATGGCTATGTCGCTGGACTCCCATGTATTAGACCATGGTTTGAGTCCTGGACCCAGTGGCTTAAACTCATGCCGGGCGCATGTGCGAGTGTGCCCAAGATCCCAAGACGAGAATGGAGGAAAAAGAGATTGTGGCATGGCCATCCCCCTCCCCCCCAGAGGGGTGATTCCTTGCTTTCTATATCTCTGTCTCTCCCTGTCTTTCTGGCAACTACACATGTCCTATAGCAAAAACCTCCTTAATAAAGAACAAAAGAAAGAACAATTAGATAGGGAAGGCAAGCTCAAATGCCTGAGGAGAGAGAGAGATGGGAATGGAAGAAATAATGTATCACAGAAGGGTGGTTGTTAGGAAAGGACTGGAGAAAGTTTGGGGAGAGGAGGAAAAGCACCAGAGTAACCCTGGATGTGTAGAACAACCCACCCTCAGTGCCTCAGTGCCAAGGTTTATGGAATTTGCTTTCTGAAGGGGTCAACCTTATAGGAGAAGGGACAGACTCCATCCTTGAGTTCAAGGTTAGAAAAGTAGAAATGAGCAGAGGCAGGAGCTGAAAATCTGGTTCTTTCCTTTTATCTAGACTTAACCTAAAAAGAAAGTTTGATACCAGAAAAAATGGTTTCCACGCTGTTGCTCTTATTGATTCTCTCAGGTCTTGAACTCAAATGCCCATCATTTCTTTCTTCATTTTCTTATGCAGTCCTGGCATTACAAAAGGAAAGGGTCTCTGATGTAAAAGTCTCTACTCACCACTAAAGACACATAAACAATTGGGTGCATAGTGTTTCACTTTTTTTTTCTATTGCAGAAACTCAGTTTTGTTTTATGTTATTTGACACATCTTGCTGAGTGGAAAAGAGATGGTATGAAATTTCTCAGTCTCCATGTGAGCTTGACAGTAGCTTGGAACAATGTAATGGCTCACTTATTTCCTAGATTTGCAGCACTATGTGAAAGCATCAGCAAGTGTGTCGATTTAATTTAAAGTTAGGTCCATCCTAGGGTCAGTAAAGGAATTATTGCTGTTGACTTTGCAACATACATGTATGCAACGGTAGGTTATTTCAGTAGGAGCTATTTGCTTTGCTAGCAGTTATTCAGAAGGATGAGAGGAAGTTAAACGCCTGTTTTCCCTTTCTTCTTCTCTCACTGGTAAGAGAACTAAGTGAAGACCAGAGATTAAAATCACGGCTGGTGAAAAGGAGCCTGGACTGGGACAAACAATGTTCTGGGGCGGGAATGCAGACTCCTAGCTCTTGAAAACAGAAAGAAAGGCCCCTCTCTTTGTCTCCATCTTGTGGAGGGCACACAAGTGCCTAGTAAGCTGGACAAGTGGTTTCCAGCTGTCAAAGCAGACCCAGAGGTTTCTAGAAGCGGCCTTTGTTCCTTCCTTAAAGGGTGTTCAGTACCTTGGTCCTTTTCCAGTCAGAAATGACTAATGTTGGGTATGTGCACTCTTTAGAAACTATCTTTGGCTTTTTGTATCATGGGTTATAAATAGATGGCTTCAGGGAACCAGCAATGAGTTATTGAGTGAACCTGACTTTGGGATGGTTCAGATTCCAGACAGTTAATCACATGTTCTTGGGCTAGAAGGCTGTATGTAACTCATTTACATTCAGTTGGCAAATTAAAAAGACATTTCTGATCAACTTGAAGAATAGTTTCACATCGACAGTGGGTTGAGATTGGAGAAATATTTTATTAAGCCAAGTAATATTACTTTCATCCTTCTTTAGTAATTAGAATTTAACATGAATTCTTTTTTTAACTTGGGTGTATCTTACATTCATGCACAGTTCATGAATGCTAGTGAATTGATATGTCCTCTTTACAGTGCTTTTATGTTAGGTGGGATATACAAAAAACATTGATCTTTTCAGCCTCCTAGACTCACTCGCAAGATTTGTACACAGTGCTCTTTTAGTGCTGGAGGGCATTATGGACTTTCTGGTTTCTCCTAGATGCTTTTAACCCTATACAGAAGAGCATTTTGAAAGAGTTTTTTGTTTGTTTGTTTGGTTTTTGTTTTGTTTTGTTTTACAGCATGTGCATATACTGGAGAGAGGGACAGACACAGTGAAAAATTATTCCCTAAGGAGGAGGGCTATATGCAATCCCTTCTCCTCCATTCTCCTCTTGGGATTTTGGACATGCACACACGCACATGCGCTCTGTGTGAGTTTTAAGCCTCCAGGTCTGAGTCTCAAACTATGATCAGCCATGTGGGAGTCTAGCAACATAACCCTTATTTTATCTGCTGGTCCCAGAAATTTTTGTTTTTTAATTCTTTCTTAAATTAAGGAACAACTTACATCCAATAAAATACACAAATTTTAATGAGATTTTAGATAAGTAAATTTCCATGTAATTAGCAACCAGATGAATATATAAAACATTTCCAGCTGCCTCAGAAAATATCCTCATGTGCCTTCACAATCAGTATGACCTCTTCAGAGTTAACTGCTATTTAGTTATAGGTTAACTTTTGTTTAGTCTTGACCTTTGTATAAGATGGAATCATAGTAGGTACTATTTTAAACTGAGTTTCTTTCACTGAGTATTTTTGAGACTTCATTGAATGTACCAGTAGTTCTTTTGTATTGCTAGGTAGTATTCCATTTTGTGTGTATGTGTATGTTTTGATGGACATTTGGGCATTCCTAGTTTTTGTCTGTTATGAGTAAAGCTGCTGTAAATAACCATATCTTTTCATGGACACATGTAATTTCTACTCTTGAGCATCCCTTTGTGTATAATTACTGAATCTGACAGTAGGTATTAATATATAGATTTCCAAAGTGGTTGCACAATTTTATACTCCTGCCAGAAATGTAGAGTTCAAATTGCTGTACATTCTTGCTAATACTTAGTATTTTCAGTCTTTCCAATTTTAGGCATTCTGGTAGATCTGTAGTAGTATTTGACTATGATTTTAAATTGCATTTCCCTGAGGAAAAAAAAATTATATTGAATACCTTTTAATCTGTTTATTGTGCATTTAGCTATATTTTTTAGTGAAATGCTTGTTAAAGTCTTTTGCCAAGCATTAATTGGCTTTTCCTTACAGATTTGTAGTTCTTTTAATATTATGAATGTAAGTCCTTTGTTAGATATACATATTGGAAATTTTTTCCAGCCTGTGGCTTGTATTTGCTAGTTTTTCAGTGATACCTTGAATGAAGATTTTTTTCTTTTGATGAACTCCAATATAACACTTTTTTTTTATGGTTACTACTTTTGCGTCCTGCCCAAGAAATCCTTGACCACTTTAAGCACAAAGATACATTGCCGTATTGTCCTCAAAATCTTTTTTTTTTTTTTTCTCTTTTTTTGGAGAGGTTTTTGCTATAGGGCGCGTGTGCTCGCCAGCCAGACAGAGAGAGACAGAGAGATAGAAAGCAGGAAATCACCCCCCAGGGGGGATGGCCACGCCGCGATCCCTTCTCCTCCATTCTCCTCTCGGGATCTTGGGCACGCACGCACACGCGCCCGGCGTGAGTTTAAGCCGCCGGGTCCGGGACTCGAACCGCGGTCGACTACGTGGGAGTCCAGCGACATAGCCATTACGGTAACTGCTGGTCCCCAAATCCTTTGTTTTTAATCCTCTCACTTAAGTCTATGATCTGGCCAAATTTATAATAAAAATTTACATCAGTAAAATGTATTGAGCATATATCCTCAATGTACATAATTTTATTTATGGATGATATAATTTACTTCCACCAAAAATAGGTACTAATAAAGTTTGATTTTTTTTAAGAGAGATTTTTGTTGTAAGGCACATGTGTTCACCATAGAGACAGAGAGAGACAGAAAGCAAGAAATCACCCCTCCAGGGAGGATGGCCACAACACAATCCCTTCTCCTCCATTGTCTTCTCAGGATCTTGGGCACACATGCACACATGCCCAGTGTGAGTTTCAAGCCGCGGGGTCTGGGACTCGAACTGCCATCGACTACATGGGAGTCCAGTGACATAACCATTATGCCATCTGCTGGTCCCTGAAGTTTGATTTTTAATTTGTTTAGATAAATATAAATATGAACAGACAGTTCAGTGGATACTGTGCACAGTCTGGGGTATATGTGCCTTACTCTGGACACTACTAGGGGACTAAAAATAGTTTGTGGAAAATGGCATGAAAGTACAAGTTTATTTTGGTGCAAAACAAATGAAACCCATGCATAGTTTTCACAATACACTTTTTTTTTTTAAGATTTTTGCCACAGAGTGTGCATATGCACCAAAGACACAGTGACCCAGAAAGTCAGAAATCACCCTCCCTCAGGAGGGATGGCTACACTGTAGCCTCTTTTCCAGTCTCGTCTTAAGATTTTGGGTGCACATGCACATGTGCCCGGTGTGAGTTTTCAAGCTGCTGGGTCTGGGACTCAAACTGCAGTGGGATTAAGCCACCTTAATCTCTACTCCACCAGCTAGCCCACACAATACACATTTTTAATGAACTTTTTGAAGCCCCCTTGTATTCTAAACCACCAAAGACTAAAAATTTATGATTAACACTGATAACAATGTCAACAGAGAATCCACTGTAACAAATGACCAGAGTTCACAAAGTATAAACAGTACTCTAAGTGAGCATGTCTGTTAACAATATAAGAAATCCCGAGTTTACACTCTCTGAGCCAGATGCATCTCTCCTTACCTAGCTCAGACACAGCAGGATGGTCTTACTTTTTTTTTTTTTTTATTATCTATTTTTTTTAAAGAATTATTTTATTTAACTTTATTTATTATTATTATCATTATTATTTTCCAGTTTGATCAGAGACAGACAGAGAGAGAGAGAGGAAGTGAGAAAGCAAGCCACCAGGTCTGAGACTTGAACCGTGGTCAGCCATGTGGGAGTCCAGCGCCTTTAACCACCATGCCACTTGCCAGCCCCAATTATCTATTTTTTTATTACATTGAATTACATATAACTTTACAGTGTATTACATTGCTTTTTCAAAAGGGAATGCCATGCATGTCAGTCAGTACAGAGACATTAATCTCCCCGCTTCAACATTCAATATCTTTCCTATGTTTCCCCCAATCATTATTATTATTATTCTAATTATTTTTTATGATAAACATGATTTTTTTTTCCAATTATCAGATCATAAAGTTCCCAACAATAGGAAACGTAGACTGCACTCAGGGCTGGACCAAGGGTGGGTCTCGTGCAGCCCCGCAAATGTAGGTGAATCTCCATGGAACACAGTTTCAGGAACCCGGCTCAGGAAAGCAGAGACGGCCATCAGCGGTTGCGGCACGCGGGGCAGAGCCCCAGCCACGGCACGCGGGGCAGAGCCCCGGCCACGGCACGCGGGGGCAGAACCCGGCCACGGCACGCGGGGGCAGAGCCCCGGCCACGGCACGCGGGGCAGAACCCCGGCCACGGCACGCGGGGGCAGAGTCCCGGCCACGGCACGTGGGGGAAGGAGCAAAGGCAAACTCACCTGTAATTGCTGACACAGAGGACAATCTGACTTGCTTCCTCAGTCCTCATCACCAAATTCGTAGAGCTGAGTTTGAATCTGGGCTGACTAAGGTTTTGGCAAAGATGCATAGAATTTGACTTGGGCTAATCCCCAGAGAGCTTTAATGATTTGGAATTTGGAAAGTTTTTGCTGTGAGGATTAGTAAAGGAGCTGGTGATTAAACAGCTGGGGAGGAAGGCATTGTCTGTAGGGATAGGTCATTGCTGTGGGGCACAGAATGAATTCTTTTAGCTCACAGTCAGGGGAGCCCTAGGACCTGATCCACAGAAGTTTACACTCTGGAATAGCTTCCAATAGAATCTGGGCCTCTACTTCTTAGCTGGGAAGGAAAAAATGGCTTAAGCTCCTTGGTGTCCACCTCCTCACTCTATTTATATGCAAGGATTCTATTGTACTTTTAACCAGGCCTACTTAGATCTTTTTAATAGGTGATGTTTTTCAAATTCTCATTCATTTAAGAGAGAGGGTTTTTTTTTTTTTCTGTTTTGCCTTTTGGGAAGCTGGGATAAAGTAAGGAAGATGAAATTAGGCAGCAGAGTTTTTTTTGTTTGTTTGTTTGTTTTTTGTTTTTTTAATCTAAATTGTTTTGGAAATTTGAGAGGGACTTTTAAGCAGAGGGCATTTCTGACAAGTTAGGGCAGCAATGTCTGGAACCTGGAATTAGAATGTTGAAACATGGCAAGGAGATTATACAGGTTTAAAAGCCTGTATCAGGAAAAAAAAAGAAAAAAGCCTGAGCAGGGCACTCTGATTTATCGCCTAGTGTGATGAGATTCTGAGATAACAAAAGAAGAATATCAGTAGATCGGAAAAAAATAGCCTCCAATCTGTGGTTTACTCAATATTTCAAACTAAGTTTCAGGATAAGCAAGAATTTTTTTCCCGGTGTTTCTTTGGTTTAGGCTTTTGCTGTAGGGTGCATGCACTTGTTAGAGAGACACAGGAAGAGGGAAAATGAGAAATCACTCCTCACCCAGGGGGAATGGACAGACCATAATCCCTTCTCTTCTATTCTTCTCTTGGGATTTTGGGCACACACATACATGCCCAGCATGATTTTACAGTTACCGGGTCTGGAGAGTCTGTGAGAGTCCAGCACCTTAACTACCAAGCCACCTGCTCTTTTAACCATTTTAAAAAATTTTTATTTAATATTATCATAATCTTGTTTATATTACATTGAATCACATATATCTTTACAGTGTATTACATTTCTTTTTTCCAGAAGAATACCATGCATATCAGTCAAGACAGACATTACTATCCATATCATCATCATCAAATAGATTTTCATTAATTTTTACAGATTATTTTTTTCTCATTATTTTTTTAAACATTCAATCACTATGTATTATTTTGCTTGTAAAAAAGAGTTTAGCCAACATGAAATACTTCTCAGACCAGTCCAGTTGAGAATACTATACATGTTATCATCAATAGGTAATAAACCATTTCTGTGTCCCACTAATGTCATGCCTTTCTAATCATTCTCTTGCTATCCTTTTCTATACCCTTTTCTCCCTCGCTGTTGCACACTGTCTTCAGCATCCCTAACTATTCTCACTGCCTTTATGTCCTCCAATATTTTGATCTCTACCATAAAGTGCAGATAGTTGGTATATATTAAGTGGATACATACAATATCTTTCTTTGATATCCTGGCTTGCTTCACTCAGCAACAGATACTACATATATGACCAATTTCTATCAAATATGAGGGTCTTGTTATTTATTATGGCTGAGTACTATTTCATAGAGGATATGTGCCATACTTTTTCAATCCATTCATCTGTTTGTGGACATTTGGGTTGTTTCCATGTATTAGCAATTGTGAATAATGCTGCAATAAACATTGATGGGCAAGCGCTTTTCCGACTGAGCATTTTCCTGTCCTTTGGATAGATACCCAGAAGTAGATTGCTGGATCAAATGGTAGTTCTATTTGTAGATTTTTTAGAAACTTCCATATTGTTCTCCACAGTGGCTGCACCAGTATACATTCCCACCAACAGTGTAGGAGAGTTCCCCTTTCACCACATCCCTGCCAACACTTATCACATTGTATATTTTTTATCTTTGCCATTCTGTCAGGGGTTAGGTGGTATCTCATTGTAGTTTTAATCTGCATCTCCCTTATGATGAGGGAAGTTGAACATTTAATTATATACTTTTTGACTGTTCATATGTCGTCCTTAAAAAGATTTTTATTCAGATCATTTTCCCATCTTTAAATTGGGTTAAACATTGTTTTTTAAGTAAGAAGATTGAGTCCCTGTATATTCTAGTTATCAGTCCCTTGTCTGAGTCATATTTTACAAAAATATTCTCCCATTCTGAGGGTTGTTGATTCACATTTGTTACTGTATCCTTTGCTGTGCAGAAACTTCTTAGTCTGATATAATCCCACCTCCTATTTTAGGGATTATTACCTGTGCTTTGGGGGTCTTATTTAAAAAGTCATTACCTACCCAATGTCTCCCAGAGTTTCTCCAGTATTTTCCACCAGTAGTTTTATAGTTTGAGGGCTTATGTTCAGATCTTTGATCCATTTTGAGTTGACTTTTGTTAATGGTGAGATACGGGGGTTCAGTTTTATCTTTCTACAAGTGGATACCCAGTTTTTCCAGCACCATTTACTGAAGAGGTTTTCCTTTTTCCAAAGGATTGACCGGTATCCTTTGTCAAAAATCAGTTGGCTGTAAGCTTTGAGCTTTATTTCCTGGGTCTCTATTCTATTCCATTGGTCCACCTGTCTGTTTTTGTGCCAATACCATGCTGTTTTGATGATCACAAATTTATAGTATATATTGGGGTCCAAGTAGTGATATGTCACCAACTCCACTCTTCTTGAGCAGGATTGCTTTGGTAATATGAGGTCTTTTATGATTCAAGACAAATTCTATGATTGTCTTTTCTAGATCTGTGAAGAATATCTCTGGTATTTTGATTGGAATTGCATTAAATATGTAGATGAATTTAGGTAGAATTGCTATTTTGATTATATTAATTCATCCAATCCAAGAAAATGGGATGTCCTTCCATTTTTTTATGTCCTTTTCAATATCTTTTTTAAGATTTCCATAGTTTTCTTTGTAAAGGTCTTTGACTTCCTTAGTTAGGTTTATCTCTAGGTATCATATACATTTTGTGGCTATGGTAAAAGGGATTCCTTTTCTCAGCTCTATTTCATTCAACTTGTTGTTCATATATAGAAATGCTATAGATTTTTGGATGTGGATTTTGTATCCTGCTACTTTGCTGTATTCAATTATTACTTCAAGAAGTTTTTTTCATGGAAACCTGTGGATCTTCTAAGTATACAATCATGTCATCTGTGAATAAAGATATTTTCAACCCTTCTTTTCCTATTTGAATTCCTTTTATATTGTTCTCTTTTCTGATTGCATTGGCTAAGAATTCCAGCACTGTATTAAAAAGAAGTGGAGAAAGGGGGCAGGCTTGTTCAGTACCAGTTTTTAGTGGATAAGCATTTAGATTTTTCCCATTGAGTATAATGTTAGGTATAGGTTTTTCATATGTAGATTTTATTGTGTTGAGAAATGACCCTTCTACACCAATTTTACCGAGAATCTTAATCATGAAAAGATGTTATATTTTGGGACCAGCAGTTAGCGTAATGGCTATGTCGCTGGACTCCCACGTAGTCGACCGCGGTTCGAGTCCCGGACCCGGCGGCTTAAACTCACGCCGGGCGCGTGTGCGTGCGTGCCCAAGATCCCGAGAGGAGAATGGAGGAGAAGGGATTGCGGCGTGGCCATCCCCCCTGGAGGGTGATTTCCTGCTCTCTATCTCTCTGTCTCTCTCTGTCTGTCTGGCGAGCGCACGCGCCCTATAGCAAAAACCTCTCCAAAAAAAGAAAAAAAAAAAAAGATGTTATATTTTATCAAATTCTTTCTCTGCATCAGTTGTAGTGATCATATGGTTTTTATCTTTCTTTCTGTTAATATGGTGTCTAATATTTATGGTCTTGTATATGTTGAATGACCCTTGCATCCCTGGAATAAAGCCTATCTGGATGTGATGAATAAGCTTTCTTATTTGCTGTTGGATACGACTTGCAAGTCTCTTGTTGAGAATCTTCGCATCTATAATCATCAGTTATATTGGTCTGTAGTTTTCCTTTTTTGTCATTCCTTATCAGTTTTGGGAATGAGGATTATGGAAGCTTCATAGAATGAATAGGATGAATTTGGAAGGTTTCCTTCCTTTTGAATCTTTTTTTTTTTTTTTTGAGAGGTTTTTCGCTATTGGGTGCGTGCGCTCGCCAGACAGAGAGAGACAGAGAGACAGAAAGCGAGAAATCACCCCCCAGGGGGCATGGCCACGCCGCAATCCCTTCTCCTCCATTCTCTCAGGATCTTGGGCATGTACGCACATGCACCCGGCGTGAGTTCTAAGCCACTGGGTCCGGGACGCGAACCGCGGTCGACTACGTGGGAGTCCAGCAACATAGCCATTACGCTTACTGCTGGTCCCCCTTTTGAATCTTTAGAAATAATTTAGTAGGATCGGGTTTAACTCTTCCTTAGAGGTTTTGTAGAATTCAGAAGTGAAGCCATCTGGACCTGGGCTTTTTTTTTATCAGGAGGTTATTTATTACTGATTCAATCTCCTGGCTTGTTATGGGTCTATTAAGGTTTTCTATGTCCTCCTGATTCAATCTTAATAGCTTATATCTATCCAGGAATTTGTCTATCTCCTCCACATTCTCTTGTTTGTTGGCATATAGTTGCTCATAGTATCCTCTAATGATATTTTGTATTTCTATTATGTCTGTTGTAATGTCGCCTATTTCATCTTGTATTTGATTTATCTGATTTCTTTCTTTCTTCTTCTTTATAAGTCTAGCCACTAGTGTGTCGATCTTGTTAATTTTTTCAAAGAACCAACTTATTTTTCATTTATTTTCTCTATGGTTCATTCATTTTCTATTTCATATATTTCTGCTTGAATCCTTATTATTTCTTTTCACTTGGAATTTTGTTGTTGTTTCTTCAATTTTCTGAGGCATGATGTTAGGTTATCTATTTGCCTCCTCATCTTTTTCTTATGTAAACTAATTGCTATGAATTTCCCTCTTATGACTGCTTTTGCCATGTCCCATAGATTATGGAAACTCATGTACTCATTATCATTTGTTTCCATAATTTTTTTTTATTTCAGACTTAATTTCTTCAGTAGTTAAGTCATTCTCAAGTAGGTTGTTAAGTTTCCATGTGTTTGTGTATTTCAAAGGTCCTTCATGAAATTAATCTTGAGTTTAATTCCATCCTGGTCAGAGAAGATGCTGGATATAGTTTCTATGCCTTTGAATCTGTAAAGGCTTGATTTGTTTCCTATTATATGGTCAGTCTTTGAAAAGGTTCCATGCTGTGGTAAGAAGAATGTGTATTTTGTCATCTTAGGGTAGAAAGTTCTATAGATATCTGTCAATCCCATTTGATTTATTGTATCATTTAGGTCCTGTATCTCTTTATTTTTTGTCTAGAAGATATGTGTAAAGGAGATGATGGAGTGTTGAGATCCCCAACAATTATAAGGTTACTCCCTATCTCTCTTTTTAGCTCCAGCAGTCTTTCCTTCACATATTTATTTGCTCCTGTGTTGGGTTCATAGATACTAATAAGTGTTATGTCTTTTTCCTGAATTAACCTATTTATTATTATGTAATGCCCTTCTTTGTCTTTTCTTACAGTCTTTGTCCTGAAGCCTATTTTGTCTGAAATCAATATCACAACTCCAGCCCTTTTTGATTTCCATTGGCATGGAATATCTTTTTCCACCCTCCACTTTTAGTCTATGTATGTCTTTATCCATAAGGTGTGTTTCTTATAGGCAACCGATAGAGGATTAATGTTTTTTATCCATTCTGCCAGTCTGTGTCTCCTAATTGTAGAATTTAACCCATTAACATTCAATGTTAGTTAGCAACTTGATGTTTTCCTCTTGCCAATTTTAGTATCTTGTCTTTGTCAGTGGTTTTGGCCAATCTGGCTATGATGTGCTTTGGAGAAGATCTTCTTGGGTTGATTATATTTGGGGTACTGTGTATTTCTTTGGTCTAGATATTCAAATGCCTTCCTAGGTTTGGAAAGTTTTCCTCCAAGATTTCATGAAATAAATTATCAATGACCTTATTATTTTCTTCCTCTTCTGGGATACCAATTACCTGAATGTTGGGGCACTTGATGATATCCAGTATTACTCCTATATTATCCTGATTTTTCTTGGTTAAAACAGCCAAGTTGTTTATTCAAAACACAGAAGTTCTTTGAGTCCAAAGGTGAGTGGAGGGGGAAGTGAGCCATGGGTCCCAGCCATTAGGGCCTGCAGCCACAGGCAGCCTGGTGTCTGGCAGTGCCACCAGTTTTTTTTTTTCCTTTAAAAATTATTTATCTAACTTTATTTGTTATTACAGGTCCATGACTCAAACTGTGGTCAACTATGTGGGAGTCTGGTGCCTTAACAACCACACCACCTGTTGGGCCTCTTTTATCCAGTTTTTATTTTTATTTTTTGAGAGGTTTTTGCTATAGGGCATGTGAGCTTGCCAAAAAAAAAAAAAAAAAAAAAAAAAAAAAAAACGAGAGAGACAGAAAGTGAGAAATCACTCCCCTGGGGGGATGGCCATGCCACAATCCTTTCTCCTCCAGTCTCCTCCCGGGATCTTGGGCGTGCATACACATGCGCCCGGCATGAGTTTAAGCCACTGGGTCCAGGACTCAAACCGTAGTTGACTACGTGGGAGTCCAGCGATGTAGCCATTTTGCCATCTGCTGTTCCCTTTTATCCAGTTTTTAATGCTCCTACTTTCTAATAGTTAAACTTTCCAAAGCCAACTTATCCCCATCTCTACATTTTGCTATTGGTTTCTCAGAAAAGGCCAAATTGCTTAACAAATATTTGGAATATTACTAAAACCTTGAAAATCTTCAGATAGAAAAAGGACATTCAGAGGATATGTTGTCTCTCTTTTTTTTTTCTTTAAGCAATAGAACTATTGTACTGTAGGTATACCTTTTCTATTTCTCTCTCTCTCTCTCTCTCTCTCTCTCTCTCTCTCTCTCTCTCTCTCTCTCACACACACACACACACACACACACACACACACACTCATGACCTTTTAAACAATTACGTCATTAGCCTTCTTATATTGAGGATAAGCTGGTGAAAGTAGAAGTTCGAGCTGGTTAATTTGGCCAGTTGATTCACACTGTTCCTGGGCTCCAGTCAGAAGGTCTTAGAACATACCAAGAAAGTTTCAGTTGATTCTAACTTTTTTTTTTTAAGAGAGAGAGATTTTTGCTATAGGGCTTGCATGCTCGCTTGAGACAAAGAGATGGAAAGCGAGAAACCACCCCCAGGAAAAAAGCCCTTCCGCAATCCCTTCTCCTCCATTATCCTTTCTGGATTTTCTTTACATGCACACACGCACTCAGCATGAGTTTCATGCCTCCGGTCTCAACTTGAACCATGGTCAGCCATGTGGGAGTCCAGCGATTATAACCACTTTGCCATCTGCTTACTTTTTCCCCAGTGAATTGTCTGTAGCAGACAGAGGTATTCCCAATCAAGGGAATTTTAGGTTTTTGCCATGGGGTGCGTGAGTTTGTAGGAAAGAGACAGAGCAAGGGAAAGTGAGAAACTCTCCCCCCACAGGGGATGGCCACACTGCAATTCCTTCTTCTCCATTTTCCTCTCAGGGTTTGGGCATGCACACACATGTGCCTGGTGTGATTTTCAAGCTACCAGGTCTGGGCCTCAAACTGTGGTTGGCCATGTGGAAATCCAGTGCCTTAACCACTACTCCTCCTTTTGGCCCCCATGCCAATGATTTTTAATCCTGCCCTTATACTACTGTTGAAAGCATTCAGTATCTGCTGGCTATTGTTGCAAATGGTCTCTCCCCTGACTGCATTTTGCATTTTCTGAAATATAAACCTGATCTAATATTTCCTTCCCTCACTTTTTTGTATCTCCTAAACTTATGCAAACGACTCATGTATGTATCTGTCGGCATCTGACTAAAAGCTACTAGAAAGCCAGTAAATGCTATTAAGTCCATTTTCTTTCTTTTTTTTTTCTTTTCTTCTCTAGAGGCCACCATGTCAATTTGTTGACAGCTATCAGAGTACTTCATGCTCACTGAAGACCCATCAAAAATTTCCAAATTGTCAGCTCATTAGCACAAGATGGGGCTTTAGGAATCTCTTTCCCCTAGGGTCCCAACTGTGCCAGATTGAGTTCCAACCTTGGTGTACCACTCTGACACAATGGATAAAGACCAAAGGGAATTTAGTGATGGATGTTAATTAGTTTTTAAGGAGTGAAACATGGGTGAAGACAAAGTACATGGGACAGAAACTAGTATTATCTGTGTTAGCAGAAGGATAATTCATGACTTTTCTAACCATTCACAATTCACTGAATGTCAGAGCTTCAAGAGCCCAGAGGTGTCCCAAGAGGTCATCTAGCCAGGTTGTACCTTTCACCCTTAAGAGTAAAGCGAGGCCACAGGAGGGAAAAGCGACTTGTCCAGGGTCAGTCAGTACTGCCCAACTTTTAAGACACCAGCTGGCTTTTGGTTATATGACCTTTATTCTATGTAATCAATTTTCAATTACTTGGGCCACTACCTGCTAGCGATCATTTGGATAATCCAAAATGACACATAAGTTAACCATTGTTTACACTGGGTTTTGCGATGTGTGTTTTTTTTTTTTTTTATTTTTTTTATTTTATTTTTTTTTATTTTTGTATATACATTCAATCATATTGTTTGGCTTACAATGAGACCATTTCGATATGTGAACATTTCTCCCCAGACCCGTTGATCGAAATATCTTCAACAGATAACACCACACCTCCCCATCCCGTCAATGCTCTACCTCTGTATCCCTTCTCTAAATGTCTTTCGTTGGGCCCCACTCCTCCACATACACCTCATCTGACATTCACACCCATCTCTTGTGTTTGTTCAACTGTTAGTCAATCAGTTTCAGACATAGAATGCAGACAAACGGTATATGTTAAGTGGGGACATACAATGTCTCTCCTTCATAGCCTGGCTTGCCTCACTCAGCAGTACATCTTCCATATTCTTCCACTTTCTGTCAAAAGCCAGGGCTCTGTTGGTTTTTATGGCTGAGTAGTATTCCATAGAGTATATGTGCCACAGTTTTTCAATCCATTCCTCCATACAGGGACATCTGGGTTGGTTCCAAGACTTAGCAATTGTGAATAGTGCCGCAATAAACATCGATGTGCAAGCACTTTTCCAATGAAGAATTCTTCTGTCCTTTGGGTAGATACCGAGGAGTGGGATCTCTGGATCATATGGCAGATCTATCTGTAGATTTTTGAGGAATCTCCAAATTATTCTCCACAGTGGTTGGACCAATCTACATTCCCACCAGCAGTGTAAAAGAGTTCCCCTTTCACCACACCCCCGCCAACACTTATCATTTTTTGTTTTTTTAATATTAGACAATCTGACTGGGGTTAGGTGGTACCTCATTGTTGTTTTTATCTGCATTTCCCTTACGATGAGGGAGGTTGAACATTTTTTCATATGCCTTTTGGCCATTCGTATGTCATCTTTAGAGAGTGTTTTCTTCATCTCCTTCTCCCATCTTTTAATAGGGTTGATCATCTTTTTTCCAAACACCTTTTTTAGTTCCTTGTGTATTCTGGTTATCAGTCCCTTATCTGATGCAACATTTACAAAAATATTTTCCCATTCTGAGGGCTGTCGATTCACACTAACTACTGTGTCTTTGGCCATGCAGAAACTTCTTAGTCTGATGTAATCCCACTTGTCTATTTTGTGGACGATGGACTCTGCTTTGAGTGTCTTCTTTAGGAAGTCTTTCCCTACACCAATGTCTCCCAGAGTTTCCCCAGCATTCTCCAGGAGCAGCTTTATAGTTTGAGGTCTTAGATTTAGATCCTTGATCCACCTTGACTTGATTCTTGTCAAAGGAGAGAGGTAGGGGTTCAGATTCATCTTTCTGCATGTGGAAGTCCAGTTTCTCCAGCACCACTTGCTGAAGAGGCTTTCATTTCCCCACTGGATTGACTGGTACCCCTTGTCAAAGATCAGTTGACTGTATGTTTGGGCACTTATTTCTGGGGACTCTATTCTGTTCCATTGGTCCACATGTCTGTTTCTGTGCCAATACCATGCTGTCTTTATTACCACAGCTTTGTAATACATTTTTGGATCGGGGATTGAGATGCCACCCACTCCATTCTTCTTGTGTAGAAGTGCTTTGGCAATACGGGGTCTTTTATGATTCCAGACAAATTTTAAGATTGTCTTTTCTAGATCTGTGAAGAATGTGTCTGGTACTTTGATTGGCATTGCATTAAATAGGTAGATTAATTTGGGTAGAATTGCCATTTTGATTATATTAACTCTTCCAATCCATGAGCATGGGATGTACTTCCATTTTTTTGTGTCATTTTCAATTTCTTTTTTTACCTTCTCATAGTTTTCCTTGTGGAGGTCTTTAACTTCTTTGGTTAGATTTATTCCTAAATATCTTATACTTTTAGTGGCTATGGTAAACGGAATAAGTTTTTTCAGTTCTATCTCAGTCTGCCTGTTATTCGTGTACAGAAATGCTATCGATTTCTGTATATTGATTTTATATCCTGCAACTTTACTGAATTCATGTATTACTTCCAGTAGTTTTTCCATGGAGACCATTGGGTCTTCTATGTATACAATCATGTCATCTGCAAATAGAGAGAGTTTCACCTCTTCTTTTCCTATTCGAATGCCCTTTATTTTTTCCTCTTTTCTGATTGCGTTGGCGAGGACTTCCAGAACTATGTTGAAAAGGAGAGGAGAAAGTGGGCATCCTTGTCTTGTTCCTGTGTTTAGTGGGAAAGCTTTCAGCTTTTCTCCATTCAAGATGATGTTCGCTATGGGTTTTTCATAGATGGCTTTTATTGTATTGAGAAATGGCCCTTCTATGCCAATTTTGCTAAGAGTCTTGATCATGAAGGGATGTTGTATCTTATCAAATGCTTTTTCTGCGTCAATCGATATGACCATATGGTTTTTGTCTTTCTTCCTATTAATATGGTGTATTATGTTTATGGTTTTGCGTATGTTGAACCAACCTTGCATTCCTGGAATAAAGCCTACCTGATCATGGTGTATGATCTTCTGTATAAGTTGTTGAATACGATTTGCTAGTATCTTGTTGAGAATCTTTGAGTCTATGTTCATCAGAGATATTGGTCTATAGTTTTCCTTCCTTGTCCTGTCCTTATCTGTTTTGAGGATGAGGGTGACAGAGGCTTCATAGAATGAATTAGGGAGAGATTCACCCTTTTGGATCTTTAGAAATAATTTGAGCAGAATGGGAGTTAACTCTTCTTTGAAAGTTTTGTAGAATTCAGAGGTGAATCCATCGGGGCCAGGGCTTTTCTTTGTTGGGAGATTACTTATTACTGATTCAATTTCCTGGCTTGTTATGGGCCTATTCAGACTTTCTATTTCTTCCTGGCTCATTCTTGGTAGATTATATTTGTCCAGGAATTTGTCCATCTCATCCAGATTATCTTGTTTCTTAGCGTATAGATGTTCAAAGTATCCTCTAATGATGTTTTGAATTTCTACTATGTCTGTTGTTATGTTACCAGCCTCATTGCAGATTTGATTCACCTGGTTCCTTTCTCTCTTCTTCTTAATAAGTCTCGCTAGTGGGGTATCAATTTTGTTTATCCTTTCAAAGAACCAGCTTTTGCTTTCACTTACTTTCTGTATAGTACGTTTATTTTCTATTTCATTTATTTCTGCTCGGATCTTTATTATTTCCTTTCTCCTGTAATTTTTTGGATTTTTTTGCTGTTGCGTTTCCAATTCTCTAAGGCTTGATGTTAGGTGATCCATTAGCCTTTTCTCTGTCTTCCTCTTATGTGCACTAATTGCTATGAACTTCCCTCTTATGACTGCTTTGGCAGTGTCCCAAAGATTATGGAAACTTGTATCTTCATTGTCATTGGCTTCCATGAATCTTTTGATTTCGGACTTTATTTCTTCGGTAATAGTGGAGTCATTCAGGAGTAGGTTATTTAGTTTCCATGTTTTTAGGTATTTTTGAGGATTTCTCTTGAAATTAAACTCGAGTTTAATTCCATCATGGTCAGAGAAGATGCTGGAAATAGTTTCTATGCCTCTGAATCTGCAGAGGCTTGCTTTGTGTCCTATGATGTGGTCAATCTTCGAGAAAGTTCCATGTCGGGGTGAGAAAAAACTATATCTTGTGGTTTTTGGGTGGAAAGTTCTATAGATGTCTGTTAAGTCCAATTGATTTATGGTATCATTTAGATCCTTGATCTCTCTACCTATTTTTTGCCTAGATGATCTGTTCAGAGGGGATAATGCGGTGTTGAGATCTCCAACAATTAGTGTGTTGCAGTCTATCTCCCCTTTCAGATCTAACAATCTTTCCTTCACATATTTGGGTGCTCCTGTGTTAGGAGCATAGATATTAATAAGCGTTATATCTTCTCGATCTATAGAGCCTTTTACTATGATGTAGTGCCCTTCTTTGTCTCTTCGGACACTTTTTGTTTTAAAGCCTATTTTGTCAGAAATTAGTATCGCAACTCCAGCTCTTTTTTGGTTCCCAACTGCATGAAAAACCTTTTTCCAACCCTTCACTTTCAGTCTATGTATGTCTTTTTCCATGAGGTGGGTTTCTTGTAGGCAACAGATAGAGGGTTTCTGTTTTTTTATCCATTCAGCCAGTCTGTGTCTCTTGATTGGAGAATTTAACCCATTAACATTCAATGTTATTATCGATGTTACAGGATCTGTACTGACATTTAAGTTAGCCATTGTCTTAGTTGCCTGTTATTTCTTTGTTTCTGGCTGTTGCGTCTTTAGTTTTCCTGGAACAGTACTTTCTTCAGGATTTCTTGAAGAGCTGGTCTGGTGTTGGCAAATTCTTTCAGGTTTTGTTTGGCTGAGAAGATTTTAATCTTTTTTTCCCAAGTGAAGGATAATCTTGCAGGGTATAATAGTCTTGGCTGAAATTGTTTCTCTCTTAACACTTTCAGTATGTCTTCCCATTCTTTTCTTGCTTGCATTGTTTCTGATGAGAGGTCTAGTGTTAGTCTTATGGGATGGCCTTTGTAAGTTATTTCTCGTTTCTCTCTTGCCAGTTTTAGTATCATGTCTTTTTCTGTGACGTTAGACAGCCTGGCTAAGATGTGCCTTGGGGAAGATCTTCTGGGGTTGATTCTATTTGGGGTCCTTTGTATTTCTTGGGTCCGGATGGTTCGGTGCCTCTCTAGGCTTGGGAAATTTTCTTCCAAGATGTCATGGAATAGATTTTCCATTCCGCTATTAGTTTCTTCACCTTCTGGGATGCCGATTATTCTGATGTTTGGGCGTCTAACAGAGTCTAGTATTTCTCGTATATTATCCTCATGTTTTTTAGTTATTTTCTCGATCTTTTTGTAGTTTTTTTCTAGATCAGAGGTTTTATCTTCTACATCAGAGATTCGATCTTCAGCATGGTCTAATCGGCTCGTAATACTTTCCAGAGAGTTTTTGATTTCTTGTATTATAGACTTTATCTCTAATAGTTCCACCTGATTCTTTCTCAGAGTATCCATTTCTTCTTTCATATCCTGGAAGGACTTCCTAATTTCCTGTAGTTCGTTGTCTCTTTTTTTTTCCAATTCACAGAATTTGGTCACCATGAATTTTCGAAATTCTGTGTCTGTCATTTTGGTAACGTCCTCCATATTTACGAGACATGGAGGGGAATTTTCCTTTGTTGGAGACATATTTTCTTGTTTATTCAGACCTGGGGCTCTTTTTCTACTTTTAGCCATTGGAAGATTACTTCCCTTTTAAAGACCTCTTGGGAGAACTTTTGTCCCACGAGAAGTAAGAGTCTTTCCTTTTTGATGGGAATAGCTGTTTGTTGAAGTCTCTCTTCTGTTGTTTTTACCAATGTGTTTTCAGGAGCGGAACTCTACAGAAGGGTCTAACAAGCAGTATCTCCTTTTTCAAAGGGGATCAGTACTAGGGAGGATCCCAGAGACACTTACCTTCCTAGGAAATTTCAGATATATGATTCTGGACCTGTCTAGTCTGTCTGGCACGTTAAAAAATAAGCAGGAGAGGACAATATGCAACTAAAGGAAAGACAACACAGAAAAATAAAGAAAAAGTCGCGCGCCGCGCGTTAGAGTGGCACGCGATTTCGCCAGAGGCTTGGAGGAGAGCCTATTGCCTTCTGACAGTCCCGGATAGTCTGGGGGGAGAAGGAGAGCTAGGTGTTAACAAGGGAATGCAGGGCTTTCAAGAGAGAACAAAAAACCGCCTCAAGGAAATCCTGGCTATCTACCTAGAAGGTGGAGTCTGGGGCCTGGGGGTCTGGAAGTGAGGTGGGGGTCAGAGGTGACCCTCCCTCAGTGTCCCTTGCCGGCCAGAGGCTTGCAGGAAGAGCCTATTGCCTTCTGGCAGTCCTGGATAGTCTGGGGGGAGAAGGAGAGCTAGGTGTTAACAAGGGAATGCAGGGCTTTCAAGAGAGAACAAAAAACCGCCTCAAGGAAATCCTGGCTATCTACCTAGAAGGTGGAGTCTGGGGCCTGGGGGTCTGGAAGTGAGGTGGGGGTCAGAGGTGACCCTCCCTCAGTGTCCCTTGCCGGCCAGAGGCTTGCAGGCAGAGCCTATTGCCTTCTGGCAGTCCTGGATATTCTGGGGGGAGAAGGAGAGCTAGGTGTTAACAAGGGAATGCAGGGCTTTCAAGAGAGAACAAAAAACCGCCTCAAGGAAATCCTGGCTACCTACCTAGAAGGTGGAGTCTGGGGCCTGGGGGTCTGGAAGTGAGGTGGGGGTCAGAGGTGACCCTCCCTCAGTGTCCCTTGCCGGCCAGAGGCTTGCAGGAAGAGCCTATTGCCTTCTGGCAGTCCTGGATAGTCTGGGGGGAGAAGGAGAGCTAGGTGTTAACAAGGGAATGCAGGGCTTTCAAGAGAGAACAAAAAACCGCCTCAAGGAAATCCTGGCTATCTACCTAGAAGGTGGAGTCTGGGGCCTGGGGGTCTAGAAGTGAGGTGGGGGTCAGAGGTGACCCTCCCTCAGTGTCCCTTGCCGGCCAGAGGCTTGCAGGAAGAGCCTATTGCCTTCTGGCAGTCCTGGATAGTCTGGGGGGAGAAGGAGAGCTAGGTGTTAACAAGGGAATGCAGGGCTTTCAAGAGAGAACAAAAAACCGCCTCAAGGAAATCCTGGCTACCTACCTAGAAGGTGGAGTCTGGGGCCTGGGGGTCTGGAAGTGAGGTGGGGGTCAGAGGTGACCCTCCCTCAGTGTCCCTTGCCGGCCAGAGGCTTGCAGGAAGAGCCTATTGCCTTCTGGCAGTCCTGGATAGTCTGGGGGGAGAAGGAGAGCTAGGTGTTAACAAGGGAATGCAGGGCTTTCAAGAGAGAACAAAAAACCGCCTCAAGGAAATCCTGGCTACCTACCTAGAAGGTGGAGTCTGGGGCCTGGGGGTCTGGAAGTGAGGTGGGGGTCAGAGGTGACCCTCCCTCAGTGTCCCTTGCCGGCCAGAGGCTTGCAGGAAGAGCCTATTGCCTTCTGGCAGTCCTGGATAGTCTGGGGGGAGAAGGAGAGCTAGGTGTTAACAAGGGAATGCAGGGCTTTCAAGAGAGAACAAAAAACCGCCTCAAGGAAATCATGGCTACCTACCTAGAAGGTGGAGTCTGGGGCCTGGGGGTCTGGAAGTGAGGTGGGGGTCAGAGGTGACCCTCCCTCAGTGTCCCTTGCCGGCCAGAGGCTTGCAGGAAGAGCCTATTGCCTTCTGGCAGTCCTGGATAGTCTGGGGGGAGAAGGAGAGCTAGGTGTTAACAAGGGAATGCAGGGGTTTCAAGAGAGAACAAAAAACCGCCTCAAGGAAATCCTGGCTACCTACCTAGAAGGTGGAGTCTGGGGCCTGGGGGTCTGGAAGTGAGGTGGGGGTCAGAGGTGACCCTCCCTCAGTGTCCCTTGCCGGCCAGAGGCTTGCAGGAAGAGCCTATTGCCTTCTGGCAGTCCTGGATAGTCTGGGGGGAGAAGGAGAGCTAGGTGTTAACAAGGGAATGCAGGGCTTTCAAGAGAGAACAAAAAACCGCCTCAAGGAAATCCTGGCTACCTACCTAGAAGGTGGAGTCTGGGGCCTGGGGGTCTGGAAGTGAGGTGGGGGTCAGAGGTGACCCTCCCTCAGTGTCCCTTGCCGGCCAGAGGCTTGCAGGAAGAGCCTATTGCCTTCTGGCAGTCCTGGATAGTCTGGGGGGAGAAGGAGAGCTAGGTGTTAACAAGGGAATGCAGGGGTTTCAAGAGAGAACAAAAAACCGCCTCAAGGAAATCCTGGCTACCTACCTAGAAGGTGGAGTCTGGGGCCTGGGGGTCTGGAAGTGAGGTGGGGGTCAGAGGTGACCCTCCCTCAGTGTCCCTTGCCGGCCAGAGGCTTGCAGGAAGAGCCTATTGCCTTCTGGCAGTCCTGGATAGTCTGGGGGGAGAAGGAGAGCTAGGAGTTAACAAGGGAATGCAGGGCTTTCAAGAGAGAACAAAAAACCGCCTCAAGGAAATCCTGGCTACCTACCTAGAAGGTGGAGTCTGGGGCCTGGGGGTCTGGAAGTGAGGTGGGGGTCAGAGGTGACCCTCCCTCAGTGTCCCTTGCCGGCCAGAGGCTTGCAGGAAGAGCCTATTGCCTTCTGGCAGTCCTGGATAGTCTGGGGGGAGAAGGAGAGCTAGGTGTTAACAAGGGAATGCAGGGCTTTCAAGAGAGAACAAAAAACCGCCTCAAGGAAATCCTGGCTACCTACCTAGAAGGTGGAGTCTGGGGCCTGGGGGTCTGGAAGTGAGGAGGGGGTCAGAGGTGACCCTCCCTCAGTGTCCCTTGCTGGCCAGAGGCTTGCAGGAAGAGCCTATTGCCTTCTGGCAGTCCTGGATAGTCTGGGGGGAGAAGGAGAGCTAGGTGTTAACAAGGGAATGCAGGGCTTTCAAGAGAGAACAAAAAACCGCCTCAAGGAAATCCTGGCTACCTACCTAGAAGGTGGAGTCTGGGGCCTGGGGGTCTGGAAGTGAGGTGGGGGTCAGAGGTGACCCTCCCTCAGTGTCTCTTGCCGGCCAGAGGCTTGCAGGAAGAGCCTATTGCCTTCTGGCAGTCCTGGATAGTCTGGGGGGAGAAGGAGAGCTAGGTGTTAACAAGGGAATGCAGGGCTTTCAAGAGAGAACAAAAAACTGCCTCAAGGAAATCCTGGCTACCTACCTAGAAGGTGGAGTCTGGGGCCTGGGGGTCTGGAAGTGAGGTGGGGGTCAGAGGTGACCCTCCCTCAGTGTCCCTGGCCGGCCAGAGGTTTGCAGGAAGAGCCTATTGCCTTCTGGCAGTCCTGGATAGTCTGGGGGGAGAAGGAGAGCTAGGTGTTAACAAGGGAATGCAGGGGTTTCAAGAGAGAACAAAAAACCGCCTCAAGGAAATCCTGGCTACCTACCTAGAAGGTGGAGTCTGGGGCCTGGGGGTCTGGAAGTGAGGTGGGGGTCAGAGGTGACCCTCCCTCAGTGTCCCTTGCCGGCCAGAGGCTTGCAGGAAGAGCCTATTGCCTTCTGGCAGTCCTGGATAGTCTGGGGGGAGAAGGAGAGCTAGGTGTTAACAAGGGAATGCAGGGCTTTCAAGAGAGAACAAAAAACCGCCTCAAGGAAATCCTGGCTATCTACCTAGAAGGTGGAGTCTGGGGCCTGGGGGTCTGGAAGTGAGGTGGGGGTCAGAGGTGACCCTCCCTCAGTGTCCCTTGCTGGCCAGAGGCTTGCAGGAAGAGCCTATTGCCTTCTGGCAGTCCTGGATAGTCTGGGGGGAGAAGGAGAGCTAGGTGTTAACAAGGCAATGCAGGGCTTTCAAGAGAGAACAAAAAACCGCCTCAAGGAAATCCTGGCTATCTACCTAGAAGGTGGAGTCTGGGGCCTGGGGGTCTGGAAGTGAGGTGGGGGTCAGAGGTGACCCTCCCTCAGTGTCCCTTGCTGGCCAGAGGCTTGCAGGAAGAGCCTATTGCCTTCTGGCAGTCCTGGATAGTCTGGGGGGAGAAGGAGAGCTAGGTGTTAACAAGGGAATGCAGGGCTTTCAAGAGAGAACAAAAAACCGCCTCAAGGAAATCCTGGCTACCTACCTAGAAGGTGGAGTCTGGGGCCTGGGGGTCTGGAAGTGAGGTGGGGGTCAGAGGTGACCCTCCCTCAGTGTCCCTTGCCGGCCAGAGGCTTGCAGGAAGAGCCTATTGCCTTCTGGCAGTCCTGGATAGTCTGGGGGAGAAGGAGAGCTAGGTGTTAACAAGGGAATGCAGGGCTTTCAAGAGAGAACAAAAAACCGCCTCAAGGAAATCCTGGCTACCTACCTAGAAGGTGGAGTCTGGGGCCTGGGGGTCTGGAAGTGAGGTGGGGGTCAGAGGTGACCCTCCCTCAGTGTCTCTTGCCGGCCAGAGGCTTGCAGGAAGAGCCTATTGCCTTCTGGCAGTCCTGGATAGTCTGGGGGGAGAAGGAGAGCTAGGTGTTAACAAGGGAATGCAGGGCTTTCAAGAGAGAACAAAAAACCGCCTCAAGGAAATCCTGGCTACCTACCTAGAAGGTGGAGTCTGGGGCCTGGGGGTCTGGAAGTGAGGTGGGGGTCAGAGGTGACCCTCCCTCAGTGTCCCTTGCCGGCCAGAGGCTTGCAGGAAGAGCCTATTGCCTTCTGGCAGTCCTGGATAGTCTGGGGGGAGAAGGAGAGCTAGGTGTTAACAAGGGAATGCAGGGCTTTCAAGAGAGAACAAAAAACCGCCTCAAGGAAATCCTGGCTACCTACCTAGAAGGTGGAGTCTGGGGCCTGGGGGTCTAGAAGTGAGGTGGGGGTCAGAGGTGACCCTCCCTCAGTGTCCCTTGCCGGCCAGAGGCTTGCAGGAAGAACCTATTGCCTTCTGGCAGTCCTGGATAGTCTGGGGGGAGAAGGAGAGCTAGGTGTTAACAAGGGAATGCAGGGCTTTCAAGAGAGAACAAAAAACCGCCTCAAGGAAATCCTGGCTACCTACCTAGAAGGTGGAGTCTGGGGCCTGGGGGTCTGGAAGTGAGGTGGGGGTCAGAGGTGACCCTCCCTCAGTGTCCCTTGCCGGCCAGAGGCTTGCAGGAAGAGCCTATTGCCTTCTGGCAGTCCTGGATAGTCTGGGGGGAGAAGGAGAGCTAGGTGTTAACAAGGGAATGCAGGGGTTTCAAGAGAGAACAAAAAACCGCCTCAAGGAAATCCTGGCTACCTACCTAGAAGGTGGAGTCTGGGGCCTGGGGGTCTGGAAGTGAGGTGGGGGTCAGAGGTGACCCTCCCTCAGTGTCCCTGGCCGGCCAGAGGCTTGCAGGAAGAGCCTATTGCCTTCTGGCAGTCCTGGATAGTCTGGGGGGAGAAGGAGAGCTAGGTGTTAACAAGGGAATGCAGGGCTTTCAAGAGAGAACAAAAAACCGCCTCAAGGAAATCCTGGCTACCTACCTAGAAGGTGGAGTCTGGGGCCTGGGGGTCTGGAAGTGAGGTGGGGGTAAGAGGTGACCCTCCCTCAGTGTCCCTTGCCAGCCAGAGGCTTGCAGGAAGAGCCTATTGCCTTCTGGCAGTCCTGGATAGTCTGGGGGGAGAAGGAGAGCTAGGTGTTAACAAGGGAATGCAGGGCTTTCAAGAGAGAACAAAAAACCGCCTCAAGGAAATCCTGGCTACCTACCTAGAAGGTGGAGTCTGGGGCCTGGGGGTCTGGAAGTGAGGTGGGGGTCAGAGGTGACCCTCCCTCAGTGTCCCTTGCCGGCCAGAGGCTTGCAGGAAGAGCCTATTGCCTTCTGGCAGTCCTGGATAGTCTGGGGGGAGAAGGAGAGCTAGGTGTTAACAAGGGAATGCAGGGCTTTCAAGAGAGAACAAAAAACCGCCTCAAGGAAATCCTGGCTACCTACCTAGAAGGTGGAGTCTGGGGCCTGGGGGTCTGGAAGTGAGGTGGGGGTCAGAGGTGACCCTCCCTCAGTGTCCCTGGCCGGCCAGAGGCTTGCAGGAAGAGCCTATTGCCTTCTGGCAGTCCTGGATAGTCTGGGGGGAGAAGGAGAGCTAGGTGTTAACAAGGGAATGCAGGGGTTTCAAGAGAGAACAAAAAACCGCCTCAAGGAAATCCTGGCTACCTACCTAGAAGGTGGAGTCTGGGGCCTGGGGGTCTGGAAGTGAGGTGGGGGTCAGAGGTGACCCTCCCTCAGTGTCCCTGGCCGGCCAGAGGCTTGCAGGTAGAGCCTATTGCCTTCTGGCAGTCCTGGATAGTCTGGGGGGAGAAGGAGAGCTAGGTGTTAACAAGGGAATGCAGGGCTTTCAAGAGAGAACAAAAAACCGCCTCAAGGAAATCCTGGCTACCTACCTAGAAGGTGGAGTCTGGAGCCTGGGGGTCTGGAAGTGAGGTGGGGGTCAGAGGTGACCCTCCCTCAGTGTCCCTTGCCGGCCAGAGGCTTGCAGGAAGAGCCTATTGCCTTCTGGCAGTCCTGGATAGTCTGGGGGGAGAAGGAGAGCTAGGTGTTAACAAGGGAATGCAGGGCTTTCAAGAGAGAACAAAAAACCGCCTCAAGGAAATCCTGGCTACCTACCTAGAAGGTGGAGTCTGGGGCCTGGGGGTCTGGAAGTGAGGTGGGGGTCAGAGGTGACCCTCCCTCAGTGTCCCTTGCCGGCCAGAGGCTTGCAGGAAGAGCCTATTGCCTTCTGGCAGTCCTGGATAGTCTGGGGGGAGAAGGAGAGCTAGGTGTTAACAAGGGAATGCAGGGCTTTCAAGAGAGAACAAAAAACCGCCTCAAGGAAATCCTGGCTACCTACCTAGAAGGTGGAGTCTGGGGCCTGGGGGTCTGGAAGTGAGGTGGGGGTCAGAGGTGACCCTCCCTCAGTGTCCCTTGCCGGCCAGAGGCTTGCAGGAAGAGCCTATTGCCTTCTGGCAGTCCTGGATAGTCTGGGGGGAGAAGGAGAGCTAGGTGTTAACAAGGGAATGCAGGGGTTTCAAGAGAGAACAAAAAACCGCCTCAAGGAAATCCTGGCTACCTACCTAGAAGGTGGAGTCTGGGGCCTGGGGGTCTGGAAGTGAGGTGGGGGTCAGAGGTGACCCTCCCTCAGTGTCCCTTGCCGGCCAGAGGCTTGCAGGAAGAGCCTATTGCCTTCTGGCAGTCCTGGATAGTCTGGGGGGAGAAGGAGAGCTAGGTGTTAACAAGGGAATGCAGGGCTTTCAAGAGAGAACAAAAAACCGCCTCAAGGAAATCCTGGCTACCTACCTAGAAGGTGGAGTCTGGGGCCTGGGGGTCTGGAAGTGAGGTGGGGGTCAGAGGTGACCCTCCCTCAGTGTCCCTTGCCGGCCAGAGGCTTGCAGGAAGAGCCTATTGCCTTCTGGCAGTCCTGGATAGTCTGGGGGGAGAAGGAGAGCTAGGTGTTAACAAGG